>JAMXBD010000090.1:1200000-1800000 GCA_024138025.1 Combretum micranthum
TAGGGTAACAAAAATATTTTGTTACTCATAATACTTTGAATAAATGCAACAAGTTGAGTAAGTTGTTACCTTAACTCATCATATTTTAGCAACCATATATAAAGATGTTGCTTACAATAATAAATTATGCAACAGTTGTAAGCTTGGAAAAATTTCTGATCGCTGATTCACTAAATTGACTTGATAGTTTTTTTTTGAAAATCAAGTTGATTATAAATTTCTTAATAATTTGATTCTCTTTATTAAACTTATAATATACTTTTAAATAATAGGAATTAAAGATTTTATTTATAAATTCTTCGTTTTGAAATTTATCTGAGTATTTGATCTTATACGATAAAAATATTGTTTGATTTACGGTTTTAATTTTTGAACCGCGCTATTTTGTTTGATTTAGATCTTTTCTATTTTTGATTAAATTATTTCGAGACAATTTAATCAACAAGCAATTTAGCAAGATCCATGTTGTGATAAACTTATTATATATATATATATATATATATATATATATAAGATTAGTGTTTGCAAAAGTTTGGATAAGTCTAAAATGTTGACTTTGAGCCTTTTGTCCTTTTTAGCTATATATATATATGTATACATATAAGGCTGCGTTTCTTCTTCTTCTTCCTTTCCGAATTGTCTGTTATTTTTCTTTCTTTTTCTTCTTCTTTCTTTCTTTCTCCTCTTTCAATGATTGCGCAACGATTTTTCCATAACAGGTAAGTAGACTTTTCATTCTTTGTTTCTTTCTTATCTTATTTTTCCTTCCCTGCCCTTTCTTCTTCTTCTTCTTCGTCCTTCGCTCCACTGCAGCATCCCACCATACGCCACCACACACCACAGCTCACCTGCTCACGCTCATGGCACACACAGCTCATCGCTCCACACAGCACAAGCACACACCGCCCACCGCTCCACATCGCACACCACCACACACACCATAGCACACACAACGCTCATCGCTCTACGCCGCATAGCACACACGTGCACGAACAAAGCATGATGCTCTATCTCCACCACCGAGCACCGTATGCTCATCGCACACCACCTACACGCACATGGTGGTGCCTGTTGGGCGCTCGGAGCAGCGCTCAACGAGCACCCAGTCTAGCGCTCAAGGAGCGCATGTGCTGCGCTCAGCAACACAGCAAGCGCTAGCGAGCGCTCATGCGAACTCTCCGGAGCAGCAGCACTACTCATCCTTCACGTAGCGGCTGGCAGCTGCTCCCTCTGTTGCGGACGAAGATATATATATATTTGGTATATGTATATATATGTATAGGTACCTGTATGTTATATATTTATATATATACATATATATACTATATGAAATATTATATTTCTTGCCATATATGTTTATATTTCCTATATATAAGAAGTTAAATTATTAATATAATATAAGTATATTTGTTTATTTAGTCTATAATATGCTTATACATGCATAGACGTAAGTATGGCATATATTATTATTATTATTATTATTATTATTATTCATATCTATTGTTTAATTTAAATTAATTCCTCCAACTTTTCAATATGTACTTATGTATTTTTAGTTATTTATGTTATTTAATAAAAATTATTCTCTATTATTATTATTATTATTTCTATTTATTTTATTATTTTGCTTATATTCTAAAAATAACTCTAAAACAGTATTAAATCGTCTTTGTACGTAAAAATTTGAGTTAAACCGAAATAATTTAACCACATAAGGTTTTAGTACAAAAATTATAGAGGTATAGAAATTCTGTAGCATAGAAAATATATTAGATGTCTATAGTCAATTCTTATAGAATATTCCTATCTTTAATTCTATTCAGGTGATTCTGGCTCTGAGCTTGACCTGCCTGTTGACTATTACGACCAACAAGAAATATGGACAGGTGAATATATTCCTATGATCTTTATACTTGATTGTGGTTGTAGAATAGAATTAATCAAGTAATAAACTATTAAGGGGTTGGGAAATAAATTGTGGTTGTTGTTACTTGAATTTGGTTGATAAAATGACGTAATTATATTCTAACCCATTGATTGTTCTAGAGTAGAAATGAAAGTGTGTGATAATTGTTTGCACACCAAATAAATGAATATAAAACAAATTGGCATAATAATTAAATACATTCATGCATGGCATATATGCACGTAGAAAACCATCACCACTACACCTTGACTCGGATGGGCCACACTGTCCCGTGAGGATGGTAAACATGGAGGACCAAAGTGGTATATGCCTAGTGTGTACCATGGACCTTGTTTTAAGAGATAGGGAACTAATGAGTCCTGGGGAGACGGCCCTTCTCTTAAAATCACGCCGGGTCATTGTTTTGGATTTATTACTTCAATGGGATGTTGTATATTATTTTCGATATATAAAATGTTTTCTTGAGAAATTTGATTCCCAAAGTATAATAATCTGGGTGCTGATGAGTGGATGTACCTCAACCCCAGATTCGGAGGGCGTAAATCCGAATATATATATGGTTACCGGTTGGCTATATATATTTGTCCACTTGATTGGTTACATTACATATGTTTGACTTAATAACTTGCTTTGAATGGTATAGAGTGAGGATTATAACTCGCTGAGCCTGTGAATCGCTCACTTCCTTACAGTTTATTGTCACAGGATTATATTTGGTACCAGTCAGGACGAGGCTACCCTCAGGTTAGCTCCCCTGTAGATTCAAGATTTTGAGGGAAGGATGCGAGGGTTGAGGAGAGTTCCTTCTTCTTTTTCCTGGGAAGGGTTTCTAAAAAGTTTTTGGAAACATGATTATCATATTCATAGATCCATGTTCCATTCACCATGTTCCGGCCCTCACTCATATATGGGAACCTGAAGAAGCTATCTTCCGTTTAGGTCAGCATGTACTTAGCCCAACCATTGAGGAATATACTAGACTACTCCAAGCACTTCCTACCTCTGAAGGAATCTATATTCCAAATTTCAAGCATAGCCCGGTCCATGTTATATCAGAATTTTTGGGGATCAAGAGGGGACCAATTGTTGAAGCTATCAATGATTGCAATGAATATTGCATCCGCTTAACCACACTGATGGACTGGTTTGGAACTCCTGAATACTTTAAAAGCAACCGATCCACTTTCAGTATACCACTTGAAGTTTGGGAAGAAAATCGGGTTAATGCCTTCATAGTAGCTGCTTTTGCAACCATTCTCTTCCCTAATGGCAATTTGTTCATCCACTTCTGGGTCATAGAGCTGGTTTCTCAATATTTAGCTGGCAAATCCTATGTTCCCGCTCTTCTAGCCGAACAAGTCCGTAGTCTGACTCACATCAAGTCTAAAGGACAAGGCAAGTTCAAAGTAAGCATGCACTTACTAATGGTTTGGTTTGCTAGACACATTAAGCACTACGGAAAAGACTTGGCTAATGGATCTCTCATCAGCCTAAAATATGATCTCATCCAATCCTTTGCTGAAAGGGTCCATATGGAAGATGATCATCCTCTATGGGATATAATTGCCATTCTTGAAGACATGCCACCTGAAGACATGATGTGGCAAGTTCGCTGGTTCAAAAGCCCTGCAGCCATCCTAAGTTGCAAGGAATACATGGCAGTACCCCTAATTGGACTCACCGGCTGTACTGGTTATTGCCCCTCAAGTGTTATCAGACAGTATGGCATGCTGCAAGATATTACTGTCAAGCCTAATTTGGAGCAAGTCACTCTGGATTATTTGGATCCAACCAAAATACTACCAGCTAAAGAATTCAAGTTAAATCAAATCCGAGCTATATGGGAAAATAGAGAGGTGAAGCCGGTTTTTGAAGTCGAGCCAGAAAGTAAGGAAACCAAGAAGTATAGAGCAACCAGGTGGTATGTGGCTAGCCAAATGAAGAAGAATAATGATATTCGATATGAAGCTCCCGATGTCCTTCAACCAGCACCATCGGAACCTGACCCTGAAATAATTGCTTACATGGAAGCTGTTTCGGCTCGCCTGGAAGTATGTCACCGAGATTTCCAAGAAAGAGAGAGGGAAATGGTGGATCGCCTGCAAAGTGCTGGAAGCAGAATTGTATTCTTAGAGGCCGAGTTGAAGGCAGCTCAAAAGAAAATTCTAGCCCTGGAAGACAAGATTGTTTGCCCCACTAAGACAAGAAGACTGGTTTAGTTGATTTAGGTTTAGTCCTTAGGAATCAATGTTCTTTGAAACCATTAGAAAGTAGTTTTAAAGTTTCTAAACCATTAGAGGTTTTTGTTATGTTAAACATTATCTTTTAATACAAATTTTTGTTAAAAAAAAAAAAATCATTGGTCAATATCCCCATTTGCATCTGTGTGATAGCATATCTGCATTCTTGCATATGTATATTAATTCATTTATTCTAAAAAAAAAATATTAATAAATGATAAATGTCCAGGTCTAACAAATTCGAGTTTAAAACTTGAAAGATAGCGTCCAAGCCAGTTAGGAGCCCTATTGTTACCAGATCCCGAGCTAAGATGTCTAACACCGGGAGCAACCCCACAGACCAGACCAATGAACAAAGACTCAACACCGTGGAACAAACCCTCCTTGGAATTGCTGAACAGATGCAGGCTTTAACACAGAGTCTTGCCCAACAAGACCCCTACAACTCCTGAAGAATCCTCAAGGGCACAGAAAGGAAAAGAAATTGAGGGGCAGCTTATTCAGCAAGAGGAGTCATCAAACGAGTTTAATGCGGCTGAGTTGAAGAAGAACTGGAAGCTCAGGCTAAAGAGATGGAGAGAAAATTTTGAGAAAATGAAGACGTTCGATGGTTTTGATCAAACCGCGATCTTGAATCTGCCTCAATATGAGGAAGGTGCCTTCCCTGAGAAATTTAAGGCACCGGAATTTGAAAAATATGACGGGACAGGTTGTCCTAATATGCATACCAGATTGTATGTACGATGAATGGGGCAATACGTAAAGTTTGACAAGCTGATGGTGCAAACCTTCCAGGACAGTCTTACTGGTGCTGCTTTGGCCTGGTACGCCCAATTAGACCATCAAGAAGTTGATACTTGGGACAAGTTGGCTAGGGCTTTTTAATCAGTATAAGTTTAACATTGAGATGGCGCCCTCGGTATGGGATTTAAGCAATCTGAAGAAGAAGAAAGAAGAGACTTTCAAGGAGTATGCTCAGCGCTGGAGAGCATTGGCTGCAAGGATCACCACCCCGATGCCTGAAAAGACCTCACTTTCACTTTTATCAACACTAGAGGAACCTTTCTTTTCCCATCTGATTGGGCATGCATCAGCAAGTTTCTCAGAAGTGGTGATAGCTGGGTGCAGGATTGAGAATGCAATTTCAGCAGGAAAATTGCAACAAGAAAAGAAATATACTGCACCGAGAAATGTCCCATACAAAGGGAAAGATTCAACCGTCAGCATGGTCAATACTTCAGATGCAACTGGCCCTACTAAGTCTTTCGTGTTGTCAACAAATCAGAATCAAAATCAGAATAAGGATCAGACTCAACAAAGTGCAGTCCCAAATCAACAATCAAGGTTCAGCAGGCGGAACTTCACTCGAATTCCGGTTCCCCTTAGCCAAGTATTAGCTAAATTAAGGGCCGATAATCTGATCAATCTTGAAGTTCCTAGGGAAGACTTAAAGCCTAGATATTACAATCCTGAGCTGAAGTGTGAATATCACATGGGGCAAATCGGGCATTCAACAGACAGATGCTGGAGGCTTAGGCATAAAATCCAAGATCTTATTGATGCAAAAGTCATCCAGTTGGATTTCGTTGAGACTCCAAACGTCTCTACTAACCCACTGCCAAACCATGGACCAGTCATCAATATGATCACCGCTGAAGTGCCGGATCAAGAAATCAATCTGGATGAGTTGCCAATCACCATAGAACAAGTAGCATGGAACCTTCGCCAGAAGGGTCATTTGCTCAATATGAATTTAAGAGACCGCACCAAAACCAGGCCTGCTATTTACAAGCTACTACAAGAGGAACTATTAAAAAAGAAGAGATTCTGGAAATGTTGATCCCGAAACCAAGGAGATCGAGCACACAGGCTGAGTTATGGGAAAGGTATCAGGCTGGAGATCCAACCATTGGAACCCTGGGAAATGATGGAAAATACCAGTATTTAATGGATTACTGGTTTGAGCCCCGTGTCTATGCTGACGCTCCTCCAACTGGATGGGGTCCAGAATTTGAAGAGGAAGATAAGAAAGCAAAAGAAGACGAGTTTGTGGGTATGATCGAAGGTGGACCTAGATCCATCAAAATCGAAATAGGCAAAGGTAGTGAAGATGGATCAACTTCATCAAAGCCTAAGAACTATACCTTTCACATACCCCTTGCTGTGAATGATTATAAAGCCGCTCCATTTGATTATAAAGCGGTAAATCATGCTTCAATGGCCATGGTTGGTGGCCTTACTCGCTCAGGAAGAGTTTATGAGTCAACTGGGAAGAATGCAACTGTGAGTATGCCACAGCAGCAAAATGAAGAAGGGAAGAAAGATGAAGAGAAGTCAGCATTGGCAAAACTGATGAAAGCAAGTGAATACAAGGTTGTCGAGCAGTTGGCCAAAATACCTGCCCAAATATCGCTCATGAGTCTGCTGATAGCTCTAATGTACACCGTGAGGCTCTTTTCAAAGCCTTAGAAGAAGTGAAAGTTCCAGAAGGTGTATCAGAAGAAGCCTTGGGGCATATCATCAACTCAATCTTTGCAAATGAGCAAATCATTTTCTCATCTGAAGAACTGGGAGAGGAAGGGGATCAACATAACAAGCCCTATTCATCGTAGTCAAAAGCTGTGGAAAGATCGTCTCTCGAGTATTAGTTGACAATGGATCCTCTTTGAATGTGTGCCCCTTAGCCACTTTGAGCTTATTGGAAATTGAACCGTCAGACATCAAACCAAGCTCTATTGTGGTTCGTGCTTTTGATGGGTCAAAAAGAGATATAATAGGTGAAGTGGAGTTAGAAGTCACCATCGGGCCTCAAACTTTCATTATTCCTTTCAAGTGATTGACATCCCCAGAACATTCAATCTGCTGTTGGGAAGACCATGGATCCATGCTGCCAGAGCAATACCATCAAGCCTGCACCAGAAAGTTAAGTTCATAACCAATGGTCAACTCATCACTGTTATGGGAGAACAGGATTATGCCATTTACAAGGAGACAGCTGTCCCTACATTGGAAAAGAAGGAGAAGAAGACTTCGGGCTTCAAATGTTTGACGAAGTCTGTGATGATGATGAAAAGAAACTCAGGTGGGAACCTTTGGACTGGGTTATTCCCCCACTTGTGCTGAAGTGGTGGAAATGAAAAACCAAATGAGAAGAAGGAAGCTCGACAAGGAATATGATCCAATCATCAAAATTCCTCACATCAGCCATTCCTTTCCAAAGCCACATCATATCCAGCAGCCAGATGATATCAAAGAAGATGCTTCATCCAAAGAAATGATCTTGAGAAATTGGTTCTCTATGCCTTGCGCTAGTATTAAGTCTTTTAAGTAAGAATTTATCTAAGACTAGATTTGTATTTTGTGTTTTTCAGTATTATGTGATGCTCAAATAAGTGTACTTAAACACCGTCCCAGTTTAATAAAATTTATTTCCATTTGTGTTTTCACATATTCTCATACATTCCTCATTCATATTCAACCAGATTCGACAATTGTGATGAAGTTCAGGGATATCTCGCGCGTATAATTAATGAAAATATCAATATCACCTCTAACTCTACTGGGTTAGATGTTGAAGATGATATTGATTATCAATTTAGAACACAAGAAATTTGGCAGAATTTTGAACAAGGAATTGAAATTCCCGAAACCATTGAAGTGATTAATTTGGGAACAAGTGAAAACCCTAGGAATCTGAGGATAGGGGGAAAATTGCCTGAGAGCACGGCACAAGATTTAACCAAGTTATTAGCCGAATACTTGGATGTTTTTGCATGGTCGTATAGCGATATGCCGGTTTAGACCCATCCATTGTGGTTCACAAATTGCCAACAAAGGAGGATTTTAAACCTATAAAGCAAAAATTAAGGCGATTTAGGCCGGATTTGCTCCTCCAAATCAAGGATGAAGTAAAAAAGCTGCTTGAAGTAGGATTCATCGAGGTTTCTGATTATTCGGATTGGGTATCAAATATAGTACCAGTACTTAAGAAAAACGGGAAAGTAAGAATCTGTGTGGATTTCAGAGATCTAAACAAAGCAACCCCGAAAGATAATTTCCCGTTGCCTCACATCGATGTTTTAGTGGACAATACCGCTGGAAATCATCTATTTTCATTCATGGATGGATTTTCAGGGTATAATCAGATATTAATGGCCGAAGAAGATAAGGTCAAAACCACATTTGTTACAGCCTGGGGAACTTTTTGTTACAAGGTCATGCCTTTCGGTCTCAAGAATGCCGGGGCAACTTATCAACGAGCAATGCTTGCTATACTTCATGATATGATGCACAAAGAGGTGGAAGTATATGTAGATGATATGATCGCCAAGACAAAGGAAGGAGATGATCATGTAGTGGTGTTAAGGAAGCTTTTTGAAAGATTAAGGAAGTTCCAGTTGAAATTGAATCCAGAAAAATGCACTTTCGGAGTGACATCTGGAAAATTATTAGGATTCATGGTTAGCCAAAAGGGGATAGAAATCGATCCTGATAAAGTCAAGGCGATTCAGGATTTGCCTCCACCAAAAACATTAAAGGAAATCAGAGGCCTCTTGGGAAGGTTGAATTACATTGCTCGATTCATATCACAGCTGACTGATAAGTGCCAACCGCTGTTTAAACTGCTAAAGAAGAATGCCCTAATTGAATGGAATGACGAATGTGAAAAAGCCTTTAATCGGATAAAGCAGTATCTGACAAATCCACCAGTACTGGTTACTCCAAAACCGGGAAGCCATTGTTCTTGTACTTGACAATTCTTCCTGAATCTATGGGTTGTGTGCTGGGGCAAAAAGATGAGGAAGGAAAAGAAAGAGCTGTTTACTACTTAAGCAAGAAATTCTCAAATGGAGAACAAAAGTATTCAGAGATAGAAAAGACCTGCTGTGCATTAGTATGGGTTATGCACAGGCTTAGGCAGTATACGCTCTTCTACTCGATCGAGTTGATTACGAAGCATGATCCATTGCGATACTTGGCACGCAAACCGGCTTTAGTAGGTCGAATCTCGAAATGGCAGATGCTACTTTCTGAATTTGATATCATTTATGTGAATCAAAGTTCAGTCAAAGGACAAGTTTTAGCTGATCAACTCGCAGAAAGCCCAGTTGATGACGAAGAATTAAAGGAACAAGATCAGTTTCCAGATGAAGGCATCAGAATAACAGAAACAGAAGCCGAAAACAACAATTGGAAGTTGTATTTCGATGGAGCAGCCAACGTATACGGGTGTGGAATAGGGGCAGTCCTTATCTCACCAAAGAAGAACAGTTCCCGGCATCAAGATTAATGTTTCCTTACACAAATAATGTAGCGGAATACGAGGCATGCATCATGGGATTAGAAATGGCAATTCAAATGAATATGAGGAGCTCGAAGTGTTTGGAGATTCATCACTTATCATTTTCCAAACTCGAGGCGAGTTCAAAACTAAGGATCCCAAGTTGATTCCTTATCATAATCACTTGGCTGAGTTAACAGGAAATTCAAAGAAATTTCCTTCACTTATGTGCCGAGAACTCAGAATCAATTTGCTGATGCATTGGCTACTCTGGCCTCTTTGATCCAATTCACTGAAGGAGTAAGAATACAACCTTTGCAAGTCCGAATAAGAAGTGAACCCGCGTTCTGTGCTGTGATTGATCAATGAACCATGGTTTCAAGATATCAAAATTTCTTGCAAACAGGTGATTATCCTGAGTGTGCTACAAAAAGGATCAAAATCATTGAGACGTCTGGCAAGTCATTTCTTGTTAAGTGGAGATACCTTATACAGAAGGTCATTTGATACAACCTGTTGAGATGTGTAGATGAAAATGAAGCTCAAAAATTAATGGAAGAAGTTCATGAGGGAGTATGTGGACCTCATATGAACGGATATATGCTAGCTAAAAAGATTATGAGGCTAGGATATTTCTGGTTAACCATGGAATCAGACTGTATCAAACATGTGAGATCTTGTCATCTATGTCAAATTACGCAAACAAGATAAATGCTCCTCCGAAGGAATTACAGTCAATGTCAACACCATGGCCGTTCTCAATGTGGGGAATAGACGTAATCGGGCCAATATCGCCAAAAGCTTCAAATGGTCATCGATTCATACTAGTTGCAATCGATTACTTCACCAAGTGGGTTGAAGCTGCTTCATACGCCAGTGTGACAAAAGCCGTGGTTCGATTCATCAAAAGAGATATCATTGCTCGATATGGAACTCCAGAAAGTATCATTACTGATAATGGTACAAATTTGAACAACAATGCAATGACTGATTTATGTCAGCAATTCAAGATTAAACACCGGAATTCCACTCCATATCGCCCACAGATGAATGGAGCAGTAGAAGCCGCCAAAAAAACATCAAGAGAATCATTGAGAAGATGACAATTGCATACAAGGATTGGCATGAAATGCTCCCATTAGCATTAATGGCATATCGAACCTCTGTAAGAGTGTCAACTGGGGCAACGCCCTATTCCCTGGTATATGGAACTGAAGCTGTTTTACCAGTAGAAGTTGAGATTCCTTCGCTCCGAGTATTGGCTGAAACAGAGCTCGAAGAAGCTGAATGGGTTAGACAAAGGTTGAACAGTTAAATCTTTTAGATGAAAAAAGATTAACCGCCATGTGTCATGGACAATTATATCAACAAAGGATGGCTAGAGCATTTAACAAGAGGTTAAGCCAAGAAATTTCCAAGAAGGTGATTTGGTTTTGAGAAAAATGCTGCCAAATGTGCAAGATTCCAGAGGAAAGTTCACACCAAATTATGAAGGACCATATATAGTGAAGAAGGTCTTATCGGGAGGAGCATTAATCCTTTCCCAAATGGATGGACCCAATTTAAAGGATCCTGTGAACTCAGATGCTGTAAAGTTATATTATCCTTGATCAATAAATTTGTCATTTCAAGTGATCAATTGATTTTATTTTAATTAATTATAAGCAAAGTTGATATTCCTGAAATTCTCTGAAGTCGAATCAAAGCCTGAAATTCTTTGAAGCCTAACCCACAAAATTCTTCTGAATAAATCAAACACCATTTGAATCATCAGAAAGAATTTGAGCATCTTATAATACTGAATGAATGCATTTATACAGTTTGGTCTATTGATTGTTCTTATTTTAAAAGAAAATATTATGCAAGAATAACTAATTTTGATAGAAATTGAAGCATGTTGGATTGAAAAAAAAAAAAGAAAAAAAAAGAAAAAAAAAGAAGAAAAAAAAGAAGAAAAAAAAGAAGAGAAAAAAAAAGAAGAAAAAAAAAGAAAAAAAAAAAGAAAGGAAGAAAAAGAAAAAGAGAAAGAGAAAGAAACCCCAGTGGATTGAAAAATCACAAATACCCTCAGTCTAGACAGATAGTCTAGTACTACCCAGACTCAAAATCCATCCTTTCGAGATGGTGACCCAAAATCCATCCTTTCAAGATGGTGTAAAAATTCAGAAACCCATCATTGAAGATGGTGATCAAGACAAATTCAGAAATTCATTCGCTCAAGATGGTGATCAAGACAGAGTTCAGAAATTCATTCACTAGAAAATATGTTCAAGACAGAAGTTAGAAATCCATCCATTCCAGATGGAAACCAAAGCCCATTGGTCCGGCAAATGACCAAAGCCCATTGGTCCGGCAAATGACCAAAGCCCATTGGTCCGGCAAATGACCAAACCAAAGCCCATTGGTCCGGCAAATGACCAAACCAAAGCCCATTGGTCCGGCAAATGACCAAAGCCCATTGGTCCGGCAAATGACCAAACCAAAGCCCATTGGTCCGGCAAATGACCAAAGCCCATTGGTCCGGCAAATGACCAAACCAAAGCCCATTGGTCCGGCAAATGACCAAAGCCCATTGGTCCGGCAAATGACCAAACCAAAGCCCATTGGTCCGGCAAATGACCAAAGCCCATTGGTCCGGCAAATGACCAAACCAAAGCCCATTGGTCCGGCAAATGACCAAAGCCCATTGGTCCGGCAAATGACCAAACCAAAGTCTAGGTCCGACAGTTGACCTAGCAAAATCTCAAAGTCTAAACTCGACAGATAGTTTAGCATAAGATAAAAATCTCCTTAAATAAAATTTGGAAGGAGAAGCTAAGCAAAAATTGGTTGTCTTTTTTGTCTTTGTGGCAAAAGTTTTGTTCAAACTTTACCACAAAGAGGGGCAGCTGTAGACACCCAATTTTTTCCCAATTAATTAAGGCTTAAAATTTAATTAAACTAATTTTTTTTTTTCAAAAGCCTTAAGTATTGATGAAATTGGCTAAGTGATCAAGGCACAGGCCAAATGGCCTGTTGGTTAAACATATGGACCCAAACACACACTCAAGCTCAAGGACACAGGTTCAAACCCTAGCAAAGGCAAATTTTTGCCTTTTTATCATTTTTGTCTTTTCATTTTCCTCAAATGTGACTTTTGCCTTACTTTGCATCAGTTTTTAACTGACAAAACATCATTGATTGTCAAAATTGATGATAGGATTGCAAAGTGGTTACAAAATTAGTGCAAAAAACAACCAAAAAGTTACAAAATTCAATGTATAAAGCATTCAATTGCACATGAATGAGGAGTTACAAAAATTGAGTGGATGAATCTGGCATGGAATATGAAAACAATCATCAATTCATCAGTTTCAAACAAATTAATCATGGATTTTCTAATTAAATTCGTGAAAAATCAAGGGGCAAAAATCAATTCATTTTTGAAAACGGTTCGAAACTGAAAATTGAGCTTGCAACCTATAATAGGAGGTCCTAGGAGCAAAAGGCACAAGTCAATTTCAACAAAACACAATCAGAATGAGTGAATTCGAAGATTTTGAAAATTAGGGTTCTTAAAGAGAAAATTCGAAATTTGAGAATTTCGAATTGTTTTTTATTCAATTTGAGTGTTTAAGGAGCTTTAGGAACAAGTTTAAAGTGATCGAGTGTGCTTTAATTTGATCAATTTGTTCAAAATCATCTCTGCAAATTTTTTTATTTTTTTTCGGATTTGAACCGCCGGCGACCACCACTTCGAACCGCCGTCCACGGTGGTTCTGAGCGTGAACCCCCACCTCCAGAGGACGCACACCCACCATTGGAGTCGGGCCGACAAGCTTCCAGCCACGAGGACCACCGGAGCCACCGGAATCCGCCCCGAAAAGTCGCGTCATCGTCTTCTTCACCCGCCGGAGCTCCGAGATCCGACCCGAAGATCCGAATCCAACCCGGTCGGTCATTGGTCAACGGTCGTCGGTCATCGGTCAACGGTCAACTCTGATCAGACGGTCCAGATTTGATCAAGCGATCAGACGGCCCAGATTTCATCAAGAGATCCGACGGTCCAGATTTCATCAAGCAGATCAGCGGCTCAGATTTGATCAAGCGATCAGACGGCCTAGATCGAGTCAACAAGATCAGACGATCCAGATCGGTCAGCGAGATCGACGCTCCAGATCTCGTCCGCTTCATCCGACGGTCCAGGTTAATTCGCATTATTTTATTAATATTTTATTATATAATTAATTTCAGAAAATAATAAAAAATAGCAAAAAATAGTAAAAAATTCATAAAAATTCATAAAAATTCAGAAAAATACAGAAAAATCCAGAAAAATCAAAATATTTATTTTTTATATAAATTTATTTTTTTTATATTTTTAATATTTCTGAATATTTTTAATATGCATTTACACACAAATTGCTTTAGAAAATGCATATTTAATACATGAAAAATGATTTTAATATTTTTTAATATATTCTGGATATATTGTGAATTTATGTGATGATTTTTTTAAAAATAAAAAATAAAAAAATTATAAAAAATAAATAAAAATAATAAAATTGGATTTTCCAAAGAACAAAATTTCTAAAAGAAAAAAAAATGATTTTCGGACTTAGAAAAATATATTTTCATAAAATAAAAAATCAATTGATTAGATCATAGGACCATCAAAAATGATTTTCATAATAACATAAAATGTAATGAACTTAAATTGAGAATAGTTCAAAAATTAAAATTGACCAACAAATTAAAGTTTTTTTAAAAGAACTACGTTTTGTCTGATCTCGATTAGCGAGTACGTAGGCACCTGCGGGGCGACATTAAAAAATGAAAAAATGTTCTTGTTTTTTTTGTAAATAAATATTTTGTAAATATAAGATATTTTGTTGATATTCATGTTCTAAAAAAATAATAAAAAATAAAAATAAATGATTTGACTTGTAAATATTTGTTATGTAATATATTATTTGATTTTTTTTTAGCATGAAAAGGATAGATTAGAAATTTAAAATTCCAAAAGTGGTAACCGATTTGGTTTTAATAGGTTAGCCCCCGAATCCATGATATCTGGTTTAAAATTTTGGTTTTTCTAAAATCAAATTTTCGCAGACTAGTAGCTAAGTTAGGATCAACCGACCCATTGATCCTAGCTTTTTATTTTTCCAGATTTATATCGGGTGGCGACTCTAAAAAGTTTTCAAAAATTTCTTTTAACTCCTAGTCAAGGATTCATGTTAAATGGGTTCGGGTTTAATGTGAATCGGGTTAGGAGAAATGAACCAGATGAGAGAAAGTGGAAAAAAATCCAGGCTCGACAATGGGTTGTAAGAGTACCTTTTTAATAAATAAAACAAAATAAAAGAAAATTAGAAAAATTATTCCAAATAATTGTAGCAGATTTTTCATAATTAAAATTAAATAATTATTTGAATTATTTTAGTAATTTAACAAATATGTTACCGTATGATCAAAATACGCGAATATGGGCTATAAATGATATTTTTATAACCCAAAAAATTCTTAAAAAATTATTTTATGAAAATAACAATATTTTTAAAATATTTTTCAATTATTAAATTAATTTATTTTATTTTAGTATCGAATCTTAAACAAAATCTGATCCCGTAAAGACCCGAAACGAATTAAATTTTAGAAAAACAAAATTTTCTATAACATATAAAATATTTATCTAAAAATATAAGGCTTTATAAAAATAATAAAATTTTGTAATGAAATAAAAATGAATAGTGTAAAAGACGACTCAATTACCGGTAATAATGGAAATATGATAAAAAGGTCATAACTGTAACTTTTATAACCCGAAAAATTATAAAACTGATATATTTAGAAATCTTATGAAATTACGAGTCTAACGGTACTATTGGTATATTTTTGATATCTCGAGCCTCGGGACACGCTCTTCGAAGTTTGTATCCGAACGGTTTCGAAATAGGTCAAAAATTTACCAATATGATATTTTTAAACAAACTTATATTACTATGAGTTATTCTACATATTTAGCTACGCCTCGGCCTCTAGGGTTAGGGGCACTAAGTTGCCGAACTTAGACTATTGTATTCCGGTTAGGGTTACCGGGTGATTTTCCGGTTTAGACCTTTGCCAATTTGGAAACTGATATTTATGTTTATACAACATATTTAATTTGAGAAATTTATTTTTAAATTTTATTTTTGTAATTATTTAATATCTCTTAATATTTTTGGAATTCTTAAATTGGGTTTTATTTTCGAAGGTCAATCATTATTTACTTTTTTTAATAGTTTGTTTTTGGGTTTTATATTACCCGATTTTATAAGTCGAAGTTAAATATGGAATTTTTCGTACGTCGTGGTTTTGAATTTGAAGACCACTATGTTCTTATTTTATTTTTAGAGATTTTCATTTTCTCAAGATTAAGAAGTTTATGAATTCGTTCGTGTTTTTGGACTAGTTGAAATTTGGTTTTAATTTGGAATGATTTTTAGGGGTTTATTTTCAAAGTTCATCTTAAAATTATTTATTGAAATTTTCTGGGGCTTACAGAAAGCCCGGGAACTAGTAGTATGGTTCGTTGGAACCCTAAGACGCGCACAACTTTTAAGGAGGTCGTTTGGGGCCTAGTTCAAATCATTCCCTAACCATCGATGGAGGGGTAAATCCATCATACATACGAAACCAGATAGTCATATGTACTGTTTGATCATATGGTTGTTGTATTTCATATGCTTGTTTAACGAACTTGGTTAAATGCTTGTTATGGTACTTTTGCGCAAGAAATATCTCACTAAGCTAGTTATTCTTATACCTTAATAGACTTTTAATATTGCAGGGCTTTTGTTTCATACCCGAGACCATCTTGATCATCCGAGTAGAATCTTTATTTTGGAAAGCTTTTGGAGGTACTTTATTTTGAAGTCTTAGAGTAGATTTCTTCTAAAATCTTCTAGCTTTAGTTATTAATCTTAGTAAGACTATGTTGTTATGGAAATTATTGGGGGAATGTTTTGTAGAAGTTGTAAGACACTGTATTTCGATGAAATATATTAAGTGTTATTTTGAACGTTCCACTGTCAATATGTTAAAATGCATCACTTCACCGGTCTCCCTTTGGTGTGAATGTACGCTTTATACCGATATGGAAGCTTTCGAGTGACTGAAGTAGTGATTCTTAAGTTTTAATATTGCGTACGACGGGCTGTCATATTTAGGACACCCATTGAGGCGTGACACATTTTGCATTTTACTACTATTCTTTGTGTGAGGAAACGAAGAGTCATAGTGGTGGCCAATAGAAGCCGAGAAGTATCCATGGGCAAGTAGGAGCTGGAAAGTCTGCAAGAATATGATGGTCGCATGGGCCATAACCATCCAACCCTCGACATGGAGGGCATAAATTCATTATACACATGGTTTTCGGTTTATCATGTGCATTTTTTTGCTCATATGATTGTTGCATGTACATATGTTTGACTAAATACTTGTATGATTTATGAAAACGTTTTGAATAAGGGAATTGTCCCACTAAGCTAGTGTTGCTTATACCTCTATAGCTTTTTGTTGCAGTTTGACTACTTATTGTTGGCCTCAAGGAGTCTTATTTGTCAAGTATGAGCCAAGGCTACTAGAAGCTTTTGGGAGAAGTTTGCACAATAAAGTTTTGGTGTAGACTTTTAAGAAAAATCTCTATAATATGCTTTTGATATAGATATACATGTTTTTGGCTTAGAATAGTTTGGAACCATTAAGACTTTAAGTATGAGGGAATGTCACACCTTGAAAGGTACCATAAACGTGGCAGTTCGTCATATACAATATTAAAGCCTAAGAATGACTGCCTCAGTCACGCGAAGGTTTCTATACTATTTACAAGGAGTCTAACACATAAAGGAGAGACATCGAAATGATACATTTTATGTTGATACAATTGAGTAACAATGTAAAGGAAATACAATCTATTAAACTTCCGATACAAACCACTATACTTCATATACGAATCACTATACTTCAAAATACAAATCATTCAACTTTAATTACATTCATCCACAGACTTCCCTACATAAACTATTACAAGACAAATCATAAAACTAGGTGATAACTTCAAACATTCGTATTCTTTGCCGAAATCCCATAGTCATTCTCGGCTCCAACCATCACGGTCCCCACTTAGCATTCTTGAGATAACCTGTTCATTTAAACAACTATTGGGGTATAAGCTACACTGTCTTAGTGAGAATTCCCTTAATTTCGTACCATGACAAGCAAGTTATAATCAATCATATGCTATCCATGAACAAACACGTGAGCAAGCAATTATGCATGGGTATCCGGAACCCACACACAAAACGGATTTACACCCTCCATATCTTGGGTTAGGGATGGTATTGAAGTTTACACGACCGCTGCTAGTCCCCAAGCCCTCGGCTCTTAGCACTCACCTCGGCTAGGCTCACACATGGAATGCATCCCCAATGCGCCTTAGTTTCCTATGAATGAGCTCTGATCTCGGGTCTCATTATCCAAACGAGTCTTCGGACCTACCGATCAACCTGCGTAGGAGTAGCACGCTACTAAATGTAATATGTCCGATGTGATGCATGACCAATTTAATTTTTTGCTTAGGTCAAAATATTTATACATTCTTTAGAGTGACCAACCAATATCATACATATAACAGAAATAATATGAACAGTGTAGTTATCCAATCAATCGTGGTTTCGATATGATTTAGTATTCTTTGGCATACATTCATCACAGTCTCATCACATATCCCATCCCCATTCATATCGATTTTTCTTGTTCCTATAATTCTAATGCAACTAGCTACAAGCATACACAAGGTAACAAAATAAGGAGAAGACTCACTCAGCCAATAGATCACCGGTCTTCTAGCAATAATAACCCGGTGGTAGGGAATCGTCGAATTCGGGATCACTAAAAAGGAAGAAATACTCTAATAAGTATTTCAACTCAAACTAATCCAACGACTTCATACGAACTATCAAATTCGTAATTCGCGTCCTAAGCGGGAATTCCAAGTTAAAACGGCCATAACTTGGTCATTTTAACTCGGAATATCGCAAATTATATATCGATTTCTATCTAATTCAAAAGATCTATCTATTTCTAATATTATTTTCAAGTTTTGAAAACTTTGAAGCTTCGAAAAGTTCGGATCAGATTAGGGCAGCAACAATTTCAACTTTCGAAAGGTAGTTTTGTAAATGTTTGTAATGTTCCTACTATATAAATTAGCTATACATGCAATATGAGTGATTTCCTAACATGAATGACATGAGTCGAGTTTAATGCATGCATGATCTTGATGATTTTTGCTAAAAGAAAATTTTATAACTTTTTATTTTTGCAAGACCATAATAACAACTACTTATGAAAAGTCTAGTTTTCTAACTTTAATCATTTCCATTTGTCTTGGATTTATTACGTAAGAAAATATAATTATTTTTATCAAAATTGAGTCTTCATTATATATATTACTTATGACCTCCATTTCTACATAAAAATTTCCATTTTATACTTTGTAAACATGTTTTCAAGTGGGGTTGATTCCAAAATCCGAATTTGGTAAAAATTGATTTTTGAGTGATTCCTTTAAGTAAAAATCATTTGATATTTAGAAAATTAGGGCTCAATCATACATAACCACTAAGGACTTCATTCTTACACAAAAATTTGCATTTTACACTTTGCAAATATGTTTTTCAATATGATTTACTCAAATATCCGAATTTTAGAAAATCCACTTTTTGAATGATTCATTTGGGAAAAACTTGTTTAATGCATTAAAATTTAAGACTTTACTACATCTATTGTCTAAGGACTTCATTTAACACATAAAATTTGCAATTTGAGCTCAAATACTAAGTGATTACATATGCATCATCTCAAATTACGAATTTGACAATTTGATCACTAACTCAAATTTTTCCATTTTAATTTCATTACTTGTTTTACATATTACTCATGCTTAAACTCATTTTAACTTGTAAAAATCATTCCTTAAAGATACCTATTACCTATACCCTTCATTTTTTACATAAAACATGAGTTTTGGAGTTGATAAATGGATTTTAAAAATTGGTCTTGGTTGGGATCCGAATTTAGAAAATTTATTTTTGGTCATATCTTTTGATAAAATCCATCTAAACTCATGAAAATCCATTCCTTACATATCCTATCTTAAGAGCCTTTCATTTCTTAAATAAAAACTTCATTTTTGAGTTGAAAAATATGTTTTTAAATATGTCTTAACCAAAATCCGAAAATAGAATTTTTATTTTGAAAATAACTTTTGAAATTCACTTTTGATTCTTGTAAAAAGAAGTCTTGATGATATACATATATTAAGCCTTCATTTTCTTAAGTAAAAATTACATTTTGACACTTGGAAAGTGGTTTTTAAATGGAGGTCTTGCCAAAATACGAATTTCACAAATTTTGTTCAAGTTCAAATATAAGATCTACACATAATATGAACATACATCTAAAAGAAACCCATGGTAATGAACCTTAAATTCATAGATCTAAACTTTACTTATCAAAATCATTCATTTATGTTGTATGTACCCTAAGCCCTTCATTTTAAATGAAAAATACACATTTTGAAGTTAAAAAACCACTTTTCTAAACATGGTTCCATTTTCATCCAAATTTTCAAAAGTTATTTTTGTTGAAAATACAATAGATCTTGAGTTTCCTACAACTTTTCTACCATCATCATGCTATTACAAGTTGCTCATGAACATAAAACAAAGGTCTAATGCATTTATGAACTCGAAACACTAGATCTAGTCTTCTAAACTAGTTTTAAATGCATAAACACATGTGAATGAGAAATATATGCATAAATCATAAGTAATAACAAGAATAATAACTTAAATAGCAAGATCTATGGCATAAACAAAAATCAAAGCTACAAAAAGTTAGATCTACAATATATATCAACTTTAAACAAGAAAATAATTGTAATTCAAGATAATAAAAGTGGAGAAAAGGAGTGTTTCATTTTTGGCATCATCATCCTAAGCTTTTAAGCTTATAGAAGGTCATTTGATGCATGAAACCTTCATTATACTTTACCTACATCACCTATGGAGCTTTGGGAAGGAGATTTGCTTAGAAATCTTTAAGAATGAAGTGTGGAAGCCATGGAAGAAGAAGGGGGCAGCAAGGTTCCTTGTAAGAACAAGAGAGAAAGGAGAAAGAAAGAGAGGAAAAGAGAGAGGGTTTCAAAAAGGAAATGAAAGGAAATAATAAAGAGGCATTAAATGGAGATAGAATTGTATTAAATGAAAGGGGAAAAAAAAACAAGAGCAGCAATTTTGTGTGCTGCACGTGAATATTGAGGGGAGGAGAGAGAGGGTTTTGTTGAATTTTGACTTGAAATTAATTTGCGTAATAAATGTGTATGTGTAACTTCTTTAAGAAGGAGTGGAAAATAATTAATTTAGTCAAAATATGAGTAAATAAAGGATAACGGCAGCCATAAATAGGGTCAAAATCTTCCATGAAGTGTGGGTTAATGTGTAGAAAGATTGAAGTGAAAAGGAAGTGATATGTGTAAGGTGTAGGTATGGGTTGTAAAGGTACTTTTTTAATAAAATAAAACAAAATAAAATAAAATTAGAAAAATTATTCCAAATATTTGTAGCAGATTTTTCATAATTAAAATTAAATAATTATTTGAATTATTTTAGTATTTTAACAAATATATTACTGGTATGATCAAAATATGCGAATATGGGCTATAAATAATATTTTTGTAACCCGAAAAATTCTAAAAAATTATTCTATGAAAATAAAAATATTTTTAAAATGTTTTTCAATTATTAAATTAATTTATTTTATTTTTAGTATCGGGTCTTAAACAGAATCTGATCCTGTAAAGACCTGAAACGAACTAAGTTTAAAAAAAAAACAAAATTTTCTATAACATGTAAAATATTTATCTAAAAATATAAGGCTTTATAAAAATAATAAAATTTTGTAATGAAATAAAAATGAATAGTGCAAAAGACTAATCAATTGCTGGTAATAATAGAAATACGATAAAAAAGTTATAACTGTAACTTTTATAGCTCGAAAAATTATATAACTGATATATTTGGAAATCTTATGAAATTATGAGTTTAATGGTACTATTGGTATATTTTTTATATCTCGAGCCCCGGGACACGCTTTTCGAAGTCTGTATCCGAACAGGTTAGAAATAGGTCAAAAATTTACCAATCTGATATTTTTAAACAAACTTATATTACTACGAGCTATTCTACATATTTAAACTACATCTCGGCCTCTAGGGTTAAGGGTGCTAGATTGCTGGACTTAAGCTATTGTATTCCAGTTAAGGTTTCCAGATGATTTTTCCGGTTTTGGTCTTTGCCACTTTGGAAACTAATATTTTATGTTTATACAACATATTTAATTTGAGAAATTTATTTTACATTTTATTTTTGTAAGTATTTAATATCTTTTAATGTTTTTGGAATTCTTGATTTGGGTTTCATTTCCGAAAGTTAATCGTTATTTACTTTTTAATAATTTGTTTTGGGTTGCATACTTCCAGATTTTGTAAGTCGAAGTTACGTATGGAATTTGTCGTACGTAGTGATTTTACAATTGAAGTATGTTGAGTTCTTACTTTGTTTTTAAGGATTCTTATTTTTCTCAAGATTAAGAAGTTTTTTAATTTGTTCGTGTTTTTGGACTAGTTGAAATTCGGTTTTAATTTGGAGTGATTTTTATGGTTTATTTTCGAAGTTCATCTTGGAATTATTTACTGAAATTTGTCGGGGCTTATAGGAATACCCTTAAGATATGTAAAGATTTGATCTTGATGATTACATATTTATATTTATAAATTTTTGCATGCTTTTATTATCTACTTAAATGTAATACCCTATTGAAGTCTCCTACTATCTTAGAAGCACGCCTTACATGTGATATCGAAGTGATTGCGTGGCTGTGGTACTCGTTCTCTAGCTTTAATATTATGTGCGATGAATTGTCATGTTTAGATACTATCTCAGGTGTGACAAATATACTTTCAGTTTAGAGGATTTTACTATAAATAAGTTTAAAACATATTGACCTACGGCAAAACATGTTAACTTATAGTAAAAAGTCTTATCCAATAGTAATTAACAGTAAATCATTGTGTATTAATTTTAAATGTTACCCATTAATAGTAAATAGTGCTCATTATTAGTAAAATCGCCTAATATTAGTTAATTTGATACCATTATAGTAAACATATGAAAATAACAATACAAATTTCCATTCCATAGTTATTAGTTATCAATAAGTTATTGTAAGGATCCACACTCACGCTTATATATATTATAGGTGAATTCGAGTCCCCAACCACATATAACCTACAATATTATATATAAGGTTATCCTTAAAGAAGTGTTTGAATAATTGTTTGTCTAAATCTTCAATAAGAACAAACTTGAAAACTGTTGATTCTTAAAACTTTTAAGAAAAAAATATCAACAAATTCATTATCATGACATATCATAAGAGATATAACTTAAAACATATATAGCTAAGTGTATATATATATATATATATATATTGCAAATAAAGGCTAATAACAAGCTTTATACAAAAGACATAAAAGATAAACCAAGCTATAAGATCTATTACATATCTTCCCAAAAGAGTCTACCCTATTCTATTACAAAGAAGAAATCCATAAAGTCCTTGGTCAACTTAATCTTCCAAACCATCTAGAAAATCTTTGAAATCAGTTACATAACCCATGCTAGCGTAAAACTCATCGTCTTTAGTTCCTGAAAGAGTTAAAATAATAAGCTAAAGGCCCAGCGTACAAGTAACAAAAACAAAGGCGAGTGATATGCATATGCAACAATCAATAGGTTATTAGATAATTTTTAATTAATCAAGTAACATTGGAGTATTTAAACTCCGAGCAACAGGGATATTTAGGGGAAACCTGAGTAACGATCTTGATGCTTAAGTGGTTGATATAAGCTGTTCGGAAACTTATATCTCCTAGATGATATATCTAAAAACAAAAAATAGTCACATCTAAGATTCTCAGTTGTTTCTTATCTTTACTTATCTTAGTCCATAACATCACCTAATTCAAGTCCCAAAAACATTAAATTAAATCATGTTATTTCACTCTAAGCTTAAGCAAACGTTATATCAATAAAAAAAACCCCATCGACTACCCGCCGTACCCCTTATAAAAGTCATTGCATCATGATAGAGGTGGCATAAGTGCCTAAAACTACAACATGTCATTGCATTATAATAAGGTGCCACTCCCCAAACTAGATTCAACAATGTAAATAGACAACCAATTCAAATAGAATTTAAGTTTTCATAATTTAGAATAAATTTAATTATGCCTATCTTAGCAAGAAACAAGCATGTTATTGTATACCTAAATCAAATCGGGTATTAATAGGGGTAGCCAAGCAAGGATCTAACACTGTTCCAAGAAAATCATCTCAAATCAATATTCCAATTTTATTTCATATATAAACATAATTAAATCTAAGTAAAACACTCAAAGAAATTCAAATAAATTGTAACGCCCTAAAATAAGGCATTACAACCCGCCATGTATCATCTCTTATATAGGACACGTAAAGGTTCTAATATCCACAATAATACAATTATCACCTATAAACACACATAGGGCATCTCATAGGATACGTAACCTAAAAACAATAAACTTCATAAAACATAAACTCCTGGTTCAAGAATAAAATCCAAGTCGGCATCACATAGCCAACAAATTTAGCAAAAACTAAAAATTGTTTACATTATAAATCTTTTCATTTAAATCCAACATAAACATCTAACTACAACTCCAGAAAAATCTAAACATGTCTTTTTTTTAGAAATCCTGATATCTGAAGATTAGCTCTTTGCTGGGTAGTCGGGTCCACTATCGCCATCCCCACTATCAAAGAATAACTCATATCCAGAAAGATTATATACTATATCTTCTTCACCTGTACTTGAAATTTAAAAGAATGAGCGACAATGCCCAATACGATAACTCTAATCCAAAAAACAATGCATATGCACATACAACATGTAGTTAATCCATGCAACTTAAGCTAATGCATATAGTCATATTATTATCTTTCTTAAGCCAACAAAACAACACAGTTCAATATTAGGCATACTCTAATACCGAACTCGGAGTTACTTAGACCCTATTAAAAATCATATAACTCTTTGAAAATAATAATCATATACATATATGGATGAGTAGGTACTCCCCAAACACCCCAAATCCAAAACACCTAATTCTATCGGAATCATATCAAGGCACGAGTCCACTAGGGATAACCTCACACCAAGATCATTAGGGTGCCTCACCAGTATCACTGTCAGCTAGGTCTTTACTAGCCAAAGCCAAGCACAACCAAACATACAATTATTAAACCGAATAATGATTAGGTTTATTAAGAAATTATGTTCCTACAATCATTCAATCAATACTAAACTTACAGGCAAAACCAGCAAGCAAGGATTGGTCGTACCTTTCTAAATTTTAGGAATATAAATCAAATCCTCAAAATCTGATACCAACAACAAGAAAGATAACCCGAACTCCACAAAATTGTATCTCCACACCAACAACAACTTCATAAACTCCAAATGTCCTGTTATAACATATGTATATACATATCAATAGATATGATCGCATTATCAAAATACCCTAACAAACATGAATTCTCCAAAAACCCTAACCTGAAAAGAAATCTTCTTTATCTGCACCGTCTATTCCGATCAAACTCCACAAATACCAATTATTTCACCTAAAACCTTAATATGCACAACATAAAGAATGTATAAGGATTGTTTAACTTGTATTTTGTTTGAATCCATCATAGAGGAGATAAACTTACTGTTTTGAATCGCTAAAACCTACTTGCATTCACCAATTCACAGATCTCAACATGTGCTAGGGTTTCCTCACAAGAACTTCATGCAAAATCCAACCAAACCCTACTTACTTTGGATCAAAAACACCATCCGGATGATTCTCCAACCCTAGATCTCCAAGAACACTCTAAAACCCTCTTTAACGCAAGAAGAAAAAGATAAAAGAAATTCTATCAAAACTATTTCTTGCATCTCGTATTTATAGAAATTTGGTCATACGTTGGGCCTACGTAGACGACATACGTTTAAATCTTGCCGACGTACACCCTATGCTGGCAAAATTTACACGAGCGCTGGCGTCATTCATCGGGGCTTTAAATTCCCAGAACTTTGATCCTACTACATATGCCGACAAATCCATGCCCTACGCCAGCGGCATTCCTAGTCGGTGTTAAAAGAAACCCTCATGTATACCGGCAGTGTTCCACTCAGCGTTAAGAAAAACGTTATTGTTCCCTTCCTATGCTGTCTCTACGCCAGCGGTGTAGATTCTCCAGGAAGCGGTGTAGTATCTATAAAAAATTTCAGAAATCCGAACTTTATTATTCATTTTTACAATCAAATTTATACCTTTACAACTTACTTGTTTTGACCTTAAACTCATCCTATATCATATCATGATTCATATTTCATTATATTTTTTATCTTTATTTATGTATATTACATAAATTCAACACAAAGTCATAGCATAGTATTTATACATCATACAACATCATACATGCTCAATAAATACTCAAAAGATCATATATCAAGATTTGGAAAATATTTGAAGAAGCTTTTGAAAAATGAAAACTGCAGGGGATACACCACCCAGTACGCCAGCAGCCTAAGCTTAAACGTTGGCGGCCTATCGTTCTACATTGGCGGCGTAAATGCCAACGTAGTCTGGAACTCAAATTTGTAGAAAAATGATGAGAGTTACACATGAAGGGTACATAGCTAGTGAAACCATGTATGCTGCCAACATTCACGTGTATTCTGGCAACTTAAGCTTCTACACCGATGGTGTAAGTGCCGGCATACACTATAGTATGCAATTTAAAAAAAAAAAATCAATAGAATCCCATGTTTTTATTTTGCAAAGTTTATTTATTCCAAAACGTTTTAGCTTCTTCAAACACATTTCAAACTTCCTAAAACTTAGTATATGATCTCAACACTCCCAAACATGCACCAACTCCACTTCAATACCATGAAACGCTAATCTACACACATTAAACATAAATCTATACCCCAACTTCATTTAACCTACACATTTCACAACACCACCATCCCATACTTCAATCATCCAAACACTTCAAGTTACATGTTTAGCATATACTACAAACTCTTTTATCATCAATAAACTACTTAAACTATCATCAACACATAAAACTCATTCAACCACATATTTAGCATTCGAACCTCATTCACATAAGAAAGCCTACTAACAAATATACATATAACAAACAACACACATACCTTAAGAGGCTTTTAAACTTTGAGGAAAAACACTGGAACCACTTGTCTCATTTAGGCTTATGATCTTCACCTTGTTTAAGGCTTGGAGTGTAGGGTTTTGAAAGAAACAAGAGGAGAAACTTATAGAGAAGGTGGTGAAATTTGTGTGAAATTTTTTAGCAGATTTTAGAGATGGTTTTTTTCATCAAATGGGGCTAAAACTTATCCAAAATTTGACTTTGGGGGCTACCAAAAGGGATGGGCTTGTTTTAGGGGCTTAAAATTGTGTTTTAGGCTTGGTTTAATTAGCCAAAAATTTTGCAATATCCACAACTTATTTATCTTGTTTCAAGAATTTTTTCATACACTTTATTACATTTATAAATTTGTAAACTCAATAGTTAGTGACACTAAGATATATAGATATTTAAACACATTTTCAAAACACATATATCATAGACTAACGTAAATCATATTCATCATGCTTCATGATCATGCATAAATTCATTAACACATTTATAAAATATGATTTGGAAAATTATGGCTATTTTAGTAATATTTTTTTAACAATTAGTATGACCTAATCATAGTATAAGGAACACATATTTAGTGAATAGTTATATTTAAACTTGAAGTAATATAACTTAGAAAAACAACGTATTGTTATATGTGTGTGTATATATATATATAAATTAAGATTCATATTTAAAATACAAAATGAAAAGATATATTAAGAATTATTTCAATCGTAATATAATTTATATTATATGATATTATATATAGTATTACAACATATAACTATATACTATGTATAAAAATTATATATTATAACATTATATTTATGTTATGCCATAACATCACTATTGTAACACTATATAAATAATATTATGATATTATGTTTATAATATGTTGTGTGTACATGTTCTTTTGGCTAGAGCTAACTACTAAACAATTATTATAGGCGAAGATTACACCGAAGAGGGTAATTTCCAGGATAAGCTCATATAAGAGATTAATGTTTTAATTAACTCAAATGAATAAAAAATAAAAAGATCAACATTATACAAAATGGTGTAAATAAAAAATTTGTTACTTTGTCATTCTAAGAGCATTTGACATATGATGATATAGATACCAGTATGGCTCCACCCAAAAGTATCACATCAAGATAAATATGGGGTTAAAGCGACATGTCAAAGAACCACTTATTTGCACTATTTTATATAAAATTGATAGTATGTTTTAACCATTTTGACTATTAATCTTTCATTCTTCAAATATTAATCTCTTCCAATATAACTCTCCTACTATTATAGATTTTTTGTATCTTACCTAATGAGTAGTATATTGTGTAATCCATTAGAATTATATGAGACATATTAACTTACTCTTATTACCATTATTATTTTTCTTTAATTATACATGTACATCATCTTTACATGATATATTGATGTCGTTATAGGATGGACTTTGATGATCTACCAAAACAAATCCTACTTTGTGTTTACTTCAAATATTCTTGTCCAGGAAAAAGGACTGCTGTGGTCTACAATTTTGCAAAATTTCAATATGCATATTTCAATAAATACTATGGTTCCATTTGATTCTCACTAACTTCTACAATGTTTCCAATAAAAGAATATTAATTTTGCTCTCTTTTTTTTTTTAAAGGAAAGACCCAACTTAAAATAACTAAATTTCTATAGGAAAAAATTGAAAACTTAAGTTGCACTAAGCTCGGATTTTGATATGAAAGTCACATGAAAGACTTTCTATCTTGAAGTCTACTTTCTTATGGGTTTCAACTAAGTATTTCTTTCTTGTAAGTATCATAATTGTATGAAATAGGGTGGGAAAAAGGAAATAATTGATCAAACAAAAACAAACCAAACAGTATCTGAAAAACTATACGGTAATATTTCACTTGTAAAATGACAGAAAAAAAAAAAGTATTGTTTATAATGACACAACACTTGAAAGATATATAGCTAAAGGGAAAAATGTAATGATATAGTTGAAAAAATTCCCCGCTTTTACATAGACCATTATACTACTAAAATCCAAGTAGGAATAAAAGTTTGCTACTAGGGTGATAATAGCATCATGAACCACCAAGATACTAGAATAACTGGTATGAATAGAAGGAAAAAAATTAAGGTGGCCTTCAATTTCTGTGCATGCTAAACATTTTCTTCTGCTGCACTTTGCTTTGTCATCATTTTTGTGTTTATACTATCAAAATCCTTGTAGTCTTTTGTCTCAAGTAGTGTTCCTACCTCATCTAGCTTAACTTGTATGTTTTTAATATTTCTAACAAGGCTGAAATGCCAACGACTTTAGAGCTCAAAGCACTCTGGGTAATTTGTGCAGAGTTTAGCTAGTCATTTAATAGCCTAACACTCACCCTTGATCTATCTAGGTGATACAGTTTCCATACCAATTTTACGAAACAACAGAATGTCTACAGGATAAATCAAGATCAGTTATAATTGTTATGCCCAGTTTTTTACACCTAATGCTTGATGAATAACATTCTTATAAAAACATATTTATATGAATAGCTAAAAATTCATGCCCAATATGCTATACCATGGTCTATACTACGTATGCAATATAGGTAGATGAAACACTTAAAATCATATACACAAAAATTAACATGGCATAAAGCATTGAGTTTTAAGATGAAAGGTCCAACCTCTTTCAAATTCTTCTTGGACGGATCGCAAGGCTTGTATAAAGCTAAGAAGAGGATTTAAAGGATGATTGTCATCCTCATGAGAAAGATAAGAATAACCTCTCTTAGGACTTGTCCATCAGAGGCATTAGAATCTTTGAATCAATTGGCCACAGATGGAACCCATATTGCAAATCCAACGACCTCCTATGATAACGTCAATAAAAGTAAGGAAATTTCAACAAATGGGTTTTCAGTTATCTCATGCACAATTTTGAGATTACATCACAATATTGGTTGGATAGGAGACAACTTTTTAAGGAGAAATACAATAGCAATCTCATTTGGTGACACTAGTATGATGCTCTACGCCCTTCCAAACAAACTAATCCAATAACTGCCTTCTAATGTTTCAAAGAAGGTGTGACATGCGTCATAATTTCATGATGTTGGGACAATATTATCTCTCCCAAGTTATGGGATTAATCCAAAGAGTTTTATCCATACAAATTGTGGTCAAATGAATAAATTGTTAAATAGTTTACATCTATGTATTTGCATCATTTTCTAACTATGGTGTACTAGGAAAGCTGTGTTTTACCAATTTAATAAGAAGGAAAAACATAATGCTAGATTTTTATGAGTCAACTTGATTGATAACTTTAACAAGTTTAGTCATTAAAGGGATAATGAAATTACACATGTACTTCCATAATCTTACACTATTTGTTCTTCCTACAAATATTGCTAGTGTGGAATTAGACCTTGAGCTTGTCAATTTACCTCATGATAAAGAACCTTCTTGGCACTAAACTAGATAAACAATTTAACGAATGTGACTTTAGCCAACTAATTGTCTCATCTATGGATGCATTTCTATCAACAAAAAACAATTAAATTAACATTGTAAGATAAATCAAAAGTTCGAATATTTGATATCGTTAACAATAAAAATATGGAAATACCATGAGAGGAAGAAATATTGTGTAGTCTCTTGTCAACTTAAACAAAAGCAGAACTAATGCTAATGGAATTGAATAGATAGATGCTAGTGTAGTAGCCATTCCCACCTGAAGCTAAGATGACTTTGCTTTATATCAATCTTAGATAAAGCTTTTATTATTATTATTTTTTTTTTTGTGGGTATGGGGGTGGTGAGGGGTCAAGGAAGGAGTTGCAAGATATAAAAGCAAGAATAATTTTTTAAGGGATAGAAAGCTCACTAGTGCATAAGCCTATGGTTGGGCAACAATAGCATTGCCAAGAATTGCTAAGTTAATGATTTGATCCATTGAAACTCCAAAAACAACACCAACTGCAGCACCAATCATCAAACTTGGTGCATAAAGATCACCTACAAGCCCCGACCCCTTGTATAATACTGTAGCAATAACTTTGGCTATTATTAGTTTTCTTAGAAGGCAAATTCCAAGAGCTAATGCAAACTTTCTAGTATGTAAAATTTCTTCAACATTTGTAAAACCCCAATAAACAATTATAGGATATTTATAGGCCATTACAACTCCTAAACCACATAGAGTAGCACAAACAATAGAAAGGGTAACTCTAATAGAACAAAAAAGAAAAGAGAATTCATAAAAAATGAAATAAAAAATCAATGGATGCATCATCATAAATGTTATTGTTGCTAAAGTGGAGACTTTGAAATATAATGCCATATGTGATAACATTCACCAATTTGTTTTCATCAATGCAAAATGAAATTGGTCAAAAGTGAATATTTTATTTGAATGCCCACAACCTCACATCAATGTTTATAGACACTCCTGAATTTTGTGGATAATAACCCATATTGCCAGAGTTAGGGTACAACACATGGACCTCCTTTCAATTGACATTTAAATTAATGAACACACAAAATAAAATGTATTATAATTTTTGTAATTTTTTTCCATTTCCTTGTAATATAGAGTTAACAAATGTATAAAAAACATTCTTTGATAAAATGTATTACTCAACTTTCATATAGCTTTTTGTTATAGGTACCGCTATTCAAGGGAGTAAAGCAGATTCGACTCCCATTGACATAATTATCTTATATTAATTTCGCAAAATATTACCATGCAAAATGATGTTTCTAGAGAAAGTTATGTTATAAGAGAAAATATTCAAATAACAACATAATATTAGCAAATAAATTGTTAAAGAAAAAACATTTATTCTATAGATCTAATTTAAGTTCAAAATAGTTGTTATGCCCCAAAGGGTACTTAAAACGCGACAGTCCACCACACTCGATATTTAAACTTAAGTATGACAACCTTAGTCACCCCATAAGTTTACATATCGGGAGTAAGGTATATTTGCACAATTTTTAGGATCACACTTTGAATCGAATATCTTAAGAAGGCATACAATAGCATTAAGAATAGAAATCACAACAAGATAAGTAAGTTAAGTCTTTACAAAAGTCAAGGGGCCATACCTCCACCAAAATAATAGAAGTTTATCCAATCTAAATCCATCTTACAAACATTAGAGTTTATGTTAAAGAGATTTTCCTAGAAGTCCACACCTATAGCTAGGTCCCGACTTCTTCAAAAGCTCCTTAATCCAAAAAGATAAACCTGTGAAAAGTGTTCTCTCAAAACAACCCAAAAATGGGAACACTGCAACAAAAACTATCGGGTGTAAGCTAACAAGCTTAGTGAGGTTCATTTCCAAATAACAAACTCATTCAAGATATATATATAAGCAAGTTATAGTTAATTAATCATATGAATGCACAAGCAAATGAGCATACAAGCATATGACTTTCCGGTAGCCATATGTGAATGGATTTACGCTTTCCATTCGGGGTTAGGGTGGTCCATAAGTCATACAACCATAATTCTAATCTTGAGTGGGGTGGTCCATAAGTCATGCAACCATAATCCGATCTCTTTCTCCTAATTATACAATCTCTGTTGTTTTATTGTAGTAGTTTCAAGTGACTACCCCACTTCCGTTAACTTAAGCGATCTCGCATCCTTAATGTTAATACAGGCCTCCACACCTCCGCTAATATACCTTTGTCCCAACAAAGGTATACTTGCTAATGTAATGTGACTCACTACGTGATATGCATGTATAGTTTACTCATATAATCGTGGCATGTTAATTATGTAGGTTAAGAGCGATCACAGAGAATTTCAGACAATTCAAGTCTATACTAGCTCAAACAATGTTTTTAGAACAAGTCTCATCTTGATATACTTATCATTCATTCAACTAAGATTAATCACAACTCATCAAAATTTTATCTTTTCCTAATTCTAATGCCACTACGACTATAAACACATACATGAGCACAACTATTTAAGAAATGAACTCACTAGGCTATGGAGAGAAATCCACTAGTCGTAGTAGTCCTCGGAGAGTGGAAATCCGTCCTCCAAATCACCTAAGTACAAGGAATACCCTCAATGAGTATTTCTTATGAAGTTCAAATAAACTTAACAATTCTACTTACTAAGTTCGTCAATTTTCGCCTAAGTTGAAGTTCTAACTTAAAATGGTCATATCTAACTCATTTTAACTCGGAATTGCGTATATTATATACCAATTTATATCTATTTTGAAAGATCTATCCATTTCTAATATTATTTTCAAGTTTTAAAAAGTTTTGGGTCACGAAATAGTCTGATCAGTTCTGATCAGTAGCAAATTCCAATTCCAAAAAATAGTTTTGTCAATGTTTGTAATGTTTCTACTTTATAGATCAATTATACATGCAATATTGATGATTTCCTATCATCAATGGCATGTTATGAACTTGATATATGCATGTCCTTGAAAATATTTACTAAAAGGAAATTTTAGAAACTTTTTATTTGTAAGACTCCATGACTATTTACTTTTAAGAAAACTAATTTCCAAACTTTGATCATTTCCATTTGTTTTTGGATTTATTTCTTAAGAAAATCTAATTATCCTTGTTAAAATTGAGTCTTCATTATATCTCTTACTTAAGACCTTCATTTCTACATAAAAATTCCCATCTTATATTTTGTAAACATGTTTTCAAATAGGGGTCATTCCAAAATTTGAATTTTGAAAAATTAGTTTTTGAATGATTTCTTTGAGAAAAGCTTGTTTAATACATTAAAATTTAAGGTTCTATTATGCCTATCCCTTAAAGACTTCATTTTTTAAATAAAACTTTCATTTTGAGTTGGAAAATAGGTGTTTTCATGGCATTACTCCAAAATTACGAATTTCTTAAGTTAACTAGCAACTCAAAATTTTCTATCTTATTTCTACTCTTTGTTTTGCATATTTTCCTTATCAAATCTCATTTCAACTTATAAGAATCACTACTTAATGATATCTATTACCTATACTCTTCATTTTTCATATAAAATACAAGTTTTGGGGTTGATAAAAGAGTTTTTAATGCATGGCTTTGAAATCAATCGAATTTTCTGTAATATAAAGATAAATAAATTATAAAGAAGGGCAAGTTTGTCATTTGATATAAAATAAGAGGGTTTTATGGTCAACCCTAAAGTATATAAAAGGATTATTAAGAAGGGCCAAAGAGTCAAAGGATATTAAATAAGAAGGTTTTATGGTCAAAGTTGAAATACAATTGTATTGTGTTCACATGGTAAAGTCTTGATTAAGAATAAATTTTGGCAGAAGGCTGCTTAAATTGGATATGAACCTAGCGTTTTTCCTAAGCTAAGTTAACATATATATAGATGCCTTAGCCTAGTTTTCTATTCCTTTGTCTGAGCTTTCGGAAACTTTACGCAGAGCAAGAGAAAAACATCTTGATATCTGTTTTCCCTCTCAATCTTTTCATAATCTAAAACCGATTAAATCTTTAAGATCTATCTATCTATTTGTAAGGAAAACACTATAGAGAATTCATTGGAGAAACCCTGCAATTCTTTTGAAGATCTGGTTTTGGGGAAATCAAAAGGTTTTGATTATCAAACCTAGGAGATTCAAGATCTATAAGAGTTTAGAGAAACCTTAAGGTTGGATTTGAAGATTTGTATAGTTTCAATTCGAAGAAAAAGGTAAGATCTTTCTTAGTGTTTTGTGATTTTTAGGATTTGATCATTATAAGAATATGCTAATTTAGAAGTTATAGTAATTGGGAATAAATTAATTGTGATCAGGAGATTGATTGATTTAGGGTTTTTGTTTCAAATCAAGATCTACAAGTTCTAGGTAAGTAAAGACCCATCCAATCTTATCATTAAATGAAATTTATTTGTTGCTATAAATCGAATTGTTAATTGGAGATTTTATATATGTATATTGTGAAGGATTGTGGAGATCAAGGAAGATTTGAGGAGAAATTGATGTTAGGGTTTCTGTGAAGTAAAAACAAAATTAACAGGTGAGTTGAGATTTGGTTAAGGTTATGGTATTAGGGTTAGGGTTTGACATCATGATTATAATTGAATTTTAATTGCGACATATATTGATATACAAGAGTATTGTGAGGTTAGGGTTCCATTTCAATTAAAGTTTCTATTGAGTAGATTTAGATTGGAAGCAAATCCAGGTACGTCCTTACCTTGTTTGTTGCTTGTGCGTGATAGGTTTACAATTTATAACCTGATTAACAAATATACGACCTTAATTGAAATTGAATGTTGGTTGTGAGTGGTTTCGACTCGAGTAGAACTCATGGCGAGGCCATGGTGGAGGGTGATCTCTTGTGAGATAACCTGATGATCCTTGTGTGAGGTTTGTCCCGAGTGGACTCGTGCTTGGAGATGATTCTGGTAGATTAGGAGTTGTGCTTTCGAGCTTTGGCTGGGCATACAAACTGTATATATATATATTATAATATGTGTTTCGGGATCTGAGTTATTCCGGGTTTGGTTTATATCATGAATTTTTCCAAACTGTGTTGGTTGTAGGCTAATGAAAAGATAAATTAATTTGTGCTTGTTGCATTAGAAATTATAAGTTGTATGTGACATTGTGTTATGTATGATCATGTGCATGTGCTTGTGGTTTGGATGTACTAGGCCTTTGTGCTCAATCCTTTATTTTTACAGGTATAGGTGATGATCCTATTATATATGATTTGTCGGGATATGACGTATATGTTGATGACAGGGTGCACGATAGTACAGATGACCATTCAGCTGATCATTAAGGATTTGGATGGAGACGTTTATGAGTACTTTTATTTTAGTAGAAACTTTATTTTGATGGATTAGTTTTATTGGAAGTTTTATTTGTAAAAACTTTTTATGTTCTTATGTTTTTAGATATCTTTAGTTATCGGATTATGTAGTAGAACAACTTTTATGAAATTTTATATTGAAGATGTTTATTTTAGGGAGTTTTGATGATGCTTTATCTATTGTGGTTTAGTAATAGCCTTGGCGTGTGCCTTTGAAGAGAGGACACATGGTGGGTTGTAGACGCCTTTGATTTAGGGCGTTACAACTTGTTTGGTATCAGAGCAATAGGTTATGATCCATTAGATTTAAGTTTTGACTCCTTAGAACAGTGAGTAATGATGAGAGGGGTATAATACATTAGGGTTCTTGATCCTATCTAGATTAGTGTTGCTTTCATCCTGTAGTTGGAGAGTTTTGATCCTTAAGTTGGATTACCCTTTTATTTTGTGGAGATATGTTTGTTTATGTTAATAAGATCATATCTTGTAGTCCCACAGTGTTTTGATCCTTTTGGATAGTTATACCTTAAGATATCTAGCATCCTTACCTAAGACAGGGAGAAGAGGCCGATCTTTTATCAAGACAAATCAGTAGTTCAAGGTATAAAAAGGAAGTGTACCAGATGTTATGGATCGTTTAAGGATTTCAAGTGGCTTAAGAATGCTTGCTTTTCAAGTGTTAAGGTTGGGAAGTGATAGGTTTTGGAAAAGTTGTTCCTTAGGTATTCTATTTCAAGTGTGGACAACATGGATATCAAGCCAAAGAATGAAAAGAGTCTAGAAGGCGAGTGGTTCTTAGGATTGTGATACAGGTGCAAGTTTTCAAGCATATTTGAGAAGTTTGTTGTTTTATTATGAGGAGGTAGTTAAGAGTGTGCTTGCAGATACCTTTAGGATATGGAGCAATGTTGACTTGGATTTGTAAAGAATTTGGATATAAAAAAGGAAGGTGACATTTTACCTGTGAATATTATAGTAATGGATATGATAGGAGTAGACTGGTTGAGGAAACATAATGCTGTATTTCGATCTAGTTGTGGAGTTTAGTTTATCGGATGGAGATCATTTTGTGCATAAGCTTGAAGTGTAAGGAAATTCAATGTTGCTTACATATGAGTTGTAGGAAAGGTCGGTTTTAATAAATGGCAGTTTTGACAATAAGAGATGAATTAAAGACCAATCCTACGAGGATATAAATCGTGAGAGAACATCTTGATTTAATTCCAAAAGATCTATTAGGGTTACCGCTTGAAAAAGAGATAGAGTTTTGTATTGATCTAGTGTCAGATACCTTATCTAAGTCTAAAGTACCATATCGTATGGCTCCGACGGAATTGGAGGAATTAAAAGCTCAACAGGAGGACTTGCTTAAGAAGAAGTTCTTTAGACCAACGTATCACCTTGAGGAGTTCCAGTGAGTTTGTGAAAAAGAAAGATGGGAGCATGAGGTTATGTATAGATTATAAAGAGTTAAACCAGGTAACGATTATGAATAAGTACTCGTTGCTTGGGATAGATGATTTGTTTGATCAGCTGGCAAAAGTGCAAATATTTTCTAAGATCGATTTGAGGTCAGGATATCACTAGCTGCAGATTTAAGCTGACGATATTTTCAAAGACACTTTTCATGACCCGATACGAACATTATGAATTTGTGGTTATGCCTTTTGATCTTATAAATGCCCCAGTTATATTTATGGATCTTACAAAATAGGGTCTTTAAAGAGTAAATGAATTCGGTTGTAATAGTGTATATTGATGATGTTTTCATGTATTCAAATATTAAAGAAGAACATTTGATATTAGTTTTGAGAACGTTACGAGAAGAAAAGTGATATGCCAAGCTCACCAAGCATAAGTTTTGAGCCAGTGTTTCTCTTAGAACATATTGTGGACGAAAATGGAATTTCAGTAAATCCTGAAAAGGAGAAAGTTATAAGGGAATGGTCAACTCCTAAGAATGTGTCGGAAATCAGAAGTTCTTAAGAACGGTAAGATATTACAAGAGATTTATATAGGATTTCTCCAAGGTTTCTAAATCCTTTAATAAGAATAACTCAAAAGGGAGTGAAGTATGTGTGAGATGATAATTGCGGAAGTAGTTTCCAATAGTTAAAAGAAAAGTTAGTATCTGTACTGGTGATAGCTTTGCCAACGAGTAGTGAAGAGTACATTATTGGTATTGACACTTCTATATATGATTTGGATTGTGTTTTGATGCAAGGTAGTAAAGTTATAGCATATGCATCTAGATAGTTAAATCCTTATGAAAAGAATTGACTCACTCATGACATGGAACCGGTAGTCATAGTTCATACGTTAAAGAGTTGGAGACATAAATTGCTTGATGAAAAGTGAAAAATCTTCATGAATAACAAGAGCTTGAAGTATATTTTCAACCTGAGAGATCTGAATATGAGATAAAGGAGGTGATTGGAACTAATAAAGGATTTTGGTGTAGATATACAATATCACCCTAGAAAAGCGAATGTTGTGGTAAAAGCTTTGAGTAGGAAGAGGAATGAGAATTTAGTGGCTTTGGTCACCTCAGAGCGATATTTGTTAGATGACATGAGAAAGATCATGTTGAAGAGTAGAGAAAAAGTATTGAGATAGCCAATATAAATTAGAGAATAGTTAAATCCTATGGAGATATGAATGTGCATGAGGAATGGCCATTGCAAGAAAGAAATATGATCTTAGTGAGTTACGGGAAATATATGGATGGTGAACAATGATGACATCTACACTAATCTATGATGATAAATTTTGGGATGATTCTTAAAGAAAATCTATAAGAAGATATAAATTGTTATATAAAAAGCAATACAAGTTTTGGAAGACAATTAGAAAAGTACGATGAAAAAATAAAAGTTGTGGATTGCCTACAGTGTTTAATAGGGGTGATAAAACTAACTAGCAATACGTAGATGCTATGATCATATGGAATAACAAAGCAATGTAAGGTTTGTTCATTAGAGTTAGAGTTGAAAAATCTTAAATTCACTGATTTGAGTTTTCTAATTATTAATTGAAGGATTATAAGATGACTATGTCCTAACAAAGTTTCGATGGAAATTATGGTAATTAGAGGTAATGTATAATGGTTCAATTGTGTTAATAAGTTGGATTGAGTTTTCTACAGTGCAATCTATAGTTGTTTTAGAGTATGTAATGATTGATTTATGAACTAAGATAAAAGTATGTAATCAAAGAAGATCTTTTGTAGAGAAGTAGATTTGATAGTTACATAAGGATACCAAATCCAAGTGAAGGACAATCACTTAATATTGGGCCAATAAATGGATTTGTATGGTGAAACCTTGGAGACAAAGTGCATTAGTAATCTATATATCAAAGAATTATCGGAACGTTAGGAGTAATGATGTCAAAGGAAGAGTTAGAAGTCATCCGATGATTTTAAAGGTTTACTTAAGGACATAAGTATTTATTTTAATCTTATGTATATATTGATGGAAAATATAAGAAAATATATTGGAGATTGAGAAAACATAGTGGAAGAAGTGTGGTTAGTTAATGAGTATTTTGAGATTAAATGAATGATATGCAACTGATGTGAATTATTTTTTTTATATGGAACAATAAGGATAAAAAACTAAGTTGATTCAATGGAAGTACAAGTAACACAGTGACATTTGGAGCTCCAAGTTACAGTAAGATTTGACTTTTGGAATTTGAATTGAGAAATATAGTTATGAGATTTTCAACTTTCTAAATATCGCTTGAGGAAACTGAATTGGAGTTTCAATACAATGAGGTGGAGGTAAGATTTCTTGATGGATATTGTTAATAAGTTTAAGTTATAATCAATAGGTGTGTTGTGAGGTATCGGAGGAAGTGAATCCAAATTGAGTGGTGAAAGTAAAGAATTGAAGAGACGTCGATGGAATTATATTATAACTAGTAGATATAAGCAAGAAGATGGGTCAATATGGTGTAAAGAATCAGAAACAAGAAGAAAAGGAGTAGCAATGAACTAATAGAGATAGTGATTGGGGTAACTTTTGAGGACAGATAAAATGGAGATAGTGATTGGGTAACTTTCAAGGACGAAAGTTCTTTTAGGAGGGGAGAAATGTAATATAAAGATAAATAAATTATAAAGAAAGGCAAGTTTGTCATTTGATATAAAATAAGAGGGTTTTATGGTCAACCCTAAAGTATATAAAAGGATTATTAAGAAGGGTCAAAGAGTCAAAGGATATTAAATAAGAAGGTTTTATGGTCAAAGCTGAAATACAATTGTATTGTGTTCACATGGTAAAGTCTTGATTAAGAATGGATTTTGGCAGAAGGCTGCCTAAATTGGATATGAACCTAGCATTTTTCCTAAGCTAAGTTAGCATATATATAGATGCCTTAGCCTAGTTTTCTATTCCTTTGTCTGAGCTTTCGGAAACTTTACGCAGAGTAAGAGAAAAACATCTTGATATCTGTTTTCCCTCTCAATCTTTTCATAATATAAAACCGATTAAATCTTTAAGATCTATCTATCTATTTGTAAGGAAAACACTATAGAGAATTCATTGGAGAAACCCTGCAATTCTTTTGAAGATCCGGTTTTAGGGAAATCAAAAGGTTTTGATTATCAAACCTAGGAGATTCAAGATCTATAAGGGATTGGAGAAACCTTAAGGTTGGATTTGAAGATTTGTATAGTTTCAATTCGAAGAAAAAGGTAAGATCTTTCTTAGTATTTTGTGATTTTTAGGATTTGATGATTATAAGAATATGATAATTTGGAAGTTATAGTAATTGGGAATAAATTAATTGTGATCAGGAGATTGATTGATTTAGGGTTTTTGTTTCAAATCAAGATCTGCAAGTTCTAGGTAAGTAAAGATCCATCCAATCTTATCATTAAATGAAATTTATTTGTTGCTGCAAATCGAATTGTTAATTGGAGATTTTATATATGTATGTTGTGAAGGATTGTGGAGATCAAGGAAGATTTGAGGAGAAATTGATGTTAGGGTTTCTGTGAAGTAAAAACAAAATTAACAGGTGAGTTGAGATTGGTTAAGGTTATGGTATTAGGGTTAGGGTTTGACATCATGATTACAATTGAATTTTAATTGCGACATATATTGATATACAGGAGCATTGTGAGATTAGGGTTCCATTTCAATTAAAGTTTCTGCTGAGTAGATTTGGATTGGAAGCAAATCCAGGTACGTCCTTACCTTGTTTGTTGCTTGTGCGTGATAGGTTTAGAATTTATAACTTGATTAACAAATGTACGATCTTAATTGAAATTGAATGTTGGTTGTGAGTGGTTTCGACTAGAATAGAACTCATGGCGAGGCCATGGTGGAGGGTGATCTCTTGTGAGACAACCTGATGATCCTTGTGTGAGGTTGTCCCGAGTGGACTCGTGCTTGGAGATAATTTTAGTAGATTAGGAGTCGTGCTTTCGAGCTTTGGTTGGGCATGCAAACTGTATATATATATATTATAATATGTGTTTGGGATCTGAGTTATTCGGTTTGGGTTTATATCATGAGTTTTCCCAAACTGTGTTGGTTGCAGGCTAATGAAAAGATAAATTAATTTGTGCTTGTTGCATTAGAAATTATAAGTTGTATGTGATATTGTGTTATGTATGATCATGTGCATGTGCTTGTGGTTTGGATGTACTGGGCCTTTGTGCTTAATCCTTTATTTTTATAGGTACAGGTGATGATCCTATTATATATGATTTGTCGGGATATGACGTATATGTTGATGACGGGGAGCACGATAATACAGATGACCATTCAGCTGATCATTAGGGATTTGGATGGAGACGTTTATGAGTACTTTTATTTTAGTAGAGACATTATTTTGATGGATTAGTTTCATTGGAAGTTTTATTTATAAAGACTTTTTATGTTCTTATGTTTTTAGATTTCTTTAGTTATCGGATTATGTAGTGGAACAACTTTTATGAAATTTTATATTGAAGATGTTTATTTTAGAGAGTTTTGATGATGTTCTATCTATTATGGTTTAGTAATAGCCTTGGCGTGTGCCTTTGAAGAAAGGATACGTGGCGGGTTGTAGACGCCTTTGATTTAAGGCGTTACATTTTCATTTGAACATTTCGAACAAAAAATTTTTCCTTTTTAAGTTTCTTATCTCATCTACTTAAAGATCTACTAACTACAACATTTATACACACAAGACAAAACCTTTATGATCATTAATGCATTAAAACACAAAATATTCATGAGATCATGAATGTCAAGTGTAATATGAGCAATGAAATGCAATATCTCCTACTTATCACACATGAAATGGAGTTTGAAAACATGAACACGGACTTTTTATGCATGATCTCTACTTTACTCTACTATTATATATATGAACATGAAGATAATCCAACAAAACACATTTAAACGCAAGATCTACTCTTGTGATGGCATGATATTCATGTAGTAGCATTTTCTTGTCCCTAGAAAGTGCTCATGGAGACTTAAAGTTGAAAATACTCATGAATAATTTTGCCATTACAAGATTTAATGGTAAAGAAGTTAAGGATCCATCACCTAAAGCTTGAAATGAGAGAGAAATGAAGAAGAAATTGAACTTGTTTGAGTGTGTGTATAGTGTGTGTGTGTCGCGGCATAAAGAAGAAAATAGAGAGAGTTTGTGAGTCTTTGAAAAGTGAAAAATGAATGAAAGAGAGAGAGAAGGCATAAAAGATATTATATAGTAAGTAAATTAAGGTTTGTTTTAACTATAACAAAGGAAGAAAATAAAATAAATTAGGGTAATAAAGGGGGGTGTGCACCAGTTTGGGAGGAGAAGAGAGAGGAAGTGAGTTTAATTTACTTTGTTTTGTAATTTATGTAATAATATATCTTAATTTGCAATAATTATTAAAAGGCAAATTTTTCTTGGAAAAGAAAATGTAATGGAGTGTTTGTAAGGATGTAAGAGTAGGGAGTGGCTTGTAAGTTTAGTAGGTTGTACTTGTGAATAGTAATAAATAGTAAACAAGACAATTACTTTATCGGTAGTAAAGAAAATACGAGAAAAAGGTTATATTTGTAATTTTTATAAACCAAGAAATTATAAAAATTATATTTTTGAAGTCCTCATTAAATTTCGGTTTTAAAGAGTATTCAGGAATATTTTTCTAATTTCAAGTTTCGGGGCTTGCTTTTCCGTAATGGATCTCGGGAAGGTGTGAAATAGAAAATTTTTCAAAATGAGATCTTTTCAAGGTTTGAAATATATTTTAAAAAAATGTTCCACATTATTTTATTTTACAAAAGTTCTTTTAGTTTGAAATCGAAGAAAAGCCGGATCCAAGGTTCCTAGGTTTCTCTCTCAAGCTTAAGCTAATCCAATTTAGGGTTTTGGTTTCCGGTTTCTGAAGTTTACTCGATTACTAGGAAAATCGGGGTTTACAATAGTTGTATATATTAGGGATGCAATTGGGGCAGGTCATTATAAGATACCCGCCCAGCTAAAAACCCTATAGGGTTTAAAGTCGAGTTTATGGTTGTACTCATAATTTTAGGAAAACCCGACCCGGTATAATTAAAAAAAAAATTAAAAATTTTAGTTTAAGAAATCTACTTATTTATTAGTTAAATGATACTCTTCATATAATCATTTTGTTATTCATGTATTGAGTCACATGATAGGATATAAATAAGTCTATTTATTCTCATGAGTAAGGATAATTGATTAATTTTTCTTTTTTTTTTAATTACTTTTCCCAACATGTACAATTAGTAGTATCGGTTTCTTACGAACATTAATATGATTAGGACCAGTTTTATCCAATGTGTTGTGCACAAGATCTAGGATAAGGAATTCTAGATGCAGTTCCTCAGTAAATAATTTGCATGCCTTATATATCCAAGCATCGATGATGTAGAAGTCGATCATTAGGTGTTACGTTATGTCGTTCAATTGCCGTTGTTTTCAGCGTTTCTTGTTTTTTTTATTTTATAATTTTAGTTAATTTATTAGTAATAAAAAATATATATGTGCGTGTTCATATTATTTATTATTTTTAAAATATTATATTAATGTTTATTAATATGGATATCATAAAAAAAGTTAAAGAAAAAAATATAAAGAAACTTTCTTCAATCATTAACGAATAAATTGAAAAATTTTATTAGAATAGAAGTTTTTGAAATATTATCAATGTAGCATCTTAAAAAATTTTCTAAACAACTTATCCTGGTATAAGTGATTTGTATATTTTCATTTCTTAGCATATGTATTATTTTTGTTTAGTTAGGTTAGTTATAGCCCAAAAGCAAATAATAGGATGAGTTAGTGATTGGTAGATATAATCGGGTCGGGTTGGGTTCGGAGACAGAATGACCTGTCCCAGACCTACCCCGTTTACATTCCTAGTATATATGTAACTTCACTACCAGATTAATTAAGGCTTTATTTATTCATTTATTTTTTTTCAACCCGAATTAATGTTTTCATTTTAATAATAGATAAAATCCTTTTTATTCCAATGCCTTTCACAACTTAGGATATTAATTTTTCCTTGGCATGGAACTAATAATCCTGCTTAACTTATATGCATCATAAAGTAAAATAACTTATCATACTCTTTTGGTGTATCTAAGCAAAAAAATTGGTTTTGATGTTATATTGATGATCTATAACTAAACCATTACTTCTACACAAGGAATTATGCTAACATAAATTTTATATGGAGATAAGTACATGAGAAGCCTGTTATATTTTTGCTAAATTTAGTTATTGATTATTGCCTTACTAATAAGATACTCAAAACACTAAGTTAGGTCCCAAGTATAAAATAGTTGTTTTACTACTAACAACAAGTGAAATAATTATGGAAATTTCTATAAACTTGTGATGCAACGTTTTTGTAGAAATATGTGTAAGATTTTGTTACTTTTATGGTTTTATCGTTTATGGCTCCCTCTTTATTTAATTTCATATTTTTCATTAGAATAATAAATTAGTTATTATATGACTCAATTTAAAAAAAAAAAAAAGAACAAAATTCTTTTAATTCATGTATAAATTGTTGGTCCCGAAAAGAATAACCAAGAGGGGGGTGAATTGGTTATTTAATAAAATTTAACCTTTTTCAAATTCAACCAAATTCACTTCGCTTAGTTACTCAAATTAAATGGCTTCTAAAACTCTATTTTAAATATATTGATAAATTTCGAATAATATCAGAAAGATCAAGTTTGCAAATAATTAAAAATAATATGTTAATAAAAATTTATTTTGCTCCCAGTTACTCTCTGACTGATCTTCTGAGTTCAATGTTCAGTAGAACTTAAATTTCCAGTTACTCTCTGACTGGTCTTCTGAGTTTATAATGCAGCAAGAATAAACAATAAAATATGCACGAAATTAAAAAGATAAGGTAGAAAAGAGATTGCAAGATCGATTTATAGAGGTTCCGCCTCGAGCGTCAATCCTCTCTTCCAGCTCCAAGCCGGGGACCCGGTATTCCACACCGGTATGTTCCACTATTTCCAAAAGAAATGAGAATACAAGCTTGTTCTTCAACAAAGAACTTCAAACACTCTGCTCAGCCTATCTAGCTTCACTTAAGCTATTTACTGATCTACAGAGACTAAATGTAACTCTCACTTCTACACAAATCTCATTCAAGATATACAATGCTTTGAAACAAAAGAATAAACGTTTCTAAAATTTCAGCTCAAGGAAAATTTCGAATGACAGTAATTTTGCAAGAGATTCTCAAAGGCTTTTGATTATTCTCGTCTTTTTCACACACTCTGTCTTCATGTCTTCGAGATATTTAAATTTAAAATTCTCCTTCTTCTTCGGTTGAAAACGGTTAGTGAATTCGAATTCAAAACAATTGGATAGATGATAATCTCCAGTAGTTCCTGATTTTGTGCTTGATATACTTCTGTGATTATCCAAATCTTATCTTGCTGTTGATAACGTTGATGTTTATCCATATCATTGTTTGACTATCTTGAAGATAGACTTTCTCGTGAAATATCTTCTAAATCCCAAAAGAATAGGATAGAATCTTTCCTTCTTGATCTGACTGTCAAACTTGATAACAAAACGAATTCTATAACATCATTGAATATAAACCCAAGCCATAAATAACAGACATAATCTGATCTTTGATTAATTTAATTTTTCTGTCATAAGCTTTTGAGTTTTTATACGTTGATTAAAAAAAAAATCGAATCCCCTTGGATATAATAACCAACTTTATGGAACATTTGAATGTATTACCCAAATACACTCAACTTTGGAGCTGGGTCTTCAAAATAATAAAATAATTTTGAAAGATTCGAACTGTGATCTTTTTGTGCGAATCCTGTTCTTGTTCCCAGTTTACCTTCTGAGTTACCTTCTGAGCAGTTTTGTTTTGTCGCTCAGCCGTTTCACTCTCTGAGTTTCCTTCTGAATTCTATTTTGTCTTTCTATTTTGTCTCTGAACTACTTTCTTATTTATCTTTAAATTTTCATAACTTCTTGCTTAGCTCTTGAAAACTCTTACTTCACTTATCACATTAAATGTGAGATTTCTGCATACTCAAAAATTCATTAGTAATACTTAATCTTTTTGTTATCATCAAAACATCAAAAGAGAAATACTAACATAAATACTTGTCTCACAACATCACAAAATAATAGAAGACTTTATTAAATCTTTTGGAAAAACACTACACATTTATTGCTCCTCAAGATTAGGAATAAACTGATTTTGTGTGAAGTAAAACATTAGACATTGAAGATGATATAGTTTATGCAAGGATTAACATAGTTGTTGTAAAAGGAAGTGGGTTTCCAACACGAAGGGGTGTTAAGATAGCCTTAATAACAAAAAAAAGATCTAGCTATGCCACATTGAAACTTGAAAGGAAACAAATGGAAAAATTATTAAATAAGCCTATTTAGCATGTTCCATAGCAACCAAAATTCATCAAATAATGAGAAAGCTTAAAGGACTGTGTTAATTATCTAAGCATCTACAAGAACTAAGGAGAAGGAATTGAATATTTACATAAGTTATTTTTAGTTCCATAATAGAGAAACCTTCAAAAAGATGATAGGAGAGAGAAAACAAAGGTTATGCAGAACCCTGAAGTTTGTTGGATTTTCTATTTTATAGCGATGTGAGAGTAGAAATTAGTTGAAAGTAAGTGAGAGAAAAGTGGAGTTTGTTATTTCAAATGAATAGCAAGGAAATGCAATGGTTTTTATATCACAAACAAAATATTTTATATTTTCTTTAATTTTACTCCATCTGTTTATTTCTATTTTTGTTTCAAAAATATAGTGAAACTAACTTTTTTTAAGTGAATATTTTTAGTGTAATATGTGTATACCAAAGCTAGAAAAAAAAATTACTCAAATATAGATTTAGAGTATCGCATGTCTACCAAATCATAAGTGAATATTTTGAGTGAAATATATGTCTACCAAGTTTAGAAAAAGGAATTAGCTATTAGATATCTAGTTACCTATTATACTTAGTTTCAATTTAAGTAAGTTCTCTTTCCCACTTCCTTTTGTATTTTCCTTTATAAATTACTTGCCTTATATACATATGTTTATATGTATATATATATGTAATATATATACATAAATAGATAGATAGATAGATAGATATACATTTGTGTGTGTGTGTCTCTATGCTTATATATTTTATTTTATATTACTTACCTTATTTATAATGTATGTATTTATTTATAGTTATATTTATGAATCTATATGTTGCTCTTCCATTATTTATTTCTATATATCTCTAACTCCAACTGTAAGGACTCGGATTCACTACATATTTAAAACATACAAATCTAGTCCCCAACCACATGTAACTTGCAGTATTACATGTAAAGTTGTCTGTAAAGAAAGAGTTTGTATGAATTGTTTGTCTAATCATGTTATAAGAACCATTTCAAAAGCATCTCATTAAGAGAAACATAATACATTATATTACAAAACTTCATTATCCTTTCATCATGAAATAACAATTATCTTAAGTTGTGTTTATCAGAAAAATTAACAAGAAGATTAGAATTTCATGATTACATACTCAGAAGGTTTGGCAGAGGGAATCTTGTTCATATACAAATTCACATATGAAGGCAGAAGGAATATCAGAAGGCAGATCATGAAGATAAACTTGAAGGGACTTTGTCAAACGAAAAACAAGGAATAGAACTTATCGTATTGTCTTTTTCGAAAATTCAGAAATTGAAGCTTATATGAAAAATTCAAATTCAACCGTTGAAGGAAACAAATAAAATCCAGGAGCTTCAAGACAGAAGATACATAGAGATACATAGAGAATATCACCTCAAGAAAGAAAAAGAACAAAAAAGAGCGAAATTGTGTATTTGTTACTGTTCATCTTTTTGTTGCAACATTGTCGAGGATCTTTATTATTTTCCTTAGATTTTGGTTAATTCATTGCTTGAGTGTTTGAGAGTTACAAGTAGACTTAGTAGATTGACTGTTTAAGAGAATCAAGCTGAGTGAATTGTGAACTTCTTGTAACGAATTTCATTGATTGGATTAGTTGAACAAAACCGGTGTGGATTACGGTGACCTGGCTTGGAGCTGGCAAAGAGGATTGACGCTCAAGGAGGAACCTCTATAATTCGATTTGCATCTCTCTCTCTCTCTCTCTCTCTTAACTCTTTTTATTTTCATGCAATTTAAATTTTGTTTGTTGCATGAGTTCTTGAGTCAGAAGGTGAAGCAGAGAGTAGTATAGTTATTGTTCTTGAGTTAGAGGGTACCTCAGAAGGTTTCAAGAAGAAACCATTTAAGCCTAAAATCAATTTTTCGTGAGCTTGAATATTTTTGTTTTGATCCGCTGTGTTGATTCAAAGTTTTAACTCTTTAATTTCATTTTTTAAGAAAGATCAAAAGCCATTTTATAATATAATCAAGAGGCGTGATTTTTTTTTGTTTCAAATTCTTAAAGGAATTTTTATAACCAATTCACTCCCCTCTTGGTTATCTTTTTGGGACTAACAATTGGTATCAGAGCGGTTCTCATCTATTTTATTTGAGCGATCTCTTCAAATAGCTGAAAATAACATTGCTATTAACCGAGCTCCATATTTTGATGGAACAAATTACTTATATTGGAAAATGCGTATGTCTACTTATGTAAAAGCTAATGACTATGCTTCTTGGCAGGTGATTGCTTTTGGAGACAATGATGTGGTTATGACCAATGATGATGGCTTCACTGAAGCAAAACTGAAGATCATAGAGAAGAATAATAAGGCTAAGAATATTTTACTTACTACAATAGCTCCTTCTGAATTCTAGCTAATTTCTTCTTGTGAAACAGCTAAAGATATCTGGGATACTCTATCCAACACTTATGAAGGAACAAACACCATTAAGGAAACAAAAATCAACTCCTTGATACAACAATATGAATTATTCAAAATAAAGCCAAATGAGAAAATTAAAGAAATTTTTAATCGCTTTACTGCTATTACAAATGAACTAACTTCTCTTGGAAAGAAAATGGATGACCCTGATCTTGTCAGAAAGATACTCAGAATCTTGCCAAAATCATGGGATGCTAAAAAGACAGCAATTGAGGAAGCACAAGACTTGAACAAGCTGAGCCTGAGTCAATTAAGGGAAAAATTGCTAGCCTATGAGTCACATCTTCACACGACAGCGGAAACTGAAGAAAGTCCAAAAGCAATAGCATTCAAAGCAAGGAAAGCCATCAATGATGGATCTGATTCTGATGATGAAGACTTTGAGGAAAATGTCGGCATGTTAGCTAGAAGATTGAACAAGTTCTTCAAAGGTAAGAAATTCAAAAATTTCAATAAAGCTAACAGATTTGTTTCAAGAAAGAACTTCAAAGAAAAGGAAGAAAAGAAGGAAAAGAAAGAAATTGTTTGCTATGAATGCAAACAACCAGGCCATATCAAGTACGAATGTCCAATCCTTAAGAAGAAGATGAAGAAATTCAAAAAGAAAAATCGGGCTATGATGGCTACATGGAGTGACCTCGACGCCTCAGAGGATGAATCAGAAGGTGAAAGTGAAGACGAAGAAGAAGCCAACCTTTGTCTCATGGCAGCTTCGAGGAACAAGGAGCAAAAATAAAAGGAACATGGTACTTGGACAGTGGATGTTCAGGCCACATGACTGGAGATGCTTCCTTGTTTACTAGTCTAATATGGAAAGAAAAAGGGTATGTGAGATTTGGTGATGACAGTCGTGGTAAGATAATTGGTCAAGGAACAATTGGTTATTCTCCTTACATGATTGAGAATGTCTCTTTGGTTAAAGGACTAAAACATAATCTTTTAAGTATAAGTCAATTGTGTGATAAAGGTTATCAAATAAATTTTGAAAAGAACAAGTGTTTTGCATATGATTCTAATGGAATTAAATTGTTTGAAGGATTTAGAAAAAGGAATGTATATCTAATTACTCCATCTGATATGAATGTTGAATGTTGCTTCTTATCTATGAATGATAGTATACATGTTTGACATAAAAAACTTGGCATGTAAATTTCAACCACTTAGAAAAACTGTCAAAAAGAGATATTGTTGTTGGTTTACCTAAAATAAACATAAAACATGATGTGAAGTGTTCAACATGTTTAAAGAACAAGATGGTCTCAGTTTTTGATAAAAGTATAAATGTGATTTCAACAAGAAGACCTCTTGAGCTTTTGCATCTAGATTTGTTTGGACCTACTAGAACTCGAAGTCTAGGAGGTAGTAAATATGGACTTGTCATAGTAGATGATTTTTCTAGATATACATGGGTATTCTTTTTAAAACATAAATCTGAAACATTTGAAGCATTTCATAAGTTTGCTAAACAGATTCAAAATGAGAAAGGACTATCCATTATTTCATTAAGAACTGATCATGGAACAGAGTTTGATATATTTATTCTATTTTGTGAAAAACATGGAATAAGTCACAATTTTTCAGCACCTTATACACCACAACAAAATGTGTAGTTGAAAGAAAGAACAGAACTATTCAAGAAATGACTCGTTCTATGTTAAATGAAAGCAAAGGAGCTGAATATTTTTGGGCTAAAGCTGTTTCAACTGCATGTTATATAATGAATAGAATATACATTAGACCTCTAACTACAAAAACATCATATGAATTGTTTCGTGGTAGAAAACCATCTGTTTCATATTTTCATGTGTTTGGTTGTACATGTTTTGTGAAAAAGAATGTACATAATCTTGGTAAGTTTGATGAAAGATCTGATGAAGCAATTTTCCTAGGATATTCACAAAACAGTAAAGCATATCGTGTTTATAATAAAAAAACAAAGGTAGTTGAAGAATCTATCAATGTGCGCTTTATTGATATGAAAGATGATTTTGATGATGATGATGTGCTATGATACAAAAAAATAATGATTTTTATTTTGAAGTGAAAGAAAAGAAAAGTTCTGATATGTCAAAGGTAAAGCAGAAGGTAGAGCAGAAGGTATTCTAGAGAAAAATCTACAATCTAATATGTCAGAAGGTAAAGCAGAAGGTAAGCAGAAAATGACTTCTGATAATCCTGAAAGTTCAAAAGCATGGAAATACAAAGCATCTCATCCATCTTCATTAATTATTGGTGACATAGAATCTGGAATAAGAACTAGGTCAAGATTACAAGATTTGGAGAATCATTTTGCTTTGCTATCTGAAATTGAACCTAGTAACATAGAAGAAGCATTAAATGACAATAATTGGATCAATGCTATGCATGAAGAATTAAATCAATTTGAAAGAAATAATGTTTGGGATCTAGTTCCTAGACCCATAGACAAATCGATCATTGGAACTAAATGGGTTTTTAAGAATAAATTAGATGAAGATGGTAAAATAGTTAGAAATAAAGCTAGACTTGTAGCTAAAGGATATTCTTAGGAAGAAGGAATAGACTATGATGAAACTTATGCACCAGTAGCTAGATTGGAGGCAATAAGATTATTACTTGTTTATGCGTGTTATAAAGATTTCAAATTATTTCAAATGGATGTAAAAAGTGCATTTTTAAATGGCTATATTAAAGAGGAAGTTTATGTTAAAAAACCACCTGGATTTGAAGATCATATTAAGCCTGATCATGTTTTCAAACTAAGAAAAGCTTTGTATGGACTCAAACATGCACCAAGAGCTTGGTATGAGAGACTCAGTGAGTATCTTATCTCAAGTGGATATCAAAGAGGTAAAATTGATACTACTTTATTTATCAAGCATTACAATACAGATATTCTAGTTGTACAGATATATGTTGATGACAACATATTTGGTTCAACTACTGAAAGATATTGTTAAGATTTTGCAAAGCTCATGCAGACAGAGTTTGAAATGTCCATGATGGGTGAGTTAAATTTCTTTTTGGGATTACAAATTAAACAATCGAAAGATGGAATTTTCATTCATCAAGAAAAGTATACCAAACAAATTCTAAAAAAGTTTGGATTTGAGAAGACAAAAGAAGTTGCTACTCCAATGAGTTCATCAATCAGGTTAGATACTGATTCTCAAGGTAAGAAAGTTAATGAAAAGCTATATAGAAGTTTGATTGGTTCTCTCTTGTTGTAAACCCCCAAAAATTTTCATAATCCTTAAAAATAATTCTAGAAGTATAAATATCAAAAACCCGAAAAATCAACTTGAGATTAAAACTCAATTCTAGACCGAGTCAAATACCGGAAACGAAACCCTAAAACTCGAACCAAGTTAAAACTTAAATTCCAAATGAGAACAAAAACGAGTTTTCTCAATCTTGAGAAAACAGGAACCCTTGAAATGAAATATAAAGTCTAACTACCGATTTAATCAACGTCCGTACATCAATTAAATTACCTAACCATCTTCTAACACGCAAATCAAGACAATATATCCAAATAACGATCAACAGCAAAATCCTAAAACCTCCGATAAATTTTAGAAATCACAAATTTCAAATTCTCACCAAAAGTCAAATTGAGTCAACTCATAACCCTAGCCTCGGTTAAACGATTCCGAGAACTAAAAACTATTAAATAATCACAAATAAAATAAAATATAAATTTTCGAGCTAAAAAATTCTAAAACGATCAAAACTCAAAAATTATACGATCTTACGAATAACTCAGTAAAATCGGAAATCAAAACGGAACCCTAAAAGTCAACAAGCCTATAACAAACCTTAGTGTTTAAGATCCGGCAATCCCGCGTTTTCAAACTCTAGAAAACGAAATTAAGTTAATGACCTAGAATAGTTTGTAATAACATAGGATAACATAAAAATATCAGATTCGCAAATTTCGAGTGACCTTCGGACCCAAACGGGATCGGTTCTCGAAAAGCGTGTCCCGAAGCTCGAAATATTAAAAATATTCCGTTTATACTAATAGACTCGTAAAAATACAAGGATTCCAAAAATATCAGTTTTAGAATTTTTCGGTAGTTAAAAATTACAGATATCGCATTATTACGCATATTTTTATTACTATTGGTACTTTAATTGTCTAGTCTACTATTCATAGTACTTTTCTACTATTCATTACTGTTCACCTATCTCTACTTTTTCTTACACCTACATATCTATTTTCTTACTTTTTTTCATTTCCAACACAACTTTAAACACATCAAACTTTACACATTACTTCTTTATTACACAAAATTAAATCAAAGTTGTACAAATGGCCTTCCCCATGCCCAAAACCGGCGCCTCCCCTCTCTCACATCCATCTATTTTTTTTTCTTTTTCAAATTATTTTATTACATCCAAAAATCTCTCCAAAAACTCTATAAATACCACCTCTCCTCTTCTCATTTCTTCACACCTTTCTCAAGTAAAGAAATTATGCAAAAATTCTCTCTAAACACTCTCTCCATACTCTTACAAGAACTCTCTTTTTGTAAGAAGAAAGTCTCTCCTACCAAAGCTCTTTTTATATAATACAACTACCATCTCTCCATAACCACATAACCACATAACCATACATTCACTACCATCTTCATACCTCTTACATACCTTAGGTAAATATTTCTTCCATCTATTATTCATTCATGTCATGTAACTTAACATGACTATGGTGTTGTTTTGAAACTCATATGAGTAGTAAAAGCAACAACATGTTCATGTTTTGTTCTTGTACATAAGCTTCCTATTTTATTATGTTGTTATTATTATTGTGATTATTTGCTTATATATATAGTATTATGTACATTATGTATATATATTTAATTAGAGCATATAGTCATTTGTTATTTATTTATTTCAAGTTATGCAATTTATTTATTTTATGTTGATATTAAGACTAGTCTTTCTAGTCTTAGACTTGTCCATATCAAGTCAAAACAATCTTTTATTTATTTTCTTTAATCATTCGGGACTAGTCCATTCTTAGTCCCGGATGCCTTGATAAAGCTAAGGCTCCAATACTTGATCGGGATTCCTTGATAAAGCTAAGGTTCCCAATGCTTGAATTTTATTTTTCTTTCTCATTAATTATTTTTAGTATTTTTTTATGTTCTTATTATTTTATATGCTCATGATACTTACATTTACGTAATGTTAATGTCTCAATTAATCAAAAAATAGAATTTTGTTTTAAATGAACTCAAATAAAGTTTTATCATATATTAAAAAAAATCATGAAGTTATTATCAACAACATAGAAATGGAGTTTCTCAACGTTATAAATAACAAGATAGATTTTCAAGGAATCATAAGAAATAAATATTTTCTTTGTATATTATGTTAACCTAAGCTTTTAGTAATATAATTTATTAATATTAAAAGTCTTTACAAAAAGCTCAAGGTTTAAACTCTTTTAAACTTCGAAATAAAACTAAGAAAACAAACTACTTTTCAAAGTTAAGATAAATTCATAAGGTGATGAACCCACTTAGGAAAAATAATGATTTTCAAATTTCTAAAAAGAAGGAACTCATTTTCAAAAGAATGTAAATAGATTAAACAAAAATGGATTTTATCAATAAAAGATGATTCTTTTCAAAAGAGATGAAAGAACGAGTTTTGGAAAGTAAAAGCTTATATTTTAGAAATGAATATAAGAAGACAAAATTCATTTTCTAAAAACCATCCTAAATACAAAATTATAAAAAGGTTTGGAACAACCTAATACTTTTTGATAAAAAAAATAGATCTTTTATCACTAGAAGCGAAATTTATGAAAAACTAAGGTTAAAAGGAAAATTTACTTGTTTTGGAAAGAGGAATGAAGAAAATAAAATAAGATTATACTCATTAACAACCTAAGAAAAATATAAAGTTTCTTTAAATACTTGAAAGGAAGTTTTCAAAGCTAAAGTTTAAATGAATTGTTGAGACACTACCATTAGGATTTTTGCATATAAAGTGAGCTTGCCTATATATTCGAAGTATTTATCAAATATATAATTATATACATATATTGTTACAAAAGGATTTTCTTTAAAATGGAGTTGAGCTAGAAAATGGATTTTTGCAAAAGTTTAGAAAAATTCGTTTTAAATCTGTACCTAACGTTTTCGGAACCCAAATGACCTTTTATGACCAAGATAAGTTTAGAAATGGATAGAACTTTTCGAATAGGTAGAAAACGGTATATCATATGCGAAATTCCGAGTTAAAATGAGCAAGTTATGGCCATTTTAAGTTGGAATTTCTTCTTGTACGATTTTACCGCGATTTTAAGAAAAAGTTTAGAATATCCAAGAATAGAAATTCCATGAAAGACTTATCCCGGGTATTTCTTTTGTCTAGGTGACGAAGGATACGAGAATACCCTACCCAAGAATTTCTACGACTAAGAAGATAGCGAATTGGACAAGTGAGTTATTCCTTCTAATTTCGTTACCTTGCTTGTGCTTGTAATGTGGTAGCATTAGCATACTAAGAAAAGATAAAAACGAATATATTTGGGGATTTCGGGATTATGTGTATGATTCTATGTTTATGAGTGAATTGAGAACTAAGAATATCGCAACTTCGATCTGCTTGTTTAAATAATTTTGTTTACTTACTTGTATGGTTGTTTATTGTTGCTAAATCGATTGATCACCCGTAATAAACCTTAATAAGGTTTAACCTAAGAACAATAAAACGTTCACGCATAGCATCCATCGAGTCACATCTATTTCGGAAGGCTGCTACTCCTACGCGTAGAGTTGGATTGGCTGTGATCGTGCGGTGCCACGGGCCATGTTCCTTCCTGGAGAATCCAAATCGCTCGGGGAAAGCGACTCTAGGTTCGGAGCCGAGCCAACGAACGCTGTGGGTGAGGACCTGGGGACTAGCAGTAGAAGGTCGAGGACCTTCAACCCCGATTCCCTAACCTTTGATACGGAGGGGTAAATCCATTCTATATATGGTTTCCGGATGACTATATATATTCGCGTAATCATGTGATTGTTGCATTGTATGCATAGCATATGTGTGATTAAATAAATAAACTTGTTTGAAATATGGTGAACGAAAAAGGAATATCTCACTAAGCTAGTTGTAGCTTATACCCCTATAGATTTTGTGTGAAACAGGTGTATTCGTGGATTAATTTGAGGATCATGACATTAAGGAAGTCATGGACGGATAATTAAGGATATGGAATCATACGATGAAGAAATTTTGTAAGGTTCTTTATTTGCTAACCTATATGATTAGGACGTACATTTATTTGAAGCTAATAGAAGAATATTCCTTAAGAATTGAATTGTGATATGCTTACGTTTTACATTAAGTATTCTCTTTGCCTTGTTACTTATTTATTATCAATGTAAATTGCGCTACTCCGATGCGTCCCCTTGGTTGTGATGTACGCCTTGTACATAATATCAAAGCCTTTGCATGACTAAGGTAGCCATTCTTAGGCTTTAGTATTGTGTACGGCGAACTGTCACGTTTAGGGTACCCCTCGGGACGTGACACTTGTACTTAACTGCATCTATACCAGATATTTTATTCTCTGTATGCATCTGTGCAAGATTTCAAAGTAGTCCAACTAAGACACATTTAAAAGCTGTGAAAAGAATTTTCAAATATATTGCATGTACTGTAAAATTAGGAATCTTGTATCCCAAGAATGAAAATTTTGATTTGATTGGATACTCAGATGCTGATTATGTAGGATGCAAAATTGACAGGACAAGCACTTCTGGAACTTGTCAATTTTTAGGAAACAAACTAATTTCGTGGTCTTCAAAGAAACAAAATTCAGTTGCTTTATCTACAGCAGAAGCTGAATATATCTCAATTGGAAACTGTTGTGCACAAATTCTTTGGATTAAACAACAATTATTGGATTTTGGTTTAGATTATAAAAACATTTCAATAAGATGTGATAATACAAGTGCAATTAATTTAACAAAAAATCCTGTGCATCATTCTAGATCTAAACATATAGAAATTAGACATCATTTTATCAGAGATCATGTACAAAATGGAAATATTGATATTGAGTTTGTATCAATTGAAAATCAATATGCTGATATTTTTACTAAACCATTAGATAAAGTAAGATTTGAATTTTTAAGAAATGAAGTAGGAATGTGTTTTCCTTTTTAATTAACAATAATATAAACAGGACAATTTAAATAAATAAATAAATAATAAAAATAATAATTAATACCAGGCGGATTGGAGGAGGATTAATTTACTTATTTCCTTTAGTCTTTTCGCTTGCCCCTTCATTTCCCTCTCAAAAACAATCTCTCTCTCTTTCTGTCGAATTTCAACTCCATTTCAAAATCAAACCCTAAGTATGGCACCATCAAGAAAATCATCAAGACTTCTTACCAAAGGTCTCAAAACAAAGAAAATTTCCGAGGAAATACGAATTGAGAACACATCCTCCAGCTCTGAAGAATTGGTAGAAACAACTACCAAAGAAGGATATGTGAGAGAATCTCGCTCTAAGGAACGAAATGATGAAACAAATGCTAAAAGAGATGAAAATCAAGAAACCCTATCTCCTCAAAAGGACGAACAACAACCTCCTGAGCCCACAAAGCCTGAGTCAGAGGATGACTCAGAACATACGGTTTTAGAGGAAGCCACTATTCCAACTCCTATCAAAAGAAAAGGAAGAACTTCTTCTTCTACTACTTCAACTAGAGTATCTCACAAGGTACGGGAATGTTCTTTTGTAGACTTTAAATTTTTCTCCTCAAACGGATTTTATTGGAGCCATTGGTTGAATAGGATCGGCTGTAAGAATTTGTGTAATGTCTTGGAGGTTGTGTATGAGAAAGTGGTAAAAGAATTTTATGAAAACCTGGAACAATTGGATGATTTTTCTTTAAAATCTAAAGTTGTTGGGAAAGTTGTCAAGATCACAAGGAAGGATCTTGTTGACTGTTTTGAAATGAAGGATTGTAATGACGATGCTAAATTGGTTAGTCTGTCTAAAAATGAGATTTTTCAAGGATTGAATGATGGAATTGGAAGTTTTAGAGAAAAATATATCTTCTCTACTGATTTTGAATTGCTCATTCTTCTGCTGCATAAAATTGTTGTTGACTGCATATTACCCAAGAATGGTAGTACCACTACTATCTCTACGGATGAGGCTTTGATTGTTTTGGCAATTAAAAAGAACTTATTACTTGACATACCAACCATGATTTTAAAACATATGTGGAGAACTCGAGGAAACAAGCCCTATGGAAATTTGCTGATGAAAATCTTCAAATATAAGAAAATTAATTTGCCCAAAAATTTTAAACCCATTGTTGGTTTAAAGAAATTTGGAGAAATCAATTTAAAGAAAATGGGGATTCTTGTTTCTGAAAAATTTTGGTTCTCTAAAGATGGTTCATGGTATCGTCACCTTAAATATAATAAGTTCAAATTTGATTGGCAAAGGATCAAATCTCTCGCTGAAAGTGAATTGCTACCAGAGGCAAAGGATAAAGAAGGGTGTGGGAAAAGAAAATGAGAAAAAGGATTTACTTTCTCAAAGAGCTGGAAAGGAAAAAGTGTTGGGTAAGAAGAGGAAATCCCATGAGATAAGGTTTGGAGGCAAATTTGAGATAAAAGAAGGAGAAAAAGTAGTTGATGAAGTGAGTCAGAGAGTGACTCAGAAGGTGTAGTTCCTCCAGGAGAGACATCCAAATCAGGATTAAAGTCTGGGTTGTTGGAAATTATCGATAAAAGATTTGATGAATTGAAGACAGATTTAACCAAATCAATTCTTCAAGCTATCAATTCACAAAAGCAACTCGGATCACAATCTTTTGAACTGCCTAAGGATACTTCTCAAGAAGATGTTATGGCTGATAAATCTCTTGAGTCCGATGTTCTACCTGTTCATTAGACCATAAATGAACCGCAGATCACTACTCAAACTCCAGTAAGTGAGGAGGTAGAAAAGAAACAATCAGAAGAAGGTATTCAAGGTTCTCAACATGAGAAAATCCAGGCTACCACGGTTGAAGTAGCTAAACCTTCTGATCCCTCTGAAACTTTGGAAGCTCAGCATCTTATTTCTATCCCTCTACAAAACCAACTCAAGATTCTCCTCAACATATTCCGACACATCAAGTTGCTGAGGATATTTTGCACCTGAACCAATCTCAAAGCTCAAACCAACCACCACATCCCGAACCAACAGCTCCTGTACAACAAATTCTTCGAGCACGGAAGAAGAAACAAGAAAAGAAAAACGTTCCTCCAAATCCACCAAAAAAAGACTGAATTTGTTTTTAAAACTTGTTTTTCAGATTTTTTTGGCCATGTTTGTTATTTGCTGACTATGTTCCCATGACTTTTATTTTTGTTCTTGTCTTGGTTATGTCTATTCGCTAAATTTTTTGGATACGTATCACTTATGCATAATCTATCTTTTGGCATATCGTGAGGGGGAGAATAATAAATTTCATGTTGGTTTCTTTGATGCTAACAAAAAGGGGGAGAAAAGATAAACAAAATAAACTTAAATTGGATGTTTTAATGAAGTTTTAATTGGATTTATCTAGATATATGATTGTATGAGATATATGATGGCAAATTGGATGATAAGCATATTTTGTTATAGCTGCAAAATATAATTACTGACACTTCTAACAATTTTGTTAAGAAAAACATATTTCTGTTAGGAATGAGTTATGTTTATTGAAAATCAGATTTATTCTTGAATTTTGTTATTTTGTTTATATATGGGTTTTGTTCTCATTAAAAAGGGGGAGAATGTTGGTTTCTCTCAATTATAGATTTTGATGATAACAAAAATTAATGAAATAACAATTATCTTAAGTTGTGTTTATCAGAAAAATTAACAAGAAGATTAGAATTTCATGATTACATACTCAGAAGGTTCGGCAGAGGGAATCTTGTTCATATACAAATTCACATATGAAGGCAGAAGGAATATCAGAAGGTATATCAGAAGGCAGATCATGAAGATAAACTTGAAGGGACTTTGTCAAACGAAAAACAAGGAACAGAGCTTATCGTATTGTCTTTTTCGAAAATTCAGAAATTGAAGCTTATCTGGAAAATTCAAATTCAACCGTTGAAGGAAACAAATAAAATCCAGGAGCTTCAAGACAGAAGATACATAGAGATACATAGAGAATATCACCTCAAGAAAGAAAAAGAACAAAAAAGAGCGAAATTGTGTATTTGTTACTGTTCATCTTTTTGTGGCAACATTGTCGAGGATCTTTATTATTTTCCTTAGATTTTGGTTAATTCATTGCTTGAGTGTTTGAGAGTTACAAGTAGACTCAGTAGATTGACTGTTTAAGAGAATCAAGCTGAGTGAATTGTGAACTTCTTGTAACGAATTTCATTGATTGGATTAGTTGAACAAAACCGGTGTGGATTACCGGTGACCCTGGCTTGGAGCTGGCAAAGAGGATTGACGCTCAAGGAGGAACCTCTATAATTCGATTTGCATCTCTCTCTCTCTCTCTCTTAACTCTTTTTATTTTCGTGCAATTTAAATTTTGTTTGTTGCATGAGTTCTTGAGTCAAAAGGTGAAGCAGAGAGTAGTATAGTTATTGTTCTTGAGTTAGAGGGTACCTCAGAAGGTTTCAAGAAGAAACCATTTAAGCCCAAAATCAATTTTTCGTGAGCTTGAATATTTTGTTTTGATCCGCTGTGTTGATTCAAAGTTTTAACTCTTTAATTTCATTTTTTAAGAAAGATCAAAAGCCATTTTATAATATAATCAAGAGGCATGATTTTTTTTTGTTTCAAATTCTTAAAGGAATTTTTATAACCAATTCACCCCCCTCTTGGTTATATTTTCGGGACCAACAGATAGGCACACTTAAACTATATGCAATGTATCAACCATCAATTTATTATCTAATAATTAAGTTTGTCAAGCAACTGTAAAGACCCGACTTCGCCCTAATAGTTAAAATAGGTTGTTACAGATCTCCAACCACATATAATCTGCAGTATTATATGTAAGGTTGTCTTCCAAGAAGTGTTTGAATAATTGTTTGCCTAAATCATCTAAATAACAAATTTGAAAACTATAGACTTTAAATAAAAATCTTTTAAGAAAACATACCATCATTATCATCACATCTCAAAAAAGATATAAACTTAAACATACACGGTTAAGTATAGGTATTACAAACATAGGCTAATAACAAGCCTTATATAAAAGACATAAAAGATAGGTAAACTATAGTATTTATTACATAAAATCAAGCTACATTAAGCTAATCTATTACAAAAAGGAGGTCCATCAAGGTCCATGGCCAACTTTCTAATCCTCCAAGTCATTTAGGAAGTCCTCAAAGCTCGTACCATATCCCATTCTCGCATAAAACTCATTTGAGTCATCGCCACCTAAAATTAATAAAATATGAGCTAAAGGCCTAGTACTAGTACGCAAGTAACAAAAGCATAAGCTTAATGGCATACAAACTTAGACTACATGCATATGCCACAAATATTAAGTTATTAGATAATCTTTAGTTAATCAAACAATACGGAAGTATTCAAACTTCGAATAACAGGGGTATCTAAGGAACCTGAGTAACAATCTTGACACTTAGGGTGTTTATATAAATAGCTCGGATACTTATATCTCCTAAATAAATCTATCCAATAACAATTAAATAGCGTCCTCTAGGGTTTTTAGTCATTTCACAACTTTACTTAACTTAATTCATAATATCACCTAATTCAAATGTTCCCATCAACAATTGAATTAAACCATATTATATCTCCTTAAGAATAAGAAAATGATATACCGATACTAAATACCCTATCAACTACCTACTGAACCACCTACGAAAGTTATTGTATCATGACATAGGTGATCTAAGTGCCTAAACTAACATGCCCCCAATCTGAGTAGGGTACCACTCTCCAAACCAGATTCAACAACATAAAAGACAATCAGACAAACAATCCTTAAGTTTTTCTTAAATTAGGGTAAATTTAAAGTATGCCTATCCTAAGCAAGGAATCAATCATGTTATTGCGTACCTGAATCAAATCAGGAATTAATAGGGGTAGCTAATCGAGAATCTAATACTGTTCTAAGAAAAATCATCCCAATCAACATTTAAATTTTAACTCATACATAAACATAATTAAATTTAAGCAAAACACTCAAAGAAATTCAAATAAAATTCAATACAAGGTCATAACATAGTATTTATACATCAAACAACATCATACATGCTCAATAAATACTCAAAAGATTATATATCAAGCTTTGGAAAGTTCTTGAGAAAGTTTTTGAAAATGGAAACTACAGGGGACATGCCGATCCTTAATGTTGACAATGTTGGGGCTGTAAACCCCAAAAATTTTGTGATCGGTTTAGCTTAAACCCTAATCGGAAGGTCAACCGGAAATCTTAGAGTCAACAAAACGCTAGTTAGACATAATAGTTTAAGTCCGGCAATCCCGTGTTCGCAACCCTATGAAAGTAAGTAAGAGATTAGTATGTAGAATAATTTGTAATAGCTTAAGGAAGCTTAAAAAGATCAGATTAGTAAAACCGCAAATCATTTGAAACTCGAACGGATACAGTTCTTGAAAAACGTGTCCTGGAGCTCAAAATAGTAAAAGTATTCCGGATATACCGTTAGACTCGTAAAAATATAAGGTTTTCAAAAATATCAGTTTTATAATTTTTCGGTAAGTAAAAAAACAGATATCGTAATTATAGGCGTATTTTCTTACTACATGTACTTTATTAGTCATATCTACTTTACATTACACTATTTCTTACTATTCTATACTATTCATTTATCTCTACTTTTTATAACACCTATTCTTACACTCTATACACCTATTATCTTTGCTTTTTAGCTTTCTCATAACTTTATTTCACATCTACTTTACTTATCATTACAATTAATAAAAAAAAAACTCTCTCTCCCCTCTCTCATATAGTGACCGGTGTCCGCACCATCACCACCCCCCCTCCTTTGTCTCTCTCAATTTTTTTTTCAATTTTTATTTATTCAAAACACACAAAATTCACTCCTCATTTTCCTATAAATACCCCCCTCCTCTTTCACTTCTTTCACACAATTACTACCCACAAATTTACTACCAAATCTTTTTAAAATTCCCCTCTCAAAACTCTCTCCACATACACTATCAAAACTCTCCAAAAAAAAAAAAAAAAACACTCTCAAACCATTTTCTATATATACAAAACCCGTTCACACATAATACTCCAAAAACCCTTTTTAGGTAAAATTTTCTTTACAAAATTGTTCTTCCCATGTCATGTAACTTGACATGACCATGGTGTGAGTTTTCAAAAACTAAATGTTATGGAAGCTACACTATATTCATGTATTGTTGTTGTTCATGAGTATCTATTTATATATTTATGTTGTTACTTTACCTTATTATTATATCTAACTAAGTATAATTATGTATCTACATATATAATATATCTTTAGAGCATACAAGCTCACTTGCAATTTATTTACTTTTATGAAAAATAATTTATTTATTTCTATCTTTGCAATTTATTTATTTCATGTTGTTTTAAGACTAATATCTACTCTTAGACTTGCCATCATCAAATCAAAACAATTTTCTTTCTTTTAATTTTTCTTTCTTTTTGGGACTAGTATACTTCTTAGTCTCGGGAGCCTTGAAGAAGCTAAGACTCACAATACTTGACTTTATTTATTATTTATGTCATTTTTGCTTGTTATTATTTCTCATAATCATGCCCATAAAGATTGTTGTCCAAACCTTTAAGCCTCAATTATACTTTTATAAACGAAGGATTTTATCACCTAAGAATGGTATTATATGAAATGTAGAATCTATGGTTTAACAAAAGTAAAATTTATTCTTTTCAAAACTTTAGGAAGAACTCACTACAATTTTAAAAGCTATTCTTTTTTTGAAAAGATTTTTAATCATTTCTATATTACCTTGTTTTCCAAAAGAAGATGACTTTTTGTACTAAAATGTTTTCCATAAAAATATAATATAAGGAAACCCCATAAAAAGAGAATGAGAGTTTTCAAACCAAGATTTTTCAAATAAATGGTCAAAGAAAATAAATAAGAAAAGTGACATTAATATTGAGAATTTCGAAAAGAAGAAATTCATTCTTATAAAAGGGTCATTTAGGAAAAATAGTAAAATAAACATGAAAAAATTCTTTGAAAACAAAAGAATCAAAATATTCATTTTAAAGAATTTGCAAAACGAATTTCCTATAAACTATGGTTTTCTCAACTTTTAACTAACAAATTTTACTCAAGAAATTTGGTTGGACAATAAATACTTGAGCATGGATGAAATATGAGCTATATATCTATGAAAACAGAATTTCTCAACTAAGTATTTATCAAAGCAATTTTTAGATGGTTTAATATTTGAAACAAAATGCTTTTGGGATGGGAAAAATCGTGGTGAATCTGATCACCACTGTTTCGGAGCCTAAATGATCTAGTTTGATGAAAATAGTTTTAGAATCAGATAGACCTTTTCAAATAGATAGAAATCGGCATATTATATGTGCAATCCGAGTCAAAATGATCAAATTATGGCTATTTTAAATTGGAATGATCTTTTATACAAACTTTGACGTTCTTATGACATAGTTTTAAGAAAGTTATCAAGAAATACTCATTTTTTATATTTTCCTTGACTAGGTGATTCCGAGGAATAATACTCGTATCCCGAGGATTATTTCAACTAAGTGGATTGTTTGAGCGACTCATCCATTTGGAAGAAGTGTTGACATGGTAACGTGAGTTTATTTCCTTAAAATGCTTTACTTGATTGTGCTTGTAGTTTAGTTGCATTAGAATTAAGGAAAGATAAATTGATATGTATGTGAAAATTGTTGAAAGGATTCTAAGAATATCGAGACGAGAATTGATTGTAAGTAATTGTTTGTTTTAATATAGTACTTGATATGTATAAAATTTTATGATCACCTTAAAATTGATAATAATGATGCCATGATATCTTAAATAAATTGATTCATGCATATCACGAAATGAGTCACATTGCATGGGGTTATTTCCTTGGGTGAAAGGGATAGTAGCACTATCGAAAGCAATACTTAGCGGCTATGATCGAAAGTGATTGCTTGGCGACATTGAATCAAACCAATGCTTGGTGGAAATCCGAAGGCATGGCTCAACTAGAGTAGACTTTATATGCTTGGCGGTAATGATCGAAAGCATAACCTAACTAAAACTACTCATTTTGAGATTACACATCACCAAACCCCGAATGGTGAACGTAAATCCATTCAACATATAGTTCCCGGAAAACTATATGCTTTGTTTGCTCACGTGTATGTTGCATTTCACTTGATTGCTTAAATAAATTGTTTGAATTTTACTACACAAGAAATTTACTCATGGAAATAATTCTCACTAAGCCTATTAGCTTATACCCCTATAGATATCTTTTGCAGTTTACCTATTTGTGGTTGAGGCCACGTGACCTTGCAGCCAGGTATTTCCCTTTTTGGTTAAGGAATTTTTAGATGAAGTTTAGTGTTAGTTAAGATATAGACTTCATAGAAAATTTATTGTAATAGACTTGTAGTTATTTTGGCAGGAATGCCCCTAAGACTTGTAAGACAATTATTATGAATGAATGAATATTATGAATCCTCTTTTCTTAAATTGTTATTGTATCTTCTTAAGCTTCATAATTCTATGAGTGGTCCTCTAAATTTGTGAGAGCATGCCTTACACTTAATATCGAAGCTTATGGGAATGATTAAGCTTGTTATACTTAAGCTTTAATATTGAGTATGGTGGATTGTTACGTTTGGGGTACCTCTTGGGACGTGACCTAGATTGTTTAAGTTTAATCAACTTAACTTAGTAAATGAATTAAATGACTAACTCTAATCAATTTAGCTAAGGTTAAGCTAAAATGAGATAACAATTAATAATTGGCTTCAATCAATGAGTAAAGATCAAGCTAAAATGGGTTAACAACTAATAATTGGATTAGATTAATATGTTAGGATAGACCTTAGTCTAACAGGAGGAATATGTTGTTTCAAATGTTTGTTTGCTTAGAATATGAATGTTTTGTTAATGTTTTTGTAATAAAACAATACAATCAAAATGAAAAGAAGTACTTTGACTAACAAAGAAGAGCTGTCCGTATTTTGGTAGGGCGATATTCGCAACCATAGCAGGGTTCCAAATTAGTATCTAATCAAATACAGTAATAAAACAAATTTGAGATAAGTAGATATTTAATTAGATTTCTTATAAAAGTTTAATTCATGAACAAATGTAGATGCTTGATTTATCTTTTGAGATAGCCTTGGACTACCTTCTACTTCTTATAAGACTCAAATAAATAAGGTACGCAGTAATTTACATGTTAGATGCTAGGATGGACATCTAAAATGAATTAAAACTGAAACATGGCTTAGTTAATTGATGAGTGTTGATTATGTTTTCCGCCATTGAAATCTGATTCTTACCGTGGAGTGGAAGATTGATATCTAATCTGAGGAGTGACACCTTATCCTAAGATGGGCACAGTAGTTTAGGCGCTTAAGCTGTAAACCCCTAAATTTTTCGCAATTCTTATAAAATAGTTCTGGAATTTAAAATATTGAATCGAAACCCTAAAAGTCGACCCAAGATAAAAACCAAACTCTAAACAATATCAAACACGGGATTTCATGGCCTTTAGAAAAAGAGAATCTTCAAAAACAAAAAATGGAAAATTCAATAATTGCTCAACTCAAAATCCGAACATGAAATAATTCATCTATCCAATCCCTAATGTAAACCTCTCAATTTACAAAGTAAAGTTAGATTAAACCGTAACCCTAGTCAAACCGAAGCTTCAAAAGTTAACAAAGATCAAGATAATCTAGTAATTTCAACTCGACAATCTCGTGCTCGAAACCTAAGAACAATAGAAATAAGTTAATGATGGTTTATAGTTCGAAATTATATAAGAAAGCTTAAAAAGATCAGATTTATCAAAATTCGATTTGTTTTGAACCCAAACGGAATCAGTTCCCAAAAAAGTACCCTAATGCTTGAAATAGTAAAAAATATTTCGATAACGCCAAAAGACTCGTAATTATACAAGGATTTCAAAAATATCAGTTTCACAATTTTTCGGTAACTAAAAATATCAGATATAGCTCATTTACGCGTATTTTTATTACTAACGGTATTTTATTTGTCGTCTACTATTATAATACTATTTCTACTATTTATTACTATTTCACTATCTTAATTTTTTCTTACAACCTATTTCTTACAATCTACACACCTACTCTTACATTTTTTTTTTTCATTTTTAAATACAACTTTATTCATATCACTCATTATACATTATACTTTTCCTTACAAAAATTACAAAACAACAAAATCATCTCTCTCCCCCCCCCCCCCCCCCCCCCCCCCCCCCCCCCGCCCCAAAATCCTTCTCTATTATTATTTCTTTTTAATTTATTTTATTATATCTAATTTTCACTCCGAAACTCTATAAATATCCTTTCCCTCCTTCACACTTTACACATACTTCTTAAACGTTAACAAAACTTTACTAAAATTTCCTCTCAAACACTCTCTACCATTTACTTGTCTTCAAGAAAAATAACAAACACACTACCGATTCATCTTTTTTCAATTCCTCCATTAAACCTTAGATAAAATCCTATCCATATTTGTTTACATAACATGTAACTTAACATGATCATAGTGTGTGTTTTCTAAACAAATAATTGTTATGGAAGCAACACTATGTTCATGTTTTGTTCTTATTCATGAACAAATCTTATTTTATTATTATGTTGTTTTATTGTTATTGTTATGTTATTATGTTGTTGTTATTATCTTAATTTAACTCCTATATGTTAGTAAATATATTTATGTGTATATATATATAAATATTTCCTAGAGCATATGAGCTTACTAACATAACATTTATTTATTAATTCATGCTTTACAATTTATTTATTTACTTGTTTCATGAAATCATTAAGACTAGTCTTTCTAGGCTTAGACTTATCTTTATCAAGTCAAAAATGATTTTCTTTCTTTTCTTTTCTTTTTTTTTTTTTTCTTTTCTTTTTTCTTTAGGACTGGTCTATTCTTAGTCCCGAGAATCCTTGATGAAGCTAAGGCTCCAATACCTAACCGGGATATCTTGATAAAGCTAAGGTTCCCAATGCTTGACCATATTATTATGTTTATTTGCTTATATATTTCTTACTATTATGTATTATTCTTACTTTTTCATTACTACATAATCATATTCATGCATGATTAAAATATTATTGTCTTAAAAAGAAAAATAGAAATGGTTCTTTTGTTAATAAAGAAAAGTAAACTAAATTTCTTATCACTTAAACAAATGATTGTTCAACAAGAGATATAAGTTTTGTTTTTAATGAATTCTTTTCAAAAGCCTAGACAAGTTAATCATAAATTTAAGTTATTAGTAATGAAGATTCCTTCACTTAATAAAGAGAACTCATTTCTTTTATAAGTAGGACTACATACTCCATAAAAATATAATTTTTAGCATTAAACTTGAAATTTTAATCCAACTATATCTTTTATAAAACTTAAATAGGTTCATCATAGATTTTGAAAATCATTTACTAAGAAAGCTTCCACAAGACTTAGTTTATATTATTATTCTCTTTTCAAAGTTAAAATGAAATTTTCGCTAAGTTCTAATATTAACAATTCTTTATTAGGAAAGCTTTTCTTATGAACTTATCTAAAAATTACACCATCATTTGATAAATATTAGGAATAAAACAAGTTTTTCAAATTAAGGTAAAAATCAATTCACTATTTTAGAAACCAACTTAGAAAAATAAAAATTTACCAAGAAAGTAAAGTTTTAAAGGTAAACTTATTTTCTAGAGAAGAAAAAGAATATAAAAATGAGAGGGAAATATACATTTAACACAACTCCAAATATTAGACCACACCAATAATTTAAGAAAATTTTTGAAAAGCTTATTTTTCAATTACTAGAAATAAAGCTAATAGATAACTTAAATAATCAAATTTTTGGAAATTAATTTTGTCACACCTCGAAGGGTACCTTAAACGTGGCAATCCGCCACATATAATATCAAGACTTAAGAATGGCTACCTTTGTCACGAAAGTCTCGATATTACATGTAAGGCATCTAACATGGTAATAGGAAAGCTTTTGGGAAATATAGTCTAAGCAAGTAATATTTGAACATACAAGAATCTAGAAATAAAATAGATCATAATAATAACAAACAAAAGTCTATTACATGATTCTTAGGGGCATACCCCTGCTAAAACTTTAAAGATCGAAATACTTAATAGTCTTTACAATAACTTAAATACTACATCAAAAGATTTTAAAGGAATTCTAGTCTAATCCTTCAAGTAAATTTCCTTCAAAAGCTCCCAAAAGAAAACTTACCCGAATAGGAAGACATCGAGTACAAGAATAGGTGTTCCTATGAATAAAAATATCTATAGGGGCATAAGATTTACAGGCTTAGTGAGTATAATCCCAATAATCATACCTAAAACAAAATAACAACCAAGTTTATTAAACAAGAAAATATAATGCAACAAGTGCATGAGCATACAAGACATATAATTTTTTGGGAATCATATGTTGAATGAATTATGCCATTCATTCGGGGTTAGGTATTCCGGCCCATTACGGCCATCACTTCTTAAAAAATCATTTTTGTAGATCTTACCGACTCCTATTCGCCATAAAAAATATGTAGTTATTACCAGCTCCTACTAGCCATCAATTTATGTAGTTTTTTACTGGCTCCTACTCACCACATATATAATATACTAGTTATGTCTACCATCACTATCATACACTTGTCCCACCAATTGTACAATAGCGAATATAATGTGACTCAATTTATAAAGTGCATGCATCAACTTTTCTTTAGAGCCTAGCCATTATATTTCAATTTCTCGCAAGTGGCCAACCAATTTCAGATACTTCAGCATGCTAATAACATACAATTTATTACAAGCATTTCATGGCTCAATATGCTTAATATTCTTTCAACATGTTATCAACACATACATCTTCAATTTTATATTTCCTTAAGACTAATGCAACTAAATTAAAGCACAAACATAAGTATGAAAAAAAAAGGAAGTAGACGCACTCGGCCATGATGATACTTCTTTTAGTCGAAGTAGTCCTTGGGGTAGTATATGTCCTCCTCCTCAATTCCTAAACAAAGAAAATATCCAAAATGAGTATTCCATGGAATTTTTAGTCGAAACTTCTAACTCTATTTTTTAGTTGCGGTGAAATTCGTATCGTTGGAAATTCCAACTTAAAATGGCCATAACTTGCTCATTTTAACTCGAAATTTCGTATATAATATATCATTTTCTACCTATTCGAAAAGATCTATCTGTTTCTAATGTTATTCTTATCTTAAAAAGTCATTTGGATCTCAAAACCATAGGGAACAGATTTACCACGAAAATTCTAGTTTTCAAAATTTAAATTTGTAAACTTTTCTTTATCCAAAAATACTTGTACCAAAATATAGATATTATTAGAGTTGGAAAAACCTTTAGAATATATATATTGACTCACATCATATGCATAAATTTCATGGAGTTGTCCCAACCATGATTTTTGTAAAAGTAATGTTTTCTAGAAAATGAAAAAGCAAAACTTTGAAAACTTCCACTTAGCTTGTTGGAAAATTTCTTATATTATTTTAAGTGAGTATTTTCCTCTTTTTAATTCTATTTTCTTAGTTTTTCAAATTTAAAAAAAAATTATTTTTGTCTTTCTAAGTTTCTTAATTTTTAGGGGTTGAGAGGGTAGTTTCTACATTCTATTTGAGAGTAGTTAAAATTTATCAAGCTTTACATTTTCTTAACCTTTCCTAAAGTTTATTTCATTTAATTAAAATGATTTCCTAAGTTGTTTACTAACTTTATTCCTTAAGAACATTTTATCCCTATAAAAGAAACATTCTTGATGACTTGTCAAACTATCTATTCCTTCATATTCTAGAGTATTGATGAAACTTTCTTAATGAAGTTTAGTAAAACTTTTGTCAAACAAGAATTTGAAATTCTAATTTTAAAGAAAACTTTTTCACTTTATGGTTTTGTAAAGTGTATGTATGATATATTTACTTTATGTATTATCTAAAAAATTCTTATGTTCTTTGGTTACTAAAAACTTATGATGAACTCCTCTAGATTTTTAAAAAGATTTGCCAAGATAAATTCCTAAGTCTTTATGTAAAAATTCACTTCTTACATGACAAAAGTTTACTTTGGAAAGAACTTTCGATTTCTCTTTTTATTTAAGAAAATCTTGTAAGACAACATCAATATGTTCATGCATGGACATGAATATGTAGTATGAGAATATGAAAATATAAGAAAGACACAATAAGAAATATAATAAGCAAGTTAATATATCAAGAATTGGGAATCCTAGCTTCACCAAGGTAACCCGGTCAAGTATTGGGAGCCTTAACTTCATCAAGAAAACCCGGGACTAAGAATAGACTAGTCCCAAAAAGAGAAAAAGAAAAGAAAAACAATAATAATAGCAAGTTAGAAATAGTTAGTGAGCATTAGGCTCTAAAAATATAGATATACATATACTTAATAATTTATATAGAGTTAGATTATAACATAATAACAACAATAATATCATTAATAATCAACATATATATAAGCATAATAGCAACATAGTAAAATTGGATTTTCATGTATAAGAACAAAACATGAACATGTTGTTTCTTTTACTACTCATATGAGTTTCAAAACAATACCATGGTCATGCCAGCTACATGACATGAGTAAATAAAATAAGATTAGGAGTTTTACCTAAAGTGTTTATAGTGTAGGAAAAAGGTAGTGAATGTATGAGTTTATGGTTAGTGAGAAATGATAGATGGTTTGTATATAGAGGGGAACTTTGTGAGTATTTGATAAAAGAAAGTTTTGGTAGAGGAAAATTTTTGTGTAGAGAGTTATGGAATGAATTTGAGAAAGTTTTGTTATGTGTAAAGATGGTGTGAAAGAAGTGAAGGGAAATAGGGTATTTATAGAAATTTTGGAGTGGAAATTAGATGCAACAAAATAATTTGAAGAAATAATTTAAATTGATGGAGGAAGAGAGAGAGGAGCGCTGGCCACTATTAAGGGGAGAGAGAGAGTGAATTATTTTGTTTGTTTTGTAATAAAAAGTAATAAATATGTGAAGTATGGTTGATGTGAATGTGTATTGGAAATAAAAAAAAAAGTAGAAAAATAGGTATATAGGTAGTAAGAATAGGTTGTCAGGCAAAGTAGAAATAGATTAATAGTAATGAATAGTAGTAAGGAAAATGAATAGTAAACAAGACTAATAATATACCGGTAGTAAAAAAAATATGTATATAGATGCAGCATATGTTATTTTTAATTATCGAAAATTTACGAAGCTGATATTTTGAAATCCTTGTATTATTTAGGTCCTAACAGTGTTATTGAAATATTTTTATTATTCTGAGCCTCGGGACACGCTTTTCGAGACATGATCTCGTTTGGGTCCGAAGGACACTCGAAATTCGTGAATATGATATTTTTACGTTTCCTTATATTATTACGAACTATTATCACTAATCATTTCAACTTCGTTTTCTAGGGCTAAAAAATATGGAATTGCCAGATCTAAATTCTAGGGTTTGTACTAGTTTTAGGTTGACCTTTAGGGATTCCGGTTGACTTAAATATTCTAAGATTAAGCTTAAAATTAACCGAAATTTCAAGGGTTCATAAATTTACTTTTGAAAAGTTAGGAAGTGAAACTATAATAGGGGAACACTTACTTATAACAACACAAGAATTTTTAAGTTTTCCTTCTAGCAAATTAAAAAGGAAAAAATATTTAAGTTTCATCTTTTAAAACTCTTAAACACAAATTGTTTTGAAAAATCAATGTTGAGATAACACTACAAAAATCATGCAAGTAAGCCCCCGAATTTTTCGACAATGGTTTTGCAATATCGAATCGAAACCTTAAAGTTTGACCCAAGTTGGAACCAAACCTTAAATCAATTTTGATCACGAGATTTCATAAGAGAATTTTCAAAAATAAAAATAAAAAGTTCAATAATCATTCAATTCGAAAACCCGAACATGAGAAAGACCACCTATCCGGTCCCTAATATAAACTCCTCAATTTCTAGGGTAAAGTTTGATTAAACCCTAACCCTAGTCAAACCGGAGTTTCAAAAGTCAACAACAGTCAAGACAATTACACAATTTCAACTCCGGCAATCCCGCATTCTCAAACCTTAGAAAAAGAAATTAAGTTAGTGGCTTAAAATAGTTCGTAATAATATAGGATAACATAAAAACATCATATTCGCGAATTTCGAGTGTCATTCGGACTCAAACGGGATCAGTTCTCCAAAAGCATGTCCCGGAGCTCGGAATATTAAAAATATTCCAATAACACCAAAAGACTCATAATTAAACAAGGATTTCAAAAATATCAGTTTTAGAATTTTTCGGTAACTAAAAATAACAGATATAGCTCGTTACGCATATTTTTATTATTACTGGTATTTTATATGTCTAGTCCACTATTCATATTACTATTCCTACTGTTCATTACTATTTCACTATCTCTACTTTTTCTTACACCTATTACTTACTATCTACATACTTATTTTCTTACTTTTTATATTTCCAATACATCTTATATCAAATCATATCTTACATATTAATTATTTTCTCACAAAATACAAACAAAATCAACTCACTCTCTCTCCTTCTTCACTATGGCCGACGCAATCACCCCTCTCTTCCTCTCATTTATTTTTCTTTTTCAATTATTTTATTACATCAAAATTCACTCAAAAATTTCTATAAATACCTCATTCCTCCTTCATTCTTTCACACATCTATTTTACATAACAAAACTCTACCAAAATACTCTCTCAAAACCTCTCTCCAACAAATCTCTCTCAAAACACTCTTTACCAATTTCTATTCTTCAAAAAGAAAATAATAAACACAAAACCCATTCATCTCTTTTCAAACCTTCCATTAAACCTTAGGTAAAAATTCTTCCTATATTCCTTATCATGTTCATACAACTTAGCATGAGCTTAATATATGTTTTTTAAACTCATATGAGTTAAAGAAGCAACAATATGTTCATATTTTGTTTTTGTTCATGTTCCTATTTTACATTATGTTATTATATTATTGTTATTATTGTTATTATTTTTTTTGCTTTAATCTAACTTATAGAGTATTATGTATACTAGTGTATATATATATTTATTTAGAGCATATAAGCTCATTTATTATGTTCTACAATTTATTTACTTGTTTTATGCAATTTATTAAGACTAGTCTTTCTAGTCAGACTTGTCCATATCAAGTCAAAACAATTTTCTTTCTTTTCTTTTGGACTAGTCTATTCTTAGTCCCAGGTTGCCTTGATGAAGCTAAGGCTCCCAATACATGACTAGGATACCTTGATGAAGCTAAGATTCTCAATGCTTGACTATTTTATTATGTATTATTACTTATAAGTATTTCTTTTTATCTATATGAATTATCTTTACTTTTACATAGCTACATATCATATTCATGCATGATTATAATATTGTTGTCTTAAGTAAAAAAAAAAAGGGTAAAACAAGGAAAAGTGAACTAGATTTCTCAATAAAGGAGTTTTCAACAAGAAAGTTTAAATTTTGTTTTTCAAAAGCTTAGACAAATTGATCATAAGTTTTTAAGTAATAGTGCGCAATATTTCTTCAAATAAAAGGAACTCATTTCTTTAATGAATCAAAACTAAATACTTCATAAAAATAGAATTTTTAGGATTGAACTTAATATTCAACTTAACCATATCTTTTATAAGACTTAAATAGATTCATTATAGACTTTGAAAATCACATACTATGAAAGTATCTTCAAAACTTCAATTTTATAATTACTACTCTCTTTTCAAATTTAAAAAAAAATTACTAAGTTCTAAATGTTAACAATTCTTTATTAAGAAAGCTTTTCTTATTAACTTGTCTAAATGAATTATTCTATCATTTAACAAATATTAAAAATAAAACACGTTTTTCAAACCAAAATAAAGTCAACTCACTATTTTGAAAATCAACTTAGAAAAATAAAATTTACCAAGGAAGTAAAGTTTTAAAGGTATATCCATTTTCTAAAGAAGAGAAATGATATAAAAATAAAAGGAAAACATACATTTAACACAACTCCCAATATTTAACTACATAAAAAACTTAAAGGATATTTTGAAAAGCTTATTTTTCAATCACTAGAAATAAAGTTGGTATATAACTTAACCAAATTTTTGGAATGAATTTACTTTTGAAAAGTGAGAAAATGAAATAGAAAAACATTTACTCATAACTGTCACGCCCCAATGGGTATCCTAAACGTGACAGTCCGTCACACTCAATATTAAAGCTTAAGTATGACAATCTTAGTCATTTCCAAAAGCTTTTATATTAAGTGTAAGGTTTACTTTCACAATTCTAGAGGACCATATGTGGAATAATGAAGGTTAAGGAGATATAAAAACATATTAAGAAAAGAGGATTCACAATAATTAATTGATCATGGCAAAGACTTTACATTCTTAGGAACAACTCCTGAATTACTAATCTATTATATACATATTAACATGCTAATACTGAGCTATACTTTATCCAGATTTCTAATGTTCAAAAGGGATTACCTGCCCACATGGTCCACGTGACCTTAACCATAGGTAAAGGAACTGCAAAAGATATCTATCAGGGTATAAGCTACTAGGCTTAGTGAGTAAATCCTAAAAATTCATACTCGAAGTAAATTATCAATCAAGTTTATTACTCAAACGTATGAAATGCAACAACCACGTGAGCATACAAGACATATGACTTTCCGGGAATCATATGTTGAATGAATTTACGCCCTTCATTCCGGGTTGGGTATTCGGGCCAATTACAGCCACAACTTTTAAAAATACTTTTATAGATCTTATCGGCTCCTATACGCCATCAAAGACTTGTAGTTATTACCGGCTCCTACTAGCCATCAAAAACTTGTAGTTATTACAGGCTCCTACTAGCCATCAAAAACTTGTAGTTATTACAGGCTCCTACTAGCCATCAAAAACTTGTAGTTATTACAGGCTCCTACTAGCCACTCACATGATATACCGGTTATGTCTACCACCACTATTATACACTTGTCCCACCAATTGTATAGTAGTGAATGCAATGTGACTCAACATATGAGGTGCATGAATAATTTCTTTAATTAAAGTCTAGTAGTTACGTTTAAATTCTTTCAAGTGATCAATCAATTTCAAACATTTCAAGATATTAATTCACATACAACTTTATTACAACAAATCGAGTTTTGATATACTTATTATTCTTTCAACATATTATCATACACTTCCTTTTGATTTTCTTAAATTCTAGTGCAACTAATTTTACAAGCACAATCAAGAGTATGAAAAATAACGGGGAATAACTCACGATGTCATTTGTCGTCTATTCCTCTAAGCGGATGAGTTGTTCACACACTTTACTTAATTGTAATAGTTCTCGGGGTGAAGAAATCCTTCCTCGGGATCACCTAACCAAAGAAAATACCCATAATGAGTTTTTCTTGATGATTTTCTTGAATTTTGACAAAACAATGTCAAAGAACGTTAAAGTTCGTATGAAAGAATGTTCCAACTTAAAATGGCCATAACTTGGTCATTTTAACTCGGAATCGCGCATATAATATACCGATTTCTATCTACTCGAAAAGATCTACCCATTTCTAAAATTATTTCCTACAAACAAAGCCATATAGGCTCCAAAAAAGTGGCGAAAAAATTCACCATGTATTTTCAAGTAAAAACAACTTTGGTTCAAGAAATCAAAATTTGTTTGATAAATACTTAGTTATCTATATAGTTGAAAAATTCTCTTTTTATAATTATATAACTCATATTTAAGCATGCTCAAGTGTCTTGTTGTCCAAATTATTTTTCTTAGGTAAAACAATGTTGGGTTGACGCTTTTTCGAAAATTGTTTTTGTAACTTTCTTCGAAATGAATACTTTGTTTTCTTTATTGTCTAAAAACATTTTATGTTGGTTTTATTTATCTTTTTCTAAGTGACTTTTGAAAATAAAATTTTCTACTTCCTAAGTTACATTAATACTATATTTGAAGTTTTCTAGGATATATGTTATTCTTCATTTTTCTTGTGTAAATTCCTTTGTTTACTTGTTTGCAAAAAAACAAAAAAAAAAATTTCCTTACTTGATATTTCTCATCCTTTTTCTCATTCTCAAAAATAATCATCCATGCATGAAAATTTGTTTTCTTCATAAAAACAATGTGGAATAATTAAGGGCTTTTTGTAGAAAAACTAATTTCTAAAATCTTATTAACTCCTTCTTGTAACTTGAAAAGAAGTAACTTTATTATTTTCAAACCATAAATTTTCTTTGCCTATTTGTTTGCAAGGGTCTTTACTTTAAAATTTTTCTTAGTTATCCATCCTATTTTCTTTCTTTATGAAAAGAACCATTTTTGTCAACAAAATATTTTCTTTTGAAAATCAAGGTGAAATAATAGGGATCTAAGTGCTTTTTAAAGTAAAAGTAGTTTATAAAATTACAGTGAGTTTCTTTTTGTAATATGAAAAGGAATGAGTTTATTTTGTGTTGATTTTATACTTTACATAAACTTATTTCTAAGTGACAAAAAGCCTTCTTTTATTTTAATTATCTTTAGAAAATAAAACATTTGGACAACAATCTAAATGAACAAGATTATGAGAATAATAATAAACAAAATAACATAAAGCATAAGTAATAAAATCAAGTATTGGAGTCTTAGCTTTTTCAAGACTCCCGGGACTAAGAAATAAACTAGTCCCATAAAGAAATAAAATTAAAGAAAGAAAGAAAAGCTTGTTTTGACTTGATGAGGACAAGTCTAAGACTAGAGACTAGTCTTAAAAACAACTTGAAATAAATAAATTGCATTGAAGTAAATAAATTGCATGAAAGGTAAATAAATTGCAAGATTATGAGCTTACATACTCTAAATAGTATATGTAGCTATATGGATATAGTAGATAGTTATGATCATAAAAGAGACAAAAATGAACATAAGAAAAACATAATGAATATATAAAGGAAACATGAACATAAAGGAATTGTGGTTATGAACAAAAACAAAGTATGAACCTATTGTTGCTTTCTTAACCTTCATGGTTTTAGAAAACACACACTAAGCTCATACTAAGTAGATGAACATGAAGAAATCTTGAGAAATTCCTTACCTAAAGAAAGCTAAACTAAGAAGACTTCTTGGAAAGAACTCTTGAGAGGAATTGGAGAGAAATTTTGCTATAATAGCTTTAGAGAAGAAGTGGTGTGAAATGGAGTGAAAGAGGAGGGGGGTATTTATAGGATTTTGAGGAGTGATTTTTGTGTGATTAAAATAAAGCAAAATTAAAACAATTTGAGAGAGGGAGAAGGACAAGGGGCGCCGGCCATGCTTGTAGGAGGGGGAGTGTGATTTATTTTTTTGACTTTTTGTTAAATAAAAGATGTAATTTGTAAAGTAGATGTGATATAAAGTTATGGGAAAGGTAAAAAGTTAAGATTATAGGTTATGTAGAGTGTAAGAGTAGGTGTAAAAAAAAAGTAGAGATAAAAGAATAGTGTAGAATAGTAATGAATAGTGTAATGTAAAGTAGATATGACAATTAAAATACCGGTAGTAAAAAAATACGCGTATAATAGCTATATCTGTTATTTTTACTTACCGAAAAATTATGAAACTGATATATTTAGAAAACTTATATTTTTAAGAGTCTAACGGTGTATTCGGAATATTTTTACTATTCCGGGCTTCCGGACACGTTTTTCGAGAACTGTGTTCGATCCGGTTCTAAAGACACCCGAATTTTGCGAAACTGAAACTTTCATAAAACCTATGGTTATTACAGACTATTCGAGCTAATTATCCCAACTTCATTTTTCCAGGCCAAAGAAAACGGCAATTCCGGATTTAGATTGATACGGTAAACTAGGGTTTTGTTGACCTTTAGGGTTTCGTTTGACTTCCAGTTATGGTTTTATGCTAACCCGATTTCGAAAATTTAGGGGTTTACAATAAAAACTTAAATATATTTTTGTTTTCCTTCTAACAATTTAAAAAGAATAAATTTTCAAAAAATTTATCTTTTAAAACCCTTAAAGATAAATTGTTGAGACAACACTACAAAAGTCATGCATACAATATGAGTGCCTATATATGTTCAAAGGATTTTTCAACCATATATATATATATATATCCATATATCTTGCTTAAGGATTTTTGAGTAAAGTAAAGTTTGGAAAAAATCATATTTTGTAAACTATAAATTCGTACCTATTTTGTACCGTAGTATTTTCCAACCCAAATGGTTTTTTATGACAAAAATAACCTTAGAAATAGATAGATCTTTTCGAGTGGGTAGAAAATGGTATATTATTTATGCGATTCCGAGTTAAAATGACCAAGTTATGGCCATTTTAAGTTGGAATTACCTTCTATAAGAATTTTAACGATCTTATGACATAGTTTTTTATAAGTACCATAGAATCAATAAGAAATACTCATTATAGGTATTCTTCTTGATTAGGTGATCCTGAGGAGGAGTATTCATACCCGAGGATTATTTTGATTAGTGGAATTACCAATCGACTCATCCGTAAGAAAGATAGATCCTCATGGCCAAGTGAGTTTATTTCCTATCTTTTACATATTTGGTTGTGCTTGTAGCTAGAGGCACTAGAAGTAGGAAAAGATGAAAATGAATTATGTATGATAATATTGGTTGAAAGAATGTTAAGAATACCAAGGCATGAATCGTTGTTAATTAACTTATGTTTTACTATTATTCTATTGGAGTATGTGCAAATTATGTGATCACCTTTAAATTACTCTAATCATATACTATGAATTATATTAATTGATTCATGCATATCACGTAGTTAGTCTCATTGCATGAGCTACTATTCTCGATGCGACAAGAGCATAGTAGCTGGGTATGCAGTAGCCAGAAATCTGTAAGATGGGCGATTAGGAGCCTGAAAGAACTATTTAAGATGGGCAAGTAGGAGCCTGAAATAAACTACATGAGTTGGATATTAAGATGGGTTTTAAAGAGCCTGGAACACCTAACTCTGAATGGAGGGGTAAATCCATTCAAACATATGATTTCCCGTAGATCATATGTATTGCTTGATCACTTGCTTGATGCATTCATATGCTTGTTTAATAACTTGTTTGAAAATTATTTATACAAGCATGTTGATTCAAGAATATTCTCACTAAGCTAGTTATGCTTATACTCCGATCGACCTTTGTTGTAACAGGACTATATCTTTTATGCCCCGAAGACTTCATATACTCGAGAGGGATGATGTTTTAGAAAAGCTTCTGGAAATCTTTTGAAGATCTTAGGTTAATTATCCTTTATTATCTTTTGGTGTTAGTATTATTTCTGTTGTGAGAAAGATAAGTTGATATTATGATTGTTTGGAGAATTATAGAGGAAAACCCCTAAGATGATGTACGGATTATATTCTCTTAATGATTAATTGGATGATTATTTAGATCCTTATATGTTGTATTTACTATCACGAACTATACATCCCACCGGTGTCTCCTATTGTTGCGATAGACGCCTTACATATGGTGTTGAAAACTTTTGCATAACTTTGGGAAGTCATTCTTAAGTTTTAATACCGTATGTGGCGAACTGTCACGTTTAGGGCATCCTTCGTGGCGTGACAATGCATATAATATGAGTATATATATATATATATATATTTATGTTTCAAAGAATTTTTCAACCATATACATACCTAGATAAGTGTTTAAGGATTTTTGGGTAAAGAAGAGTTTGGAAAATCATATTTTAGGACTACGAAATTCGTAACTATTATGTACCATGGTGATTGCAACCTAAATAGCTTTTTATGACAAAAATAACCTTAAAAATGAATACATCTTTTCGAGTAGGTAGAAAACGGTATATAATATGCGAAATTCCGAGTTAAAATGAGCGAATAATGGCCATTTTAAGTTGGAATTTCCTTCTATCCAAATTTTGACGAAAATACTAGAATAGAATTAGAGAATTTAAGTAGAATTTCTATAAAATACTCATTTTGGGTATTTCTTTTGTTTAGGTAACGAATTTTTAGAGGATCCACATCCAGAGGACCATTACGAGTAAAGAAATGTAGCAGAGATGGCTGAGTGAGTTTATCTCCTACTTTTTACATACTTGTTTGTACTTGTAGCTAGAGACACTAGAAGTAGGAAAAGATGAAAATGAATTATGCATGATAACATTGGTAGAAAGAATACTAAGCAAATCGGCACATGAATTGTTGTTAATCAAATTGTGTTTTATTATTATCATGCTGGAGTGTTTGTAATTCTATGATCGCCTTAAATTACCTTAATTACATATTTCAAGTTATATATTAATTGATTCATGCACACCACATAGTTAGTCTCATTTCATTAGCTACTGTACTCGATGGGACAAGAGTATGGTAGTGGGGTTTGCGAGAGCCATAAGTTTATAAGATGGGTAAATAGGAGCCTGAAAGAACTATTTAAGGATAAGCGAATAAGAACCGGAAAGAACTCTTTTGAGATGGGCGAGTAGGAGCCAAAAATAAACTACATTAGTTAGATTTCAAAGATGGGTTTTAAAGAGCCAAAAACACCTAACCACCGAATAGAGGGGTAAATCCATTCAAAACATATGATTTTCAGTAGATCATATGTATTGCTTGCTTATTTGCCTGATGTATTTATATGCTTGTTTAATAACTTGTTTGAATTTATCGTTACGAGTATGTTAATCCAGGAATATTCTCACTAAGCTAGTTAAACTTACACCCTAATATACTTTTGTTGAAGCAGGACCGATATCTCTTTTGCCTAAGGACTTCATGAGCCTAAGTGGAATTATGTTATGGGAAGCTTTTGGAAATCCTTCTAAAGATCTTAGAATAGGTTTCCTCTAAAGTATTATTCCTTTATGTGAAAGACTAAGTTGATATTATGTTCTTTAGAGATTTATCGGGAAAATGCCCCTAAGATGATGTAAGAACCTTATTTCTATAATGTTGAAATTAGATAGTTATCTAGATTTCTTGTATGCTATATTTACTATCTCGAACTACACATCCCGCCGAAGTCTCCGATTGTTGTGATAGATGCCTTGCATATGATGTTGAAGCTTTCACATGACTTCGGGAATTCATTCTTAAGTTTGAATACCGTATGTGGCAACTGCCACGTCTATGGTACCTTTTGAGGCGTGACATAGGTCACCCCTATCATTGAGATATGACATTTATAAGTGGTACGGCGGGTAGCTGATGGGGTAAACGGTATCGGTGTAATGTTTATCTTGATCGGTGAGAAGTAATACATTGGGGTTCATGTTTATAGGATCGGTTAAACCCTTTTATATTATGGACTGAGATGAGTAAAGTATGTGTAACAGTTGTGAACCCTGGATGAGGCTTCTATTCTTTATCGGTTATATCATCTAGGAAATATCAGGATTCGGACTACCTATATCAACCCTTTAAGCGTTGAGAGCGTTACTTAGGATGCCTAGATTCCCATTGGCTTGTCTGGAGTGTGAGTGCTCCAGTGTTGATTTGTTTACTTCTAATGAAAGATAATTAACTTATCGTTTGTGCATTATATTTAGCTAGGCTTGTGTGTCATTCCATCTGTGTCTGTGTTACTGTGTGTTAAGCTTCAGCTCATCGTTGTTGTCGTTGTTCTTTTTCCAAGTCTTGATTTAATGATGGTGATGATTATCGTTATTGTTGTTGTTAATGATAATGTTGGTGATGATGACGAGGTTAATGATTTGATGATCATGAAGATGATGATGTTATTGATGATGATTGATGTAATGATGCTTGGCTCGGCTCAGCTTTTGGGTGATGTTTGATGGGTGATGTGGGTTAGGGCCATGGATATTACTTGTATTTGTTTTTATTTATGTTTTAAGAGCTGGATTTACATTTTGAAATCTGTAATATTCTTTAAGGGGCCTGTGGAACCTAAATGTTTTAAAAATGTAGATCTACCTTTAAGGGTACATTATAAAATGATTTTATAAAGTTTTGTCTCTTTGAAAGTTGGTCTACTCCAGTAGGAGTAAAACCCTTTATTATGTTTTTATAAAGATTAGTACACCGCTGCTAAATCCAGTTAGATTGGAAATCTAAGCAAACGATTTCATTGACTAAAATTGGCTAGTAATGCTCAACATAAACAAAAATCTTTTAAAGGAAGCCTAAGCGTGTAATACTTTAGAGTATTATATGTAGCGGTAGTGCCTTAATTGGTTTAATGCTTGATTAAATTATTAGGGCATTACAGATATTTTATTTTAAAATACAAAAACATATCATATGTTTATATATACCTTACATGTTATATGTGATATGCAATTAATATGTTATGCAACATATATTAATTTATGTATGTTACTATATGTATTTAATTTGTATGTTGTAACAACATAAAAAAAATTATAAATGATGTTACATGTTATATAAGACATATAGTATGTTTTCATATTTTACACGTTCAAATATTATACAAAATTTTTATCCTATATATTATGTAAGATACATATAATTTATATGTTATATTAATAGGTAAAATTTTAATACATATAATTTGTATAGGATCTATTTGTTGTACAAAATATTGTTGTATTTGTATATCATATATTATTTCATTAAATAGATAAAAAAAAATCATATGTATGTATATCTTATATGTTATAATTATGTATATATATTTAAATTTTATATTAATGTATTAATTATATATATTTTATATGTTATAGCAAATTATGAGTTCCTACATGTTCTGATAAGTTATATAGTATATATATAATATGTTCTATGAGATATATTTGTAGTACTATGCCATGTATCATATTTTATAAGAAAAAATACACATATCATACATGTATATATATATATAGATCTTAATTGTTTTGTAGTGTATATGTATTTTATTTGTTATATTAATATATCAAATTTGTAAATATTATTATATATTATATATAATGTATAACTATTTTTAATATTACAATAATATATTAAAATTTTATATGCTCTTATATGTTATATAAGATAGTAATATCTAAAATCTTTATAAATGGCACTTGTCACACCTCAAAAGGGGGCCTAGTAGGATTAACCTAAAGTTATCATACCACATGTGCACCCGTAATATGAGAATCGTCTTGCAAGTCAGAGTGTACAGGACTCTACCTATTTGTTGATATCTATTATTTAAATGATATATTTACATATAATAATATTACTGGAATTCAACTATGGAATTCGATTTTCCACTTCTAACCAAGATCGCAGAGAGTCGCTATCCCCTACCAAATAGTGAAAAATGGGATTACAATCCTACAACTTAAAAATCTCAATTGTTTACACAATTTATCTAATTTGCACACTAAGTTTAACATAATCTATATTTCTATCTTCAATAAAGTCTGTTGGAGAAGCTCTCTTCACACATTCTTAGCCCAATCCCAGCTAGTATTAATCCTGCATAGAAATTGTTAGGGGGTGAGCAAAACCACAACTCAGTGAGTTCATCTCTCACTATTACTGGTCACGCAAGTTATCAAGCATTAATTAAATAGTCATGCAAATTTATCTATACAAAATATGAATGCATACATGATGAATGCAAACAACACATTTATGGGAGTTCGAAACCATAAATGATGTAGATTCACGCTATCTACATATCAATTGTCTCCCATATTTACTTTACATGGGACTTCTAGTTTTATTTTTAATGAGATTGCCTGGTGGTTGCGTCCATTCAGACTTAACCAATGATTATATGTCATTGGTAAAAGGCAATATTTTCCAATGTGCTCACGTAATTTACGCTGGTTAATATTTAAATTTGTCCATTACCAAATAATGACGAATCAAACTGACCATCACCAATTAATAGTGAATCAGGCAGGTAGACCCCAACTCAAGTAACATCTACCGCCAATATTGACCATCACCTACTAAAGATGAATCTAGCAGATAGACCCCAACTCAGGTAACATCTATCGCCAATATTGACCATCACCTACTAAAGGTGAATCCGGCAATAGACCCCAAATCAGGTAACATCTATCGCCAATACTAACCATCACTTACTAAAGGTGAATCCGGTAGATAGACCCTAACTCAGGTAACATTTATCGCCAATTGACAACTGGACCCCAACTCGGGCAACATCTATTGTCAAATCATTACTCAGAAATGTTTCATGTTTATTTCATAAACTCTTTTGGAAAAACTCGTTTAAGGAACAAGGGAGTAACCTGAGATTCTTCAAGTCATGAACTTTTGAAAATATTTCAAAAATACATTTAATTGCAAACCCAGGACATTACCTACAGGAGGTTTCAAGCACATGCGACGAGTATATCTGATTCACTTAGTCAAGTGATTAAACTTATTCATTTATTTGGGTGATCATGCAGATTATAACATTCACAACATTCAGTCATTCATCAAATAAGCAATACAACCAATCATATCAACAAATAGTATCAAACACAAGCAAATAGCTGATCATCAGAAATCCCTCACTCGAGCATTCTTGATTACTTGATATGTCTTTGGAAAGTACTCAGGGTTTGAGAATGTAGACTTTAATATTTCCTATGGAATGAAGGAACAAATATTTATCATTATACGTATTATTTATATAATGATTCCGGTTATACTTATTTATGTTCTAATTCAAATTTTATCAATCCTGATTTAATTTTCATACTTAATTAGGAGTTTCTAAATTTTATAAAAGCTATATTTTTCCAGTAAGGTCTTGAAATTTGTAGCGATACATTTTATGTAAGAGAAGTCTTCTTATATTTCTTAAAAGTTAGTTTTTAGTTGTATAAACTTAAATTGTGTCAATTTAACCATTATATCCCTTTATTAGTTCCGAAAATAAGATATTTGAAACAACATATTTACCATGTTAATTATGGTATAACTTATACGATAATTTACGCTAATTCTAGATTAGACGTATTTTAGAAATTACATACTCCTTCCTTTTTATGGTTTTACCTAGTATATTAATTTAAGCCGAGTTGATTAAAATTAATCACCTAATTCAATTACTAAATCTACTTTAATTAGCTTAATCATCCTAATATAAATTTACTTAGTAGAAAAATTCATTTAAGATATATTAGTTATATATATTATTTATAATTTATTGTCACTTATTAAGACAAAATACTTATTAACATAAGGTAAATAACGCAACTAAACTTTTGTTATTATCTAAGTGTCCTACCTTGATATTTAATTTAATTTCTATTACCTGTATTGGTCCTTTGATGTTTTTATGGTAACAAATATTTACGACTTATTATTTATTTTCATTTTGCTTGTTTTGACCTTGTTAGATATTTATCTATATCTATCAAGTATTTGAAAAAATTCGTATTTAGTAGGCTTATATTTTTTATAATTATTATTATTGCTATTTTTATATTGTTCCTTACCTGACCCATTATAGTACTCGTATTTATTTACTATTATTTAGTGTCGTTATATTTCTTTTCATATACTTCATATAATTTTCTTGTTATGTATAGGTATCACATTATTCAAATTTTTAGCTTATTTAAATTTCCATTCTTATGTATAAAATACATATTTTATAATTATTACACTTTATTTCATTTATAAAGTATACTAATATTAACAATAAAGATAATAATATTAGTAATAATAATGATATAATTATAAGGTAATTTATTAGTAGTACTATATTATTCTTCATAATATTATATTAAAATAGTAGTAATCTTATGGATAATAATAATAATACATATCATTAATAATATTACTAGTATAATCATAATAGTGGTAATATTATTAATAGTAATATTCATAATAATATTTTTTTATTATAATGGTCATTAGTGGTAATAATAACAATAATAACTGATATTAATAGTTATAATTTTTTATAATATTAATATTATTAATAAATATACTAATACTAACATTTGAAATGATAATAATAACATTAATAACAAGGATTATATTAAAAATAATAACATTAACAATAATATGATCAATAATAATAATAATAATAATAATAATAATAATAATAATGTTAACATTTTTTAACAATAATAACACTAACATTAGTAATAATAATAATAATTTTTTTAATTTTGTAGCTAAATCTGATTTTGTAATTTGATTTAATTAATTTTTTTTAATTAATTTCCAAGATGTAGACAACTCGGTACACGGCCATGTACCAGCTGTGCTCTTTTAGGTTTCAAACCCAGAATTGAAACCGAAAGGTAAACGGGGGTTACACAACCCGTGTTTCCACTCGTGCTCTTCTAGAAATCCACTATTCATCATCTTCTTCGTGAGATTTGGTTCAATTTTGATATTTTTCACGTCCAAATTGTTTCTAAAGCATTCCTAAGTGTTTATACATATCAACTCATAACACATCAATATGTAGTTTAATCCTTATTTGATCCATGTAAGGGTGTAATTAGGGTTTTTAAGCATCTTACCTTGTTTGGATGAGTATGGTGATATCATCCTAGGGTTGAAACAAGCTTTGGGAGAAGGATTGATAGGAAGAAATATATATAGAGAAACGAGGAAGAAAAAGAGATAATTTACTACAGGATTTTCCATCTAAATGCATAAATTATAGTATGTTTGTATGGTGCAATTAATGGGTTGTTTGGCTGGTGCATTTCCATTGGTTTATGGGTGTATAATGTTGACTATTTGATAAATTGTATATGCCATTTTGAGGAAGAAATTGGCTTGCAATTCTCAAGAAATTCTCAGCCGTATATTTCATGCAAATTGCACCATATGTGTACAAGTTTTATACCAGGTTTGAAGAAAAATCATTATAATAATATTTGGTTAATAATTATCTAGATTTTAAGGTAATTTGTTAAGTTAAATGGGTACAAATATAACAATTATTTAGAAGTTTTATCTGCAAAAATTTATTTAAAGCTTTTATTAAAGACATGTGTATGTGTGTCATTGTGTATGTGTTGGTTGCGTACAGGGAAGAATCAAAATCAGGAGAAAGAGGGAACGTGAAAAGAAATAAAAAAATATATAAGGGAGATAGGATGAATGGAGATGCAAAAACAAAGAGAAGATGATGAACTTATAACCAACAACTGTGTAAGGAGTGAGCAAAAATATGAACTTGTGCAAAAAGTCAATTTTGCAAGTCCAAATGAGACGTATGATAAATACTTATTAAATAATATTTTTAGATGAAAATTTTCATGTTATTGATATTAAATATTCAAAATACTATGGGATACATAGAATCTTTAGTTTAAGGCTTTTACTTTTAAACTTTTATACCTACTATCATAAATTATATTTTATCTGTTTAAAGGTTTTGTTTGGTGGTATTTTGATAAATTAATAATTATATTGCCTTAAATTTGACTTTATTAAAAATTTATAAGGTTTGAAATTACATATGAATTCATTACTATTTATAGATTTATTCTAGAGTTTTTATTAGATTAGAAATTTGATATTTATTCTATATTTATTACTTTGTTCTTTTTATTAATTATAAGTGACTAGGTTAGATCAGAATTTTAGTTTCTATAAACTCAAAATTATTTAACTTAAAGGTATTGATATGTTTCGAATATTAAAACTTAGGTTCTTAAATATTAAACAGTTTTCTGTATTCTTTCATTTACTTTTAATTCAAACATTCTGTATTTCTAAAGTCTTATTGATAAGGATTCTTTATTCTAATTTTTTTATACTTAAAATTTAAATTGCTTTTAAATTTGGAGTGATTTCTAATATTCTTATTATAGTTCTTTTATTTATGATTCTACAATTTATTTATAATAATTATTATAATCAGATTATGTAAAATTAAGGGGATTATAGCACTTGTATAGTATAGATATATTTGAATGTTATATATGATATATTTGTTCATGTGTATTACATATTTTACATGTTTATGTTATAATAATATATAAAAATTTCTAAATTTTCATATAATTTATATATATAATATACATTATATATTATAGTAATATATAAAAGCTTTATATACAAAATTTGTATAGAATTTCTATTCAACATGTTATACAGGTTATGTTTTCATATGTGTGTCATATAAATACTTATATATATAGTCATATCATATGTATATATATGATATGTATATTGGATATATATTTATACATGTTATAATAACAAATTAAATTTTATATATGCTCTTATTAGTTATATAGGATATATATATTATATGTTATGTGCATTTATATCTGTATATAACGTATGGTATTTTATAAGATAAAGTAACATATTATACGAGTATAAATATCTTATACATTATATAGGATATACATAATAAATAAGTTATAGTAATATATATAATTTAACAAATATTTTTTCACCACAATATGGTCATTTTCTCGTTCCAAGGGGTGTTTTACCACAGTAAGGGTTAATTACTTGTTGTGAGGCCATTTCACCATAATAGAGAGTAATTCCTCATTACAGTGACCTTTTCATCATATTAGGGGTGAATTCCTCATTCTAGAGGGGGCATTTTGTCATGGTAGGAATTAATTCCTCATTGTTGAGGCCATTTCACCATAATAGGAGGAAATTCTTCATCGTAGAGGCCATTTCACCACACTTACAAGTGAATTCCTTGTTTCAAGGGAATTTCACCATAATAGGGGGTTAATTCCTTGATGTAGGGGGCATTTCACCATACTAAGGGGCAATTCCATATTGTAGAGGTTATTTCACCACATTAGGGGTGAATTCCTCATTTCATGGGGACATTTCACCACTTTAGGTGGAAATTTCTCTTTGTAGGGCTCATTTCATCATAATAGGGGGATCCCTCATTGCATAGGCCATTTCACCACATTAGAGATGAATTCTTCATTTTTATGGGGCATTTCACCATAGTAGGGAGTTAATTTATCTTTGCAAGGGCCATTTCACCACTTTAGAGGAAAATTCCCCATTGTAAGGGCTATTTCATGGTAATAGGGGGGACTTTCTCATTACAGGGCCATTTCATCATATTAAGGGTGAATTCTACATTCTAGGGGGCATTTCACCACAATAGGGAGTTAATTCCTTGATGTAGAGGGCATTTCACCACACTAGGGGAAATTCCTCTTTACAGAGGCCATTTCATCACATTATGGTGTGAATTCCTCATTCCAAGGAGCATTTCACCACTATAAGGGGAAATTCTCATTATTACAAGGGTCATTTCATTGTAATAAAGGAGAATTCCTTGTTACAAGAGTCATCTTCACCACATAAGGAGTGAATTCCTCGTTCCGTGGGACATTTCACCAAAGAAGGGAGATTCCTCATTTCTAGGGCCATTTCACCCATAATAGGGGGAGCTTTTTCGTTTTAGAGGCCATTTCACCCAAAGTTTGTGGGATCCCTAATTTTAGGGGGCATTCTTGGTATCTAGCAAATAATTGCTCTTTTGGACCACCTCGATATGCATAGACTTCACAAATGTTGACAACTCTAGATATATTCCATCTATTAGATAATATCATGTATTGTAGTTTCTACCATTGAAGGTATTGTTAATTAGAGGAGCTCATCTCTCTAGAACGTCATCAAATACAAGTAGACTTAGTGATACATAATATCAGTGTTTGAACCTAGGATACCAAAAAATGTATGTCATATCCAAGTATTGTATGAAGTATCAACTTTAAGCATAATTGTTGGAGAACCGTGATCCCCTTAAGTGTACATGCCATGCAAGTGGACAATTCTTCCATTCCCAATGCATATAATCAATGCTTCCTAGTATGCTAAGGAACCCACATTGCTTAACAGCAGTAAGTAAGCATAGAATGTCAATAGGATTAAGCCTACATAGATACTCATCATCAAAACAAGAAATGGCACCTTTAACAAAATACTTGACACATTTAATTATTATACCTTTGCCCATTCACAGGTAGTCATATAAAGCATCAGCTTTTATCCCATATGCGAACATTTGAATAGCTATAGTGCATTTTTGTAATAATGAAGCACTAAGTTTACCAATAGTGATAGGAATCATTAGACAGATAATTCGAGTTAAAGCTAAAGGTTTGATAAACTTAGCTCAACATATCTATAACACCATAATCTGAAAGCATTACAATTTATCATGTGTCCTCACTTGATATAGATATGCTAAGGTAGTTGTTCCACTAATCCACAAATTCAATATAATATCACCAACATCTCACATATAGGATACTTTTAAATATCATGTAATAACCAAAAACTTTATAACAATCTTGTTGGCATAAACCAAAGGCCAACTCAATTTAAACTAAAACATCTTAAGAAAAATCTTAGAAAATTTTAGATTTATAAAAACATATTGTAAAGACCCAACCCATTAAATCCTAAGATTTAGAGTACCGAGTCTCCAACCACATATAACATTTTCACATTATCTGTAAGTTGTCCTAAAACTAACAGTTTATGAGAATTGTTTGATTAAGTCTACCAACACTTTATAAACAACTTTTAACAAAACAAGATTACTAATAAAAGCAATCTATACATATATACATTATATGTACAAAGTTTAGTGTCAATATAAGACACTACAAAATTACAAGTTGTTCTTGGTACAAAAGATAACCTAAAGAGATCTTAAGGTCTTTTACAACTTAGGCTTATTTAACATGCCTCCTATACAGAGAATTATGCTTTAAACAAAAGATCCTCCCAAATCCAAAGGCATTCAAGTCCTACTTGTTTATGAACCTCTCATAATCTGACCCATATCCCAGATCATCATACAACTCATCTTCAATACCTGCAATGCAACAAAAGTGAGCCAAAGGCCTAGTACGCAATAACAAATACAAAAACAAATTGTCAAGCAAACTTAATTCAAATGAAATGCATCAATGATCAAGTCATTATCTTGTTAAATTTTCTTTTAACAAAACAACAGTAGGGTAGTCAAACCCTAGAATCACGCTCTGAGAATTTTTAGATCTTGAGTAACAGCAGCTGCTTAAAGGGTTGATATAAGCAGTCCGAATACTTATATCTCCTATATATATTCCATAAAGAAATAGCTTCATTTAGGGCTCAAAAACCGTTGCCTGATTCTACTTAAACTCAATCCATAACATGAGCCTAGTTCACAAGTTCCCATAAACTTTGAACTAAACCATGGCATTTCCCCCTAAGTTTAAGCAAACATTACTTAGATACTATACTCCCTATCAGCTATCCGTTTAACCAAAAACGAATCACTATTGCATCATAGCGTACCATTACATCATGGTAAAGTCATCGCATCATGACTTAGGTTAAGCGCCTAACTAACATGTCATTACATCATGATAGGTTTGCTGCTCATCAGACCAGATTAAATAGCGTAATAGACATCCAGTTCATCAAATTATTAAATCGAATTGAATTAAATCAAATTTAATAATGCCTAGTCCTAGCATACAACAAGTAAGCTATTACGTACCTGTAACCAATAGTGTATTACTATATTCACTCGGAGGGGAATTAACTGAAGAACCTTTAATTAAAATAAGAAATATCAAAACAAATCAATAATCGAACGTAGAATATACATATATATATAACACAATCCTAAGTTAACTATACAAGGAGATTCAATGAACTTAATATATAGTTTTATCATTTAATTCATACCTAAAACATGGTTATATAGCTTATAGATTCATTAGAAGACCATATATGAAGTAAAGAAGGACAATTGAAGAAGGTTAAATTTGTAAAACTCAGGGGATACGCAGCTTATTTACATAAGCAAAATTAAGCTGAACGCCGACAGCGTTGGAGTTATACGTTGGCGGCATTAAGCCCGGCATTAAGAAAATTGGTTCTGTTTGCATTCAACACCAATTGAAGGCCGGCGGCATTGAAGCCCTAGTGAGCGGTGTATGTAAACCCATGAATTTTCGAGATCGGTTTAGCACAAAACCTTAACCGGAAGTCAAACGAAACCCTGAAGGTCAACAAAACCCTAGTTTACCGTATCTATCTAAATCCGGCATTGCCGTTTTCTTTGGCCCGGAGAAACGAAGTTGGGATAACTAGCTGAAATAGTTCGAAATAACCATAGGTTTTATAAAAATTTCAGTTTCCGAAATTCGGATGTCCTTCGAACCCGATCGAACACAGTTCTCGAAAAACATGTCCGGAAGCCCGGAATAGTAAAAATATTCCGAATACACCGTTAGACTGGTAAAAATATAAGTTTTCCAAAAATATCAGTTTCATAATTTTTCGGTAAGTAAAAATAACAGATATAGTTATTTTACACGTATTTTCTTACTACCGGTACTTTAATTATCATATCTACTTTACATTACACTATTCATTACTATTTTACACTATTCTTTTATCTCTACTTTTTCTTACACCTACCCTTACACTCTACAAAACCTATAATCTTAACTTTTTACCTTTTCCATAACTTTATATCACATCTACTTTACAAATTACATCTTTCATTCAATAAAAAGTCACAAAAATAAATCAATTCCAATCCCCACCCCCCCCCCACAAATCACACAATGGCCGGCGCCCATTTCCCCCTCTCTCCTCAATTTTTGTTTCAATTTTACTTTATTTTAATCACACAAAAACCACTCCTCAAAATCCTATAAATACCCCCTCATACCTTCACTTCTTTCACACCTCTTCTTCTCTAAAGTTACTCTACAAAAATTTCTCTCAAATTTCTCTCAAGAAGTTCTCTTTAGTTCATCTCCTTTAGGTAAAAGTTCTTCAAGAAGTCTCCATGTTCATCTACTTAGTATGAGCTTAGTGTGTGTTTTCTAAAACCATGAAGGTTAAGAAAGCAACAATAGGTTCATACTTTGTTTTTGTTCATAATCATAATTCCTCTATGTTCATGTTTCCTTTATATTCATTTATGTATCTCTTATGTTCATTTATGTCTCTTTTATGTTCATAACTATCTACTACATCTATATAGCTATATATACTATTTAGAGCATATAAGCTCATAATCTTGCAATTTTTTACCTTTCATGCAATTTATTTTACTTCAAGTCGTTTTTAAGACTAGTCTCTAGTCTTAGACTTGTCCTCATCAAGTCAAAACAAGCTTTTCTTTCATTCATTTTATTTCATTATGGGACTAGTTTATTTCTTAGTCCCGGGAGCCTTGAAAAAGCTAAGACTCCAATACTTGACTTTATTATTTATGCTTTATGTTATTTTGTTTATTATTATTCATAATCATGTTCATTTAGATTGTTGTCCAAAAGTTTTATTTTCTAAAGATAATTAAATAAAAGAAGGCTTTTTACCACTTAGGAATAAGGTTATGTGAAACATAAAAATATAAGATAACAAAAATAAACTCATTCATTTTCAAGTTACAAAAAGAATTCACTATGAATTTAGAAACTATTTTTACTTAAAAAGCTACTCAAATCTTTGTTATTCTACCTTGTTTCCAAAAGAAAATATTTGTTGATACAAAAATGGTTCTTTTTATAAGAAGATGGATGACTAAGGAAATTTTAAGTAAAGACCTTGCAAACAAATAAGCAAAGAAAATTTATGGTTTGAAAATAATAAAGATATTTCTTTTCAAGTTACAAGAAGAAGTTAATAAGATTATAGAAATTAGTTTTTTACAAAAAGTCCTTAATTGTTCCACATTGTTTTTATGAAGAAAACAAATTTTCATGCATGGATGATTATTTTTGAAAATGAGAAAAAGAATGAGAAATATCAAGTAAGGAATTTTTGCAAACAAGTAAACAAAGGAATTTACACAAGAAAAATGAAGAATAACATATTTCCTAGAAAACTTCAAATATAGTATTAATATAACTTAGAGAGTAGAAAATTTTATTTTCAAAAGTTACTTGGAAAGAGATAAATAAAACCAACATAAAACGTTTTTAGAAAACAAAGAAAACAAGGTACTCATTTCAAAGAAATTTACAAAAACAATTCCGAAAAGCTTCAACCCGACATTGTTTTACCTAAGAAAAATAATTTGGACAACAAGACACTTGAGCATGCTTAAATATGAGTTATATAGTTATAAAAAGAGAATTTTTCAACCATATAGATAACTAAGTATTTATCAAACAAATTTTGATTTCTTGAACCAAAGTTGTTTTTACTTGGAAATCCGTGGTGAATTTTGTCGCCACTTTTTCGGAGCCTATATGGCTTTGTTTGTGGGAAATAATTTTAGAAATGGGTAGATCTTTTCGAGTAGATAGAAATCGGTATATTATATGCGCGATTCCGAGTTAAAATGACCAAGTTATGGCCATTTTAAGTTGGAACATTCTTCTATACGAACTTTAACGTTCTTTGACATTGTTTTGTCAAAATTCAAGAAAATCTTCAAGAAAAACTCATTATGGGTATTTTCTTTGGTTAGGTGACCCGAGGAAGGATTTCTTCACCCCGAGAACTATTACGATTAAGTGGAGTGTGTGAACGACTCATCCGCTTAGAGGAATAGACGACAATGGCATCGTGAGTTTATTTCCTATAAATGCTACACTTGTTGTGCTTGTAAATTAGTTGCACTAGAGTTAGGAAAAGATAAACCGATATGCATGTAAAATAATTCCTTGAAAGAATTCTAAGAATATCGAAGCCCGAATTGTTCTAAGAGATTGTTTTAGTTTAATATTGATTTGTGTGAAATTCCTTGATCACCTTAAAGTTGAAAATAATTATGTTATGACTTTATAAATTAATGAACTCATGCATACCACGAAGTGAGTCACATTGCATGGTTGGGTTATTATCCTTGGGTGAGAAGGATAGTAGGCTCATGTCGAAAGCAACACTTGGCGGAAGATCCGAAAGCGATTGCTTGGCGGCTTAATGGAATATGCTTGGCGGTTGATCCGAAAGCAAGGTCAAATCAAGTAGATTCGGAATACTTGGCGATGAGTGCTCGCAAGTTTAAAAGTTTTTAATGAATGCTTGGCGATGAGTGCTCGCAAGCTTAAATTTTCTATTATTAAAACTACTTGTTTTGAGTATCACCAAACCCCGAATGGAGGGCGTAAATCCATTCAACATATAGTTCCCGGAAAGCTATATGATTGTTTGCCCACGTGTTTGATGCATTACATATGTGTGATTAACCAACTTGTTTGAAACTTGTTACAAGAAGTTATTTATGGAAATAGTTCTCACTAAGCCTATTAGCTTATACCCCGATAGCTATCTTTTGCAGTTCCCGTACTTATGGTTAAGGCCACGTGGACCATGCGGGCAGGTAATCCCTTTTGAACATTAGAAATCTGGATAAAGTATAGCATAATATTAGCATGCAAATAGTTATATAATAGATTAGTAATTTAGGAAATTGTCCTTAAGTTTGTAAAGTCTTTGCCATGAACAAATAATTATTGTGAATCCTCTTTTCTTAATATGTTTTTATATCTCCTTAAACTTCATTATTCCCATATGGTCCTCTAAAATTGTGAAAGTAAGCCTTACACTTAATATAAAAGCTTTTGGAAATGACTAAGGTTGCCATACTTAAGCTTTAATATTGAGTGTGGCGGACTGTCACGTTTAGGGTACCCATTGGGGCATGACAATGTACGATTTGAAAAATAAACGTTGGCTAATTTCTTTACAAAAGTCGATGGCATTGTAAGCAGCGTTAGAAAAATTGGATCTAATCACATCCAACACCGCCTATACGCCGGCGACGTTGAAGTACCAAATACTGGTGTACACTCAAAAACAGACCTGTTCGAAAAGTGTTTAATTCCCCTGTTTTGCACTTTGAAAATTTATAACATATAACACTTTTAATCGTTCTTCAAACACATATTTAGCTTCATACACTATCTTCTATCCACATTAACCAATCCTAGCAACTTTAAACATCATTTCAACACATCAAACTACTTCATTTACATTAAACCCTCTCCTAGTCTTCACCTTGAACTTAACTAGTCAAAATCAACTTCAATCCTCACCAACACTTCTCACTACTTCTATAACCCATAAACAAGTTCATATAACAATAAAACACAACCTAATATTTATCAATACATAAAACCATTCAAAGTCATATGACAATAAACTCATCCTAACACGGATTCTATATCTATATTACAAGAAAAAAAAATAAATAAAGATAGTATACTTGCATTAACTACATGAAGAGGCTTTGGCTTGGAGAAATTGTTGAATCCAAGAGCTTGTTTTTGGCTATGGTTTAGGGCTTATGTTTTGAAGAAAGAAGGAACAAAGAAAGAAAAGAAAAAGTGGAAAATTCGTATGAATTTTGTGGGCTACCAAAAGGGAGTCTATTTGATCAAATTTGGGACTTATATTTATCATAAGTTTGACTTTTGGGATATATATAAGTTTGGTTTAATTTGGCTTAATTTGGAGCTAATTTGAATTTAATTTAAGCTTGAAAATGGCTTAACTTCTTGAAAAATACTGCTAACAAATTCTTAGGCATTTTAAAAGTTGTTTTGATAAATTTAAACATAAAACATATATATTAATTCATAAAAGACACAAACATTAATTATATTAAACACATTAATATACATAAAACATTAGCATTAATCTCATCATACATATACACATACATCAATAATTTACATTAATAAACATAGTATATCAAACCTATTTCTACATATTCATTTTGATATATCAAAATTACTTCAAACTTAATATTTAGAACTAGTATTATATTTACATGAGAATTTAATTATTGAATAAATTAGGTTATTTCACATATAAAACTATATAAAATCTTAAATTTTGTTTATCTCCAAACCATAACATTTAAACATCAATAGGAAGGTCATGCCTACTATCGTCCTCTCTATAATCCACATAGACATCATATCTAACTAAATCAAACACTACATGATCTTCACATGTTCCTAAAAAATATAATAGAATGAGCACAAAAACCTAGTACGTCATACCACAAACACATATTCATGAACAAACATAATACATATTTCACATATAATCTAATATTATATGCAACAACCAACAAGTTATCATCTTTGATTAACTGATGAACTACATAGTTTAGAACTATTAGCTATTAGTCTTAAACTCAAAGTAACTCATGACTCTATAAAATCAACTAGTATGAAAAATAAGTAATATATACCTATATTGGTGTTGGGAACTCCCATATACCATGGGTACCATTTTTGCACCACTCCTAGATTACTAAAATCATCTTTGTGCATGACTCTACTTGGGACAACGACATGTACAGATCAATAGGGCGCTATACTAGTAGCAATAGTCCTCCTAATCTACTAGATCCATCCATAGACAAGCAGCAAATCAAATTTAAAGCCAGATAACAATTAAAGTTTATAATCCTACAAACACAAGCAGTAAACAAGGTAATCTTGTACTTGAAATCACTTTAAGAATAGGAACTCTAACTTCACCAACAATACCTAAATTATCAAATATTGAATCAAAACATATCCTTGTATAATAATCATAAATTCACCATCATATAAACCCTAAATTGGAAAAAGACTACAAACTCTAAATTCATACACACCTTTCTCTTTTGATTTATAAAACCACAAAATCACTAAAAGAACAGGGTTCTCCAAAAACTATGACTTCCTTCAACAAAAAATCAAACAACTCAAAAAAGACCTCACTTTTTAGATCACCAAAGGAAAAGAAAAGATTCAACTTACCTATCTCTTGATACTTGTTCTTCCTTGATTGCAAAATACTAATCTCCAACAGACTTAGGGTTTTTCTCCAAAACTCCCTTCAAAATCAAAAGAGAACCTTAGGAATAGATCACTCCTTAAATTGTTAAAGACTTGATGATAACTAACTCACTTTGATCTTGCTTTTTTATCTTCCTTGTTGCAAGGATCACTATTAGAGAGGATTTTAAAAGAATTTTATGTTTAGGAATAATTTTGGTATAGGAGGAAGCCTAGGTTATAGAGGAAACAAGGAATATCTCTTTATTTTTAATATCGTCTCTTCATCTTGAACAATGTCTCTTTATTTTTAACAGTGTCTCTTCATCTTTAATAACGTCTCTTCATCTTTAATCATCTTAATCAGTGTCTACCAAATAATAAAGCATTTAATTATATAATAAGATGGATCATAAAACCCTTTTATTTTTAATCAAATGACACTTTTACCCTTTACTATAAATCATTTGTTCTTTATATTACAATATCCTCATGGATGAACCAAATGAAGGTGAATTGAAGAATTTATAGGGATATCTAACACACTTTGATAATAAGTATGATTTAGTGTGTTTAAATGTAGAGGAAATATAAAACTTGAAAGAGAATTTATCAATATTAAAGATCACACCTGTTCCAAAGGTAGTGATTAAAATATTATAATATTCTCTTAATGGTTTTAATGATAACAAAAAGGAATCAATTATATCTAATCTATTTTATCAAGTGTGCAGATGTATTATTTCATATCAAAAGGTCTTTCAAAAGCTTTACAAGACTTATATCAGAACCTATGCATGAAACTTAAAGCTTAATAAAAAGGATTTTACTCAACAAGATAATTTTATAAGGATCAATATGTTTAATGAAGACCCCACTCCACTTTATTATATATATTCAGGTAAGACATCTAATTCATTTCACTCAAGAAAGATTAAATCCATGGGGATAAATTATTCTAATTAAGTCGAATTTGAAGGCGATAAAATTCGTTATTTTTAGTTTGTCATCTAAGTTGTCAGAAGTATTTTTTATAGACATAAAGGAAAATTTTTATCAAAGACATATCTACTCGTACATGAAGATATCAAATGAACTAGTTAAAGATGAAGATTTACTTTATCAAGATAGTCTTTATGATGATATTGATAAGATATGCTCTACAACCTATTTTTATGGAGCAAATATCACACTGTTAACAACATCTTTTAGATATTTATGGAAACTTTTAAATTCAAAATTTTTAACCAAAGCAACAACAGCATACACTCAAGGAGAGATCGAGTTATTTGTTTTAACTTATCAAGGTAACTTCAAGATAAGCATGACTAGATATTATAGGATATCTTGCAAGCCTTAAATATTTGAATTCAAAAAGATAATGTATCTATCAGTTTTGAAGATATTTTTGAAGATACATCCGAGATATCATCAAAAAGACATTACAAGAACAATTTATAAATCAAAGAAGTACAAAGTACCAAAAAAAAAGTGCTCAAATTACTCATTCCACTACTGATATTCATCTAAAGCCTACTTTAGAACTTATTTTTAAAGCTGCCTTACTTACATTTTTTCACTTAATTTTTTGAGATAATATTATATCTCATTAAACTATCCTTGCTTTTTACTTGTGAGAGTCAGATTGAGTGACTGTTAAGAGGATTACATCTTAGTATCTTGTAGTTCAAATATATGTTTGTGATATTGTATTAAAATCAACTAATGAAAAGCTTTGCAAGAGTTTTCCTAAGATGATATAGATAGAGTTTGATATATCTCTTATGGGTGAATTAAATTTCTTTCTCATACTTCAAATCAAACAAACTTTAAGTGGAATTTTTGTGCATCAAGAAAAGTACTCAAAGTAGATGTTAAAGAAAATTGAATTTAAAGTCATAGCGAAGATCACTCTCTCCAAGGCAGTGACCAAGCCAATGATGAAGATCACTCCCTCCATCACGGTCATGACCAACCCTGTAATGACATACATAGCTATGATCACACCCTTGAAATTGTTGTCATCGAAAAAAATTGAAGCTAATGAAGATCACAACCTATAGCAAGGTCACGCCTAGGATCATGATTGGGATTTCATGGCCATGGTGAGTATTGTTCAGCATCTGATTATGTGATCACGGAATTCACCCCTGATATACGGCCATGCGAAGCAACATGATGTCATGCCCTATTTCAAAAGTTTATTTTTAATTTTTCTATTTAATTTATTTTGACTTTTATATTTTGTTATTACCTTTACCTAACTTATGGCAGAATAGAAGAGTCATTAGGCTTATGTTAGCAGAAGCCTACCTATCTTTCATCATTAATTGTGATCAATTGTCGTTCTTGGCTTTCTTAGAATTATTACCAAAACCCTTATTGAATAATATTAATTTTTTCTCAAGATTATTCTTTATTGTTTCTTTTAACCGAATGTAGTATCAAATGATTGGAACAACTAGTTCGATTCTTTCTTTAATGTGTCATATCCAAGGACTGATCGTCCATACCATTTATTTTATGATGTTTGATTATTGAAAAACCATAAAAATCACAAATCATAAAAAAAAAAATCCTATAATTCTTACTTCATATCCATTCGAAGAATTCTGCAATGAAATTCTTACACAAATTTTATCCGTATCATCTTAGTATCAAAGCTATGGTTCGCCACGCAATGAATTGAATGGTTGATTTCAGATTTGCAACACTTAATAAATTAATGAGATCCACTTCTCATGTCTGGTTGAAATTACTGTAGGTGTGGTTTTGATAGAGTTAATTAGAGAAGAAAGTAAATTAGGGTTTGTTTATGGAGAGAGAGATTTTTGTTGGTATTGAAGTGTTTAGTGAAGAAGGAGAAGGATCCGACATTTGAATATATTGCATATTATTGATGTGATGCTAGTCAACTAAGGTTTGCTTGGTGTGATTGAGGGCTAAGGTTTTTATCAATGAATAAAAGTGTGGTTAAGTTTTAATAGAAACCATAACTAGCAGATACCATTGTGGGATTGCATAAGAGTTGAATTACTAAGTGAAATTGGGATGAAATCGGCTAAGTTTGATGGTCATAGGTCCTTAAGAGATTATTTAGATTGGGAATTCCAAGTAAACCAAATTATCGGAAACCTTCCATGCTCTAGTTGTCAACTAGGGCAAATTGTAACCAAGAAATTAATTGGAGTTGTAGGGTTGAGATGGCAAAGCATTATAATACAAATAATATTGAATATGTATCATGATGTTATTACACGAGGTCTTGTGAAAAGGATGATAAGGAGAAGATTTATTCCACCCATTTATCAAAATAAACATTATGAAGGTTTATTGATGTTAAAATAAGGATCTATGAAGGTTGGGGAATATGCCTCAGTGTTCAAGACTTTCATCAAACGTAGTGAAATATTTGAGCCTCTCATGCATACCATCAATAGATTTGTGAATGGCTTAAACTCCAACATTTCTAAGAGTATTACCTGTCAAAGTTTTCTATAAAGGATACCATCTAGATTGCCATGATAGGAGAATTGTTGATTTTAATGTCTAATGTAATGGAGAAGATGTAAAGACCCGGCCCACTTAACTCATATATTAAGTGTGTCAAATCTCCCGACCACGCATAATACCCAAATATTAGAACAATATTCAAGTATTATACGTAAGGTCGTCTTAAAAAGATGTGCTTGCAATGGCTATCTGTTTAAAACAGATCTAACATTCACATGATTTGAATTAAGAAACACTACCACCACATAAGTAGTAGGTCATCACCTATATACAAGACATACATCATATATATACATTACAACTTCTCAAGGATCACATAAACATAGAAATGTTACTTACAAACTAGCTATATTACAAATACAACTTGAAATATAATTTACAACACAAGGCTTTAACAAACAAGCCTATAACTTCACAAAAATACATCAAAAGGAATCCTAAGCATATATTAGGTCTCTCTATTAGTCATCCATAGAGTCCTCCCAATCAGTCCCATAGCCCATAACGTCATAGAGCTCGTCATCATAGTCACCTGCAAGATAGCAGCATAAGCCAAAGGCCTAGTACACAATAATGCAAACAAATACATATGCCAAGTACACTTAGCTAAATGCAATGCAACATTCCATCATCATTTCATTATCTTTAGTTAAATGTGTAGAGATAACATTGGAGTATTCAAACTCCGGTTCAAGCTTGGGATTTTGGGGTTCCTGAGTAACAGCAGCTGCTCAAGGGGTTGATATAGATAAACTGGATACCTATATCTCCTATATCTAACCGATAGAGAACAATAGCTTCATCTAGGGTTTATACTCCTTTATACAATCCACTTATCTCGATCTATAATATCAATTAGTTCAACGGTCCCATAATCGTGGACTAAAACATATTATTTCCTCTCGAGCCTAAGTAGAGAATATACCGATACAATTAACCCTATTAGCTACCCACTTAGCCAATAAAAGAAACCGCCATTACATCATGGTGAACCATTGCATCATGGATTTGAGTCATTGCATCATGACAAAGGATTGGGCTAAGTGCCTAAACTACCGTGCCATTGCATCATGACAAGGTTGTCACTCCCCGGATCCGGATTCAACGACGTAAAGCACAACCAATTTCAATATCTTTTCATTAATCTTTGATTAAGGTCAAATTGGTATATGCCTATCCTAAGCAACAATCAATCAAAGTATTGTGTACCTAATTCGATTCGGAATTCAAAGGGGGTCTCCAACTGAGTATCTATCTCTGTTTCATATAAATCAAATCATATTAACAATACTATCCTAAGCCAAGCTTAGATCCACTAGTTTAAAGCTTAGGAAATCATAGGATCTTGATTAAAATAATTCAAGTCATAATATGACTTATATATATCATACAACATCATACAAGTTCAATAATTAATCATAAAATTACATTAACTATCAAACATAAGTTTTTAGCTTTATTTGGAAAATGGAACAGCCGGAAAGAAATGACAATTCGGTTTTGATAATTTTTTATTTTGTAAAAACTCAAAACATGAAAGTTTTAGATCTCTCTTTAAGCTTTCCAACACAATTTTAATCACCTCAATCGAAGGTCATATGGAAAAATTATGACTAATTTACAAAACAGTATCGCAATAGGGAAGAAATCCGAAATCGCAACACCCTTGGCAACAGGCTGTTTGGGAGGCCGTTTCAACTCAGGGAAAATGAAAATTTTTATTCGAGAGCGCAACACCCTTGGCAACGAGCCGTTTGCTCCAAACACCCCTCCAAATGGGCCGTTTTGACAGGTGTTTGACACTTTTTAGACATCCTCTATTTTGAACACGAATTTCTTTACAACTTTAACACTTTTCACTTCAACCAAAACACTTTCTTAGCTCTCTATGACTTGATATATGAACTTCACATCATCTATCATGCATTTCCAACTCATTAAACAACATCATTTCACTTTAATATCCACCATCCAATCAATACAACATTCAATACTTCTTGTACATTTAACAACATAAAACAAGAGTGATCTCCACTCCTCATCATCAAATAAGATCAAACACTACTCTACAAGAATCAAACTCTTCTTCATCAACTTTCACCAACTCTAGCACACTCCAGACAATTCTAATACCTATCATACTTCAACACTTCAATTCTAAACCACATGAGAGCCTACTACAATCTATCTATAACAACTCAAGTATTCTAAAGCTCTCCTAATAGCTCTACAACATCTCAACAAGAATTTAGCATATCAACTACTTGTATTATACCACACATGCAAATTTCATGGATTAAGAGGGAAATAAAGCATCTCAAACATTAAATAAACTTACCTCAATGTATATATAAGGCTTGGGGAAGGATTCTTGGTGTGTTGAGTCCAAGAAAACTTAGTTTGGATGTTAGAAATTTTGGTCTTGGAGGAGTTACGAATTTCTTATTTTCTTGGTCTGTTTTTGGATGTCTAAAAGGCAAGAGGAAGTAGGTTAATATTTATCTAAATTAGATTGACTTTAAGGGTAGAAATTTCTAAGGGCTTAGGCCTTGATTAGGCTTAAATTTGGGCTCAAACTTGGGGCTTAAGAGGGCTAAAAAAAAAAAAATCTGCTAAGTTTAGGGTCTTATTTAGGCCTAAAATAAGCTTAAATCTAACACATTTAATTCATTACAATAACAATTAACACTAACATGATAATTTCTAACATGAAAAAACTATCAACTTAGATATATTTACCATAGCTTATTATCTAATCACATACGTTATAACATACTCAACATTACAAACACATTAATCCACTCAAACACATACACACAAATAATTATCAAATTTAGCAAGTATTAATATATATTAAAATTATGGCTATTTTAGAAGACAAAACTACTAAAGGCCTCAAAGGCAACTAACTTGCTAGATGATTGTGTCAAGCATGACTGTTTGGTTAAAGAAGATAGCCACGATTTTTCATGACGATAATATAGAGGGAGCTCTTATAGTGTAGGTGGAAATTACTAGTGGTGTAGATTGTTATGTTGATGATGAAGATACGGAGGATGTTAGTGTGGAGCAAATAAATGTTACAGGTACTATGTAATATGACCTTAAATTGATAAGGTCATAATTCATACACTTTTCCCTTGATTATTCATGTATAAGTGTTATAGATTTTGTAGAAATCACATAGGAATAGGTACTTATTTGTGCTAAATTGTCGATTTAGATGATAGAAGCTTAATTCAATCAAACATGGAGAAAATTCACTTGTTTTGAATGAAAAAATCAATGTACACCGGCTGGAAAGGAAGCAACATCACCGAAGTAGGGGCGGTGCACCTATGGTACAAAATGCAAAACATAAAGGCCACCTCAAACACAGCCAATGTACATGAAAATAAAAGCCGGCCTCTACAATTGAGAAGTATGCCGGCTAGATCCAGATCTACGCTGTCGGCATACCAACGGCCTTGATCATAAACAGAATACAAAATCCAAACGCTGGGTGAACATTATCCTTCACACTACCGGTGTAACATCTTAAGCTGCCTCAACGCTGCCATCATAGAAGTCCAAAAGTGCAAACGTCTTTAAAGGATTTATTTTACAAAAATAAAGCAAAATATGTCAAATTGAATAGTAACCCCCTATTTATTTAAGAAACGTCTATTGAGCATTAAAGGAGTGTTACTTTGGAAAGTCAAGAGACATGTAACTCCAGTAACTTCCCACTTTCCCATAATGAGCATTCAATTCCACACTCATGAAAATCATTATAAAATAAAGATAGATGGAAGAATCAAAAGAGAGATCTAGAAGAACAGAGAAAAAATCCAAAAAAAAAAAATAGAGAGGAGAGAGAGGAATCCAAGAAAGAAGAAAATCCTTTAGGGTAATTTAGGTAGGTAGAGAGTAGTGTAGATCTTATATTGATATCATTGGAAGACTTTGATATCAAAGACCCATTATTGAAGTTGATCTCAAGAAACCTATATCATATTTGTAGGCAACAAATCCGATGATATATGATTACTTGATTTTTTTCTGTTGTTTTACTGATTTTCTATATGAATCTTGCAATTGTTTCTTTACTTTGCAATTAATTATTGTCTTTGATGTCTGATTTCTATGTCTTTTGTGGGAAATTTAATGAAATCCTAGTTTATTTGATATGATAATCGTAATTATGTTATAGGATTATGAGATTTATGGAAAATTTATATTCTTATTCTTGTTTATAAATCTTAATTGGTTTATATGAGCTCTGAGAAATTAGGGTTCTGATTGGAATTCTTATATTAGGTTAATTTATCAATTGTGGAAGTGGCAGATTTTAACCTAATTTAGATATTACCTAATTGTGATTCATGCAATGTTTTATAACATTAGTCAATCATAGAATCGAAAGATGCATGATTATGATTTCGATTCCATTATCAATTTGCACAGCGGGAGCCGGTGGATTGATTTATGTTTTTTTAAATGTTTTTAAATCTTTTGGATAATCTCATATAAATTTCCACAAAGCTAATAATCATTATAGCTTGATAGCGATTTCATTGATAGATTCTAGGTGGATTTTGTATTTCCTTTTGACCATTGATATATCATTTGAAAACACTCTCTCTACCATAATTAGTTTAGGATTAATTTAGTCTAACTTAAATTATAAGCTAAATTATTGACCTGAATATCAGTAGAATCTAATACCGGTAGTGGTAATTAAGTAATCCTCATGGGAACGATATTCAACTCCTATCTATATTACTTGATCAGACCCAGTATACTTGCTGGAAGAATTCACACTTTATTTATGTACACATTTTAAGCGGATTAAGTTTTTGGCGCTGTTGCCCGGGAACAAACTCGGGTTACCTGCGTGACAGGCGAGAATACTCACCACTAGAATTGACTTTTGTTATCGGTATACCCAAGTTGGAGCCACTTCCAATCTCATCAGGAGACACTAATAACCACAGGCATTATCATATTCTTGTTCCATCTTTCTTTAAGTCTTGTATTGATCTATTGAAGGAGTTAGGGAACAGTCTTTAATATGTTAGCCATATTTTACCTATGAAGTCATATGAATTAATTGTCAAAGCCCATTAAAGTCTTACAAATGGTTATATATATTGGTAGAGTATTCGGTTTTTGTGTGGTAGTATAGTAACACAAGCAATACTATATGTGTGGCCTATTTGTGAATTGGCTATTGGAGGAAGGAGTATTATTACATCACTGGACAATTGTGTTACTTCTTTTTTCATGGTCCCAAACCAATGTTATTGGGTTCTTTTATTGCTATATTAAATGGATATTTGTATTAGAAGAATATATTGTGCGTACATGGTACTATTAGAAAGAAGGTTATGATGATTAGAGTATAAACTATTGAATAGATTTCTGATATTAGTCATAGTGGTCGACAATTGATGGAATATGCTATACCACATATTTCCCATTCTGAAGTAGTAGGTGGTATGAGCATTGATCTTTTGATTTCCATTGTGCCTTTTTCCATCTATTTTGACTTATTATTGTACTAGTTTTATGCTAGATGGATGTTACATGTTTGGTAAACCTTTATGCAATGATGAGAAAGATACAAAGCATTGTAGGGGATGCTATGCTAGCATGCTATTTTCGGTCAAACCAAGAGAATTTCATGTTCCTTAGATTGTAATGATTGATAGAGGAACTTATCATGTGAATATGTGTGGTTATTTTCTAAAGTTGATTTTCTATACGTTCTATTGTATACTTTGTAAGATGACTAAGTGGAGAGTTTGAGTCAGTACATGAAGAAGTATAGGTTTGTTGAATTGTATGATGGAAGTTTTATGGTTAAAGATAAAGTGTTTGATGTTGGTTGGAGTGGATATGTAGTGACTAAAGTAAATTGCAATGTTGTGTGAGAAAAGCCTGAGCTTTCTTATAATTTTATTCTAGGTAGATTAGTTGAAATCAACTTGAGTGACAAAGACAAGTGCAGGGTATTGAGTGATAAATACTTCAAACAGGAGATGTGACTATTGGATATTTTCCATAGTGTTCATGAGACATAGATTGATCGAGTTCATGATGAGTGGTATGAATTAGCGTAGAAGTCTTTGATCATAAACATAAACAATGGTATTGAATGGCTAAGAGTGGCTAGAGTTGATGCTGAAATGCTTTAGGAATTACTATTTTAGAGAGGATTTGTGATCAAGTATTAGAGGTTAATCATGAGCCAAGCATGGTTGGAAAGTTTTATTTAACTACTTTTGAGTTTTACAGGTTTATCTTTGATCTAAGCATATGTACTATCAAAGATTTGAGGGAAAATCTTCATGATGCTAGGGTAGATGATAGGAATCATAGTTCGCTTAGAATGATAACTCAAGCTAGAGCTAAAAGCTTGATGAACTTAGCTCAACAGATCCTGTTAGATGAACCAAATGAAGGTGAGTTGGAGTATTTTCAAAGATATCTTACACATTTTACTAATGGGTATGATTTAATGTGCTTAAATGTGGAGCAAAGACAATACTTAGAGGAAAATTTATCTAATTAAAGATCATGCCCATGATAAAAATAGTGATTAAAGTGGAACAAGTAAATGAAGTCACAACAGAGATCACTCCCTCCATCAAGGCCACAGCCAAGGTAGTGATGAAGATCACCCCCTCCATCACGACTGTAACCAAGCATGTGACAACATATATTGTCGTGACTACGCCCATGAGAACGTTGTCATCGAATAAAATTGAACGTCGAGAAGATCTGGCTTGTGGGTATTTTTTAGCATTTGATTGTGTGGTCGTGCAGTTTACCCTCTGATGCATGGCCATGTGAAGCAGTGTAATGTCATGTCCTATTTCCAAAGTTCATTATTTTATTTTATTTTTTTTATGTCCCGTCATTGCCTTTGCCTAACTTGTAGGAGTACACAATAGGTCATTAGGGTTATGTTAACAAAAGCCTACCTATCTTTTGTCATTTATTGTGATCGATTATTCTTGTTGGCTTTCTTGGAATTGTTCTCAAACCCTATTGAGTAATATTGAGTTTTTCTCAATGTTATTTTTTGTTGTTTCATTTAATCCTACGTAATATCAATTGATTGGAACAACTAGTTCGATTCTTTCTTTGGTGCTTCATATCCAAGGATTGATCATTTATATCATTTATTTTATTACGTTTGATTATTAAAAACCCATTAAAAATCACAAAACATAAAAATCATATAATTCTATGCTTTATATTCATTTGAGGAATTCTACTGAGAAATTCTGACATGAATTTTATCCGTATCAAGTAGCATCCCTCTTTTGTTGAAAAATAGGAGAGTAATCCTATAGTGCACATACAATATGGAGGAATACACTTTTCCTCATTCAAAATCTTCATCAAAATTGCTCATTAGTATATATCAAATTATCTGAAAAGTAGTTAGAATATAAATGGGTGTAACCTTCAAGATGACCTATCTAAATACTTTCTTTTACATCTTCTTGTGGATGAATTCCTACTTAACTTTGCAAGCATTTGATACGAAGAATTAATGAGCTTTATTTTCATGATACTTTATTCTGGAAGAAATAGTTTTTCAACTACCTCGTAGGTTGCTTATCTTAACTTGAAATCAAAGGTACTTGTTGACATGATTATATGAGATAGTGAATAATGGTGTTGACTTAAATGAAAATAAGAAATTCAATAGTGTCTATTGAGGATGTGTTTGTTTGTTTGTTTGTTTATATATATATAAAAGATCAAAAGATATTCCCTACAACGACTCGTTTTTTTCAAATGGATTTCAAGGATGGTCACCTTTACAACAACTACTTTTTTGAAATTAATTTGATTGACTAATGCTTTTACGATGGCTAATTTTCCTAAATTGGTTTGTGTGATCAATACTTGTACAATAGCTAGTTTTTCTAAATCGATTTAAGTGATTAGTACTTTTACAATAGGTAAATTTATTTTTTAAATGATTTAATAGACCATACTTTTACATGTAAATTCTATTCACAAATATTCTTACAATGACTAACAACATGATCAATATGCTCCAATTTTTTTCCAATGTCTGTCGTTTCTTTCATTTTCATCATCTTCCTCATCCTATACTTTTGCTTGTTGGGAATTTTATGGAAATTGAGAAGCTATGGTTGAAATAACCATGAAATTCTAAATTTATATTTTATATGTGTGTTATTGAATTTATACATGCTTTTGATATGTGATGAATATGATTTATTTTTATGATGAGTTATATGTTTTATTGTTGTGTTAAAATATTGAAATACTCTAGAATTTATTAAATATTTAGTTCATAAAATTTAAATTGCATTAACATGCATGAATTATGTTTGAAATGTGTTAAAATAAGTAGATAAATGCATGCATTTGGTTCAAGCTTTTAAACTACCATTAATGCCTTAAGACAACTTCATTAATTAGCCAAAAGTTAAGTCATTAACTCCTTAATCTTGCATGCCTCAAAAGTCAAAACAAGGGATATTATCAACCCCAAATAATGCAAAATTCGGCCAAAAATTTCCACAAAAAAAAAAAAGAAACCCTCTTTCAAAGCTCAAAACACTCTCTTATTCCTCCCAAAAGCTCTATCATGGTAGTATATAGTGAAGCACTTCATTTTTCACCATTTCTACCCCAAAAACTTGCTCATGAATCATTAAACCAATGCCTAAAGCTCACTTGGTAAGTATGATTTCTTGTTTTGAATTTATGCATGAGTGAAGTTCTTGATGATAAGGTTGAACTTAAGCTTGTGTTTGATGATTCATATGTTTTGTTGGTTGTATGAGAAGTGTCATGGGATAGTGAAGTTAGTATATGTATAGTTATGAGTTTAGAAGTGTTGGAAACACATGTGGTTGAATGATTAGATGATGAGTGTTGTGGATTTGCGGTTTGAAGTATAATTAGTGAATGATGTGGATGGTGGAGTGTTTGATGTTTAGAGTTAAAGTTAATGTTGTTGAATGTTATAGTGATCATATAACAAGATTTGGGAAACTTGGAATGAGTTTAAGGGAATTTTGGAAGTGTAAATTTAACATGAAAAACAGGGGAGCTCAAAAGAATTTTTGTAACTCGTTACAGAGTCTACGTCGGCAAAGTACGCTGCCGGTGTTGAAGTTTACGCTGCCGGCGTACATGTGGAATTTGGCGGTGTTGAGGAGTCACTCGGTGACCAGAATGCTTGACCTCTAATGCTGGCAAATTTGAACAAGTACGCCGCCGGTATTGAACACCGGTGTTGGTTTTGTAATTTTTCCTAGTTTCGCAACCTTTTTTGTATTTTGTCTATAACTTTTTCATCCGATCTCCGTTTGAGGTGATTCAAGTTGCATTGTTTTGAGTTTTCCCAAATTATAAAAGTATCAGTGCTTCAATTTCACTTCTTTCCAGCTGATACATTTTCCAAACAAAGTTAAAAACTTGTTTTGTTTGTTTTATGTGTATTTGCTTTAACAAATGGATTTTTGGACTAAAATGAGATAGATATATGATAATTGATGTGTTATGATGATTTAGTGATATAAGTAAGCATGATTTAAGTCTATTTGTAGATTTAACAAATTATTGGTTGTCTATGAGTGTTAAGCTAAAACTAATTATATTGTATATATGATTTTCTTTGCTTGTTTTAAGATCTTGTGATAACTTATTTGAATTATTTGAATGGTTAAGTATGAGATTAGTTGATATTAAGCTTGAACTAAGTGTGAGTTTGTAATTGCTTCTTTTTACAGTGATTAATCCCCTTTCGGTTATTTCCATTGATTCTCGAGCTAATACAGGTACGCAGTAACTTGCTTGTATGCTTGTCAGGATAAGCATACTTAAATTTGATATAAGCTCTAAATGACTTAAGTATTTCTTGAATTGCTTGTGTTTTCACCGTTGAATCCGGTCCGAGGAGCGGTAACTTATCATGATGCAATGATATGTTAGTGTAGGCACTTAGCCAATAGTCATGATGCAATGACTAGGCTCGGCGGATAATCGATAGGAAATGTAGTATCTAAGTAACATTTACTTATTCTTGAAAAGAAGTAATATAATTTAATTCAATGTTTATGGGAGCATGTGAATTAATTTATATTATGGATTGAGTTAAGTGAAGTTGAGTAACGGCTATATAACCTATATGATTATTCTTTTCAGTGTAACGTTATCTAGGAGATATAGGTATTCAGGCTATCTATATCAACCCCCTGAGCGTCGTAAGCGTTACTCAAGATCCCCAGAATCCCATGGCTTGTCCCGGAGTTTGAATACTCCCATGATGATTTAATCAATGATTACTAAAAAAAGATAAATGAAATATTAGTGTTGCATTGCATTAGTCTAGGTATGATTGTCACTACGCTTTTAAGTGTTGTTGCTGTGTACTGGGCCTTTGGCTCACTATTGCTATTTTTCAGGTGATGATGACTGTTATGATGATATGGGCTATGGGTCGGATTGGGAAAAATTTATGGATGAGTGGGGCGACTAGGAACCAAGTACAAGATAGCTAGGAAGAAAGTTTTTGAACAACTTGTTTGGTTTAAATATGTATATTGTATTCTGAATAGAGGCTTGTTAGTTAAGCCTTGTTTGTATATAAAGACTTAAAGTCTAATTCTCCTATTTTGTAAAAACTTATGTAAGTTTTGTTGTGTCATAAGCTTGAAACCAAGTTGTAAATTATTTCCTTAAATGTTCTATATGAATAGATTACTCAAGTGAGTAATCTTTTTGTAAAAAGTCTTGTATCAAGTTGTAGTGGTTTTAAACAAACAATTCACATCAATTGTTAGATTTATGACAACCTTACGTATGATATGAAAATATTATACATGGTTGGGGACTTGACTTACTTAATCATAGGATTAGTAGGTCGGGTCTTTACAAATGGTATCAGAGCATGTTTATGTAAATTGTTTGTTTAATATAGGAAGACTTGACCTTAGATGCGGTGAGATTTGCATGGTTTGAGTTAGGATTTGTTTAAATGGTGTGTTCTGCTTGAATGTTGTTTTATTATTATTATTATTAATTAAATTTAAGATTAAGCTGACATTGCATTAATTATCATATGTCATGTATATATTGTATGCTGTTTAAAGATGGATAGGTCAAGGAGAATATGCCACCTTCTCCTCAGTCTACTGTTCCAGCATCTACATCATCTACTACTCCAGCTGTTACTTCGACTCCATCATTGGCTTCGGCCTCTACTACTCAAAATCCCCAACAACCACAAATGCCACCTCAAATGCCTCCTCTGATGCCTCCATATCCTCCTATGCCTCATATGCCAGCAGGAGATACAAGTACTATGTTCAATTTGTTCCGGGATATGTTTGCAATGGTTAAACAGTATCTGTAAACCCCAGAAATTTCCACAGTATGAAATGACTCTAAATTAGAAGTTATGAACTAACTAGTAAACCTAGAAATTAACAAAAACCCAAGATTAGATACATAATTTGATCGGATTAGGATCTATAAATTAAATAAAGAACTTCTTTGACCTCAGCTGATACCAAAAACGAGATTTGTATCCTGAATTGATAATTCAAGATATGATTAAAGGAAACTTCAAATTCCAAACCCGAATCCTTGTCAAACAGACCAATTAAATAGGGAAACCTAAATATAGAAATTAAGTGACCACTTTTGTATTCAACAAAGACCTGAGATTAAAACTAGGAATAGTAATGAACCTATACTTAGACTTGAACCCTAAAATTTGAGATTCCTAGTTAGCAATAAACTATATTGATAAGATTTCATAGTAGATATCCAAATCTAATATATATATAACTAATTTAGCTTATATATCAGTAGTAATATTAAGTAAATGACCCAATATGTTTATAGTTAGCGAATGGCAACTTTTAGATAGACCGTTAAAATTATAAATACACAATAAAAATATAAACTAATGAATAACTCAAGATCTAGACTCCAAATAAGAATTTGAATCATACCAGTATTCAAATTAGGGTTTTCGTAAGCCCTTGGAGCCTGAAACGAAAATTGACCCAACTAGCTTAAAAACCCTAAATCGTGGGAGATAAATCTTTCTTAAACAAATAGATACGTACAATTAAAACTTAAATTTGTACTGTTTGATAAACTAAACATAATGTAGGATTCATTAAAAATATTTTGTATATAAACTTATCTATATTAGTAAAATTATACCCTATTAGTGTAATAAACTACCCAAAAATTCAACTAAATAATATCTAATTAATTTCTAAATATTATATACATATAATCATCTTACAAGAGACATTTCCAACTAGTTTTGAAGGGCTTGGATCTTCTTAAAATTGGTGAGCCGAATTTTTTCCAATAATGCAAACCAAAGTCAATACAAATCTCCTTCTAAACCAATGCAAACCTGCCAAATCATTCACACGTTTATGACAATAAAACAAGCTGATCAAATAGCAACAAATACAAGCAATTCGTAACAACTATCAAGGAGAAACACAGCCGAGCGTTACATTTTGTTATATATATATATATATATATACATACTAAGGACATTAGAAGGACAAGCAAACGGACTTCAACCTATCCCAAACTTTCCAGAATCAAACTACACCCTATTAATAGTCGAATCAACCTGGAAACCGATTTTTGAACGCATCATCCAACCAAGTTCAAAAATTTGAATAAAAACTGGGAAAAACGTTGAAAACGAGCTTGAGGTAAGTCGATTTAATTCCATGTGTTTTCTTTCGAATCTAAGGATTGGTATTGACTTCTAAACATCTTAGGAACCTAACCAAGTCCATTAGAAGCTTCGAATTTCATCGTGGAGCCACGACGAAGGTGATTTTCGAAAACCCTAACCAACTTTGATGATTCGAAAAACTTGTAACATGTTGTTGTTTTGTTGTTTTAAGTATATATTTAAGTAGATTGATGTTATAGGAGCTGAATGGAGCAAGAAAACCAACTTTCTAACATCGGAATCGATCGGGTCTTATCGGGGAAGACGATGAATAGTATTCCCCGATGAGCACGGGGAGGAACATGGGACGTGTTCCACCCGTGTACCTCTCGAAAAAATCCGAAAATAAAAAAAAATGAAGTTATTTAATTTTAATTATAGAATAATTAATAATATAAATAATTTTAGAATTATTATTATTATTATTCATTTATTTATTTATTTATTTCTGGAAAGGTTATAAACTAAGTGATTTTAATATTTAATAATATAATTTCGGAATTTTTAATTAATTAAATTTAAAAATAAATTATTTTCTAGTATTATTAAATATATGATATTTAAATATTTAATCTATTAATATTAATCAAAAAAGAATTTTTAGAAATATAAATTACTTTTATTAATTAATTTATGTATAATAAATTTTCTAAATTATAATATTCTTAATATTATTAAAATAATTTTTAGAAATTTTGAAAATATCTTTTCTGAAATAATATTATATATGAATTTCATATTAAAGTTATTTTAGTAATATTATTTAATAAGAACTTACAGTTAGTGTGAATTAAAGTATAAGACAATTAATACAAATACTAATATTATGAAAAAATAATTATTTTACTTTACTTTATTTCGGAATTATTATTGTTGCTATGTTTATTATTATTGATATTACCATTATTATTATTATTATTGTATTATTGTCATTATCATTATTATTATTATTATTGTTAATAATTACTAATATTCTTATTATTTACGGTGAAAAGAAAATTTTCGAAAATAATTGTAATTAAATTAATGAATTCTTATATTAATAATTTTATTTTCATTAAGAGTATACTTAATTAGTTTATAGGAAAAAAAATTTCGAGCTTAGTGAATATTAAAAATGTATTTAAATAAATAGTTGTAGATGATTAGATAATAATGGAAATTTAAATAATCCAAATTTGTGAATATAGAAATATCTATATTTTACAAGAAAATTTATTAAGTAAATAAAAAGAAAACTAATAGTTTTAAACAATAAAAATGAATTAACCAAATTATTAAACTTTCCGAGTACTCAATCAATAAATTCAAGTATCAAACCAAAATCAATTAAGTAAACTGAGATAACAATAATTTAGAACTTAAGGTTATCCTCAAAGAATTAGTTAATAACAAAACAGAAGCCCAGCCAACCCTTAGGACACCTAAGTATTCATAGGAGCTAGGCTATATAGTCTTGTATAATTAATGACTATATTACTTATCTCAATAGGTAACTCGGGTATTGGAGACGACTTTCTTGACGATTACTATGACTGAATAGCATGGGCAAGTGAGTAACTCAGTCTTATTACATTAGTTGTGCTTGTAGAATTAGTGAATCTTAAATAAAGATAATAAATTTGGTGTACTGTTTGGTTTGTGAAAACTATGTGTAGTATTATATTGATTGCCAAGTCACTCTATTATAAGTGATAGCAGAGTTGTATATGTCTGTATTGCCTATATAATATAATTGAGTGTTTATAATGTTTGATTACCTTCAAATTGATTAAAAACTACTGATACCATAAAGCAAATTTTTCATGCATTCCATATTTTACATAAATAGCATTTGAGTAAGTGGTAGCCTACTACGCGTTAGTTTTTCAGATCTCTGGTAATGCTTGAATTATCTAGGCAAGAGACCTATTAGTTAATTGCAAGATTACCTTTGTTTTGTTAATACCATAGGAACTAAATGGTAAACAAAGGACGCTGCTTATGTATTACATGGAAATAGCTAACACTTAGTGGAGTCTCTAAAGCTAAAACAGGAAATAAATGGTGAAACATGATAAGTTTAAAGAGATAACTAAATTGAACATTATTATTTCCTAAAAGCTTAGTCTCTCCTGGGTAGGTGGACCATAGATTGTGATCCTTCAACCCCGATGAAGGGCATAAATCTTCATCCTGTTTAGATTCCGGGTTATCTAAGCTTGTAATGTTCATATGTTTGATTGTTGCATTTCATATGATTGATAAACAACTTGTATGTAATATGTGGTAAGTTCTCGATATTCACTGAGCTTGTGTTTTAGCTCACACTCCAACAGTCCTTTCAGGTTTACTCTACGACCCTGGCTCATTACTAGCAGGAGCATGGTCCCGATAAGAGATTAGAAGTCAGAAGCTTAAAGACTAGTATAGGATTAGATCATTTGTATCTCTATTAACCTTTTAATGCAGGTGATGTGCATTAAAGTTATTAGCTAAGGTTTTGTAAAGATTTATCAAGCATATGGTCTGTAATATCTTATTTCGTGATAGTTGTTTACTAATTTATGCCTTATATATGTTTGTTCATCCTATCCAAGCAACTAAAAGATCCTGTTTATTGAAATCATGTCATTCCTGGAAGGTAAACTAGTAATGGAATCAAGTGTTTCTTGATTACTATTATTAGGATACCCTCGGGGCATGACAGTATCAACAAATGATGTATCAACAACAACAACAATTCATGCAACAATATAATCCACCAAATGTGAGGCAATAACCTAATGTACGAGTGGAAGACCGACATGATCAAGTGAAGCTGGATGACTTTGTCAAGCTAGTACCTGAGTTTGATGGCACTATCATGGATCCAACTAAAGCTGAAGGATGGCTCATAAAACTTGAGAAAGCTTTTGCTGCTTGCTAAGTACCTGATGATAGGAAGGTTGACTTAGCTGTATTTGTTATCAAGCCGGATGCATATAATTGGTGGATGATGAATAGTGAAGGCTTTGCAAGACCGATTCCTTGGAATACATTCAAAGATGGTTTCTTCTTGAAGTATATTCCATCAACTGTGAGGGAACAAATGATTTCTAAATGGTTAAGTTTGAGACAAGGAAGTAAAACTGTAGGCGAGTATTATGGAGTTTTGCAGGTTGCTAAGGTTTGCAGGAGCAAACTACAATGATGAAAGAATGAAAGTCCAAAAGTTTCAAGATGGATTAAATATGGAATTAAAGAGTGAAGTCAAGAAATTTCAACTAATGACATTATCAGAATCTGTGGTTAAGGCAAGACTGTTAGAGCAAATATCAAATGATAATAGGGATCAAAGAGACAGAAGAGCTACTTTTCTGGGCAAGAGATCAACCACATCATATACTCCTTACCCAAGGTATGATAATGTTGATAAAGGTAAAAGACCATATATGGGAAAGAAGCCTAGTTCGGGACAATTTGTGAAGACTTCTATGTCTTCTTCTCCTTTTGATAAGAGGTATACTAGATGTTTTGGACCCCATGATTTAGCTCAGTATAAATGGGTTCCTAGAGCATGTTTTGCGTGTGGGGATGTAGGTCATCGAGCTTCTGATTGCAAAAATCCAAAATTGAGGCTTATATTTTGTGCTTATTGCAAACAGAGAGGACATCATGTGATGAATTGTAAGGAGAAGCCTAAGAATGATGGTTCTAATGTTGGAAAAGGAACAACTGCTGCTAGAGTGTTTGCCCTACAATAGTATGAGAAAGCTCCTCCAGTGGATACATTAGCAGGTACCATAAAGATTGCAAATCATACTGCATATGCATTGATAGATACGGGTGCTACTCATGCGTGATTGGCTGAAAACTTTGTGAATGAGTGTCGTTTGTATTCTGAAGTGTCGCTTGATAGAATGATGAGTATTAATACTATTCTTGGGGTGCAAACTAAAGAATCATGTGTTTGTAGAAATGTTGATGTAGTGATTTCTAATGTAAACATGCCAATTGATATGTTGGTTTTGCCTTTAACTGCTTTTGATGCTATCTTAGGAATGAATTGGTTAAATCTGTATAAAGCTAGTATAGATTGTACGAAGGTAGAAGTGAGTTTTGATTTAGAAAATGGAAAAGTAACGCATGTCTTGGAGGGGAAAAGACCAGCTTATATGTACACTATGGAGTTGTGGGAGAAGGGTAGTGAAGAGATTAAAGTGGATATGGTGCCAGTGGTGAAAGATTTTGTTGATATTTTTCCTGAAGAATTATCGGGGTTACCACCCGATAGGGAAATTGAGTTTGGAATTGAATTGATACCAGGGACATCACCGGTATCTAAAGCTCCATATTGAATGGCTCCTACAGAATTGAGAGAATTGAAAAGCCAGTTAGAAGAGTTGCAGACATTAGGATTTATTCGCCTAAGTATTTCTCCTTAGGGTGCTCCAGTATTATATGTGAAAAAGAAATATGGAAGCTTAAGAATGTGTATTGATTATAGAGAGCTAAACCAGGTGACAATTAAGAACAAATATCCACTTCCCCGAATTGATGATTTATTTGACCAGTTGAGAGATGCTGCAGTGGTCTCTAAGATAGATTTAAGATCTGGATACCATCAACTCAAGATCAAACAACAAGATATCCCTAAGACGGCTTTCAAAACGCGATATGGACATTTTGAGTTCTTGGTTATGTCTTTTGGTTTGACAAATGCCCCTACTGCATTTATGGATTTAATGAATAGAGTATTTAAAGATTATCTAGACCGGTTTGTCATTGTTTTTATTGATGATATACTGGTATACTCAAGAAGTGTAGAGGAGCATGAACAACACTTGATGCTAGTTCTACAAAGACTAAAGGAAAGGAAGCTTTATGCCAAATTCAACAAATGCAAGTTTTAGTTGAAAGAAGTGGCATTCCTTGGTCACATCATTACAAAGGAAGGGATATCAGTGGATTCAAAAAAGATTAGAGCTATTTTGAATTGGCCACAACCTACGAATGTTACTGAGGTACATAGTTTTCTGGGTTTAGCAAGCTACTATCGAAGATTTGTTTAAGGATTTTCAAAGATTACTTCTTCATTGACGAAGTTGACTAGAAAATACGTGAAGTTCGTTTGGAATGAAGATTGTGAGAAGAGTTTCCAAGAATTGAAAGAGAGATTAGTGTCTACACCAGTCTTAGCACTTCCAGCTAGTGCAAAGGAGTTTGTTGTTTATAGTGATGCATCTATAAGGGACTAGGATGTGTCTTGATGCAAGATAACCGAGTAATAGCTTACTTCAAGACAATTGAAACCCACGAGAGAACTATCCAGTCCATGACTTGGAGCTTGCTGCAATGATTAGCATTGAAGCTTTGGAGACATCACTTATTTGGTGAAATGCAAGATCTTCACCGATCACAAAAGCTTAAAGTATATCTTTACTCAAAAAGAATTGAACATGCCCAAAGAAGATGGCTTGAGCTAATAAAGGATTATGATCTTGAAATTCTTTAACCCATCCGGAAAGGCAAATAGTGTGGCAGATGCATTGAGTAGGAAAAAGCAAATGAATATGGTTACCATGGTTACAAATCAAAGAGAGTTGCAAGATGATCTCCGAAAATTGAATGTTGAAGTTATTATGGAAAAAGTTGAGATTATGTTGGCAAGTTTAACTCTACAACCTACCATATTGGAACAAATTAAGTAAGGACAACAGGAAGAACCAGAAAGTCAAAGTTTAAGAAGTGATATATTAGAAGGAAAGAAAAAGGATATGAGAGTAGACAATGAAGGTGTTATCAGATTTAGAGACAGGATTTATGCGCCAGAGATTTATGATTTGAGGAAACAAATTATGAAAGAAGCGCATTCCTCCTCATATTCAATTCATCCTGGAAACACAAAGATGTATCAAGACTTGAAGCGACATTTTTGGTGGGAAGGAATGAAGAAGGATATTGCAAGATTTGTTTCTAAGTGTTTAGTATGTCAACAAGTGAAGATTGAGCATCAACGACCTGGAGGAGAATTACAACATTTAAGGATTCCAGAATGGAAGTGGGATGAGATAACTATGGATTTTGTGACGGCTTTACCAAAGACGGTAGCCAAGAATGAAATGATTTGGATCATTGTAGATCGGCTAACAAAATCGTCACATTTTATTCTACTGAGAGTCGAGTGTTCACTCGAAAAATTGGCTCAAATTTATATTCGAGAGATAGTGAGATTACATAGTATACCAGTGACCATCACTTCAGATAGAGATACTAGATTTGTCAGTTGATTCTGGAAAAGTCTTCATGAAGCTCTTGGGACAAAGTTACAGTTTAGCACAGCTTTTCATCCACAAACTGACGGTCAATCAGAAAGAATGATTCAAATTCTTGAAAATATGCTTAGAGCTTGTGCATTAGATTTTGGAAGAAATTGGGATGAATACTTACCTCTGGTTGAATTTGCTTACAACAATAGCTATCAGGCAGCGATTCAGATGGCTCCATATGAAGCATTATATGGGACAAAATGTAGATCTCCTTTACATTGGGATGAAATGGGCGAGAGAGTGTTGATTGGTCCTGATTTGGTACAACAAGCAATTGATAAGATTCAAATGATCAAACAAAGATTAAAAGCTGCTCAAGACCGATATAAAAGTTATGCCGATTTAAGAAGAAGACCTTTGGAGTTTGAACTTGGAGATCATGTGTTTCTCAAGATATCCCTGACGAAAGGAGTTTTTAGATTTGGAGTAAGGAGCAAATTGAATCCAAGATATATTGGACCATATGAAATTTTGGAACGAATCGGGCCATTAGCTTATTGATTGGCGCTACCACCAAGTTTGTCAGGTGTTCATAATGTTTTTCATGTGTCTCAGCTTAGAAAATGCATATCTAATTCCGACGCAATATTGGACACAAATCAACCGAAGATACTACCCGATTTGACTACTGAGGAGAAACCGATTAGAATTTTGGGCAAAATGGACAAAGAATTGAGAAATAAGGTGATACCGATGGTGAATGTCCAATGGAGTAACCAATCCGAAAGAGAAGCGATTGGGAAGTGGAAAGTGGAAAGCGTTATGAGACAGAAGTATCCTGAACTTTTTGATTAAGAAGGTAAGTTAAGTTTCGGGGACGAAACTTCTTGAAGAAGGGAAGAATGAAATAACCATGAAATTCTCAATTTATATTTTATATGTGTGTTATTGAATTTATGCATGCTTTTGATATGTGATGAATATGATTTATTTTTATGATGAGTTATGTGTTTTATTGTTGTGTTAAAATATTGAAATACTCTAAAATTTATTAAATATTTAGTTCATAAAATTTAAATTGCATTAACATGCATGAATTATGTTTGAAATGTGTTAAAATAAGTAGATAAATGCATGCATTTGGTTCAATCTTTTAAACTACCATTAATGCCTTAAGACAACTTCATTAATTAGCCAAAAGTTAAGTCATTAACTCCTTAATCTTGCATGCCTCAAAAGTCAAAACAAGGGATATTATCAACCCCAAATAATGCAAAATTCGGCCAAAAATTTCACAAAAAAAAAAAAAGAAACCCTCTTTCAAAGCTCAAAACACTCTCTTATTCCTCCCAAAAGCTCTCTCATGGTAGTATATAGTGAAGCACTTCATTTTTCACCATTTCTACCCCAAAAACTTGCTCATGAATCATTAAACCAATGCCTAAAGCTCACTTGGTAAGTATGATTTCTTGTTTTGAATTTATGCATGAGTGAAGTTCTTGATGATAGGTTGAACTTAAGCTTGTGTTTGATGATTCATATGTTTTGTTGGTTGTATGAGAAGTGTCATGGGATAGTGAAGTTAGTATATGTTAGTTATGAGTTTAGAAGTGTTGGAAACACATGTGGTTGAATGATTAGATGATGAGTGTTGTGGATTTGCGGTTTGAAGTATAATTAGTGAATGATGTGGATGGTGGAGTGTTTGATGTTTAGAGTTAAAGTTAATGTTGTTGAATGTTATAGTGATCATATAACAAGATTTGGGAAACTTGGAATGAGTTTAAGGGAATTTTGGAAGTGTAAATTTAACATGAAAAACAGGGGAGCTCAAAAGAATTTTTGTAACTCGTTACAGAGTCTACGTCGGCAAAGTACGCTGCCAGCGTACATGTGGAATTTAGCGGTGTTGAGGAGTCACTCGGTGACCAGAATGCTTGACCTCTAATGCTGGCAAATTTGAACAAGTACGCCGCCGGCATTGAACACCGGTGTTGGTTTTGTAATTTTTCCTAGTTTCGCAGCCTTTTTGTATTTTGCCTATAACTTTTTCATCCGACCTCCGTTTGAGGTGATTCAAGTTGCATTGTTTTGAGTTTTCCCAAATTATAAAAGTATCAGTGCTTCAATTTCACTTCTTTCCAGCTGATACATTTTCCAAACAAAGTTAAAAACTTGTTTTGTTTGTTTTATGTGTATTTGCTTTAACAAATGGATTTTTGGACTAAAATGAGATAGATATATGATAATTGATGTGTTATGATGATTTAGTGATATAAGTAAGCATGATTTAAGTCTATTTGTAGATTTAACAAATTATTGGTTGTCTATGAGTGTTAAGCTAAAACTAGTTATATTGTATATGATTTCCTTTGCTTGTTTTAAGATCTTGTGATAACTTATTTGAATTTACTTGAATGGTTAAGTATGAGATTAGTTGATATTAAGCTTGAACTAAGTGTGAGTTTGTAATTGCTTCTTTTTACAGTGATTAATCCCCTTTCGGTTATTTCCATTGATTCTCGAGCTAATACAGGTACGCAGTAACTTGCTTGTATGCTTGTCAGGATAAGCATACTTAAATTTGATATAAGCTCTAAATGACTTAAGTATTTCTTGAATTGCTTGTGTTTTCACCGTTGAATCCGGTCCGAGGAGCGGTAACTTATCATGATGCAATGATATGTTAGTGTAGGCACTTAGCCAATAGTCATGATGCAATGACTAGGCTCGGCGGATAATCGATAGGAAATGTAGTATCTAAGTAACATTTACTTATTCTTGAAAAGAAGTAATAGAATTTAATTCAATGTTTATGGGAGCATGTGAATTAATTTATATTATGGATTGAGTTAAGTGAAGTTGAGGAATGGCTATATAACCTATATGAGATTATTCTTTTCAGTGTAACGTTATCTAGGAGATATAGGTATTCAGGCTATCTATATCAACCCTCTGAGCATCGTGAGCATTACTCAGGATCTCCAGAATCTCATGGCTTGTCCCGGAGTTTGAATACTCCCATGATGATTTAATCAATGAATACTAAAGAAAGATAAATGAAATATTAGTGTTGCATTGCATTAGTCTAGGTATGATTGTCACTAGCTTTTGAGTGTTGTTGCTGTGTACTGGGCCTTGGCTCACTGTTGCTATTTTTTAGGTGATGATGACTGTTATGATGATATGGGCTTTGGGTCGGATTGGGAAAAATTTATGGATGAGTGGGGCGACTAGGAACCAAGTACAAGATGGCAAGGAAGCAAGTTTTGAACAACTTGTTTGGTTTAAATATGTATTTTGTATTCTGAATAGAGGCTTGTTAGTTAAGTCTTATTTGTATATAAAGACTTAAAGTCTAATTCTCCTATTTTGTAAAAACTTATGTAAGTTTTGTTGTGTCATGGGCTTGACACCAAGTTGTAAATTATTTCCTTAAATGTTCTATATGAATAGATTACTCAGGTGAGTAATCCTTTTGTAAAATGTTTTGTATCAAGTTGTAGTGGTTTTAAACAAACAATTCACATAAATTGTTAGATTATTTAGGACAACCTTACATATGATATGAAAATATTATACGTGGTTGGGGGACTTGACTTATTTAATCATAGGATTAGTAGGTCGGGTCTTTACAATGCTGCTAGGTTTTGTGGTTACTAATCTATTGTAGGTTGAAAGGAGTTGCTCTAGTCATAGTGTATTGTTATATGTTTTTTTATCTAAAATTAGGATCATATTGAAAATAAGAAAGCATCATACTATCCGAGTATGGAATAAAATTAAGTGATGGATTCAAATTAAGGAAACTTTGGCTCATCATTGGAAAATTTTAAGGATTTGGAAAATTAGGTATATTTTGGGAAAAAAATGCACCATATAAAAAATAGGAATTACTTTGCGAATTTATGAGAATTTGAAATTTTTGTGTTTTGTGGATTATTTGAAGATAGCAAATTTTGCAAAATATTGCATTCTATATGTAACTCAACTTTCAACAAGGCATAATTTTTTAGGATGGCAAATGGCACTAAAAATTTTAAATAAATAGTCAATGAAAGATGTCACAAATTTATACTAGAAGGAAATCAGATAAACAGAATTCACCATTGAAAATTAGACCTACAGCTCTCAAGCGGCTAAGTAGGTGGAAAGGACAAAACATAATATATATATATATATACACACACATATATATATATATATATATTGTGAGACAATTCAAAACAGAACAAAAATTCAAAACAAGAAAAAGGAAAAATAATAGCATACATGCCTTCCCCTTGCACTTTGCGACGTCCAATTTTTCATGGCCATACAGAGTAGGTATCTCCAGGGAAAAGGAATAATAATAATAATAATAAGGAACTCAAAACGAGATGTTTCTAAACCTAAAATCTCATATTAAAAACTTTGATTGTGATACTCTGATAACTGCTAGAATGCGGGGTCATTTTTATGTGATGTAGCAATAGTACACCATCAGGTAAACATAAACATGATTTCAAAATCGAGCTAAATCGAAACTAGAACTTTTAGTTTCAGATCTAGAAATGATGAGGGATCGAAACTAGAACCATTTTTCACGGTTTTAATTCAGTTCTATGAAGCTAGCGGTTTCTAGTTCTGATTTTGGAACCGTAAAACTATCCCTTTTTTAAGTAAAAAATAAATGAATTTTAGTTTTTAATAAAATAATTTTAAACTCAAAACAATTAATTATTAGGTCTAAAAGTGTTAATTATTTAACCAATTTTTTTTAAATTTGTTTAGAATGTGTATTAAACACAATCAAAATCAATTGTGGTTAATAATACAAGATCACAAAATACTCTAGAAGATAAAAAAAATTTTGCAATACAAAAAATAGTCTTACATTATTAAGAAAATGAATTTTGCTTTTAGGAGAAGTTTATATAAACTAAATTATATATGCTTTTTAGTTATATTTATTTGTGTTGTTGATAATAACATATTAAATATTATAAATAGGTAATAAATTTTTATATTCACATCGAATAGTGTAAATATTAATAATTATATATTTTAAATTTCTCTCTATTTTTCTTTTCAATGAAAACGACTGAAACCACTAATATCACTCGATTTTAGGTCGTAGAACCATCTAGGAACCGGAAACGATTCCTTAGTTAGTTCTGAAACTAGCAAAATGATTCAAACCTAGTTTCAATTTGAAGCCTTCAATAATGATTATGGTATATTTTTCGTTTTAAAATCGAGCTATGCATATGTCTATCATCCGGCATATCTCACATTCAGGTCAATGGCGAAAGTTGGAATGAAAGGTGCCTCCTAATCAAACCGGAGGGGAGGAGGAATAATAGCCGATTACTATATTAGAAGATTGTGAACTTTCTGATGAGAGATGCTACCACAGTGGACCTTTAAGCTAGCTTGACTAGTTCGATTAGGCAGGCGCATCCAATTATAGCCATTTTTTTTTTATTTAATTTACGTTTAATCTTTTTATAAGTAGGATCTCAAGGCTTATATATAGAAAATTCAATTCTTATACGCCTGCTTTAGCTATATATGAACAAATTTGTAAAGTTTACATATATTTTTAAATTGGAGCTCTTATGGTCTCGTCAATAAGATCGTTCAATTAATCATTAAAATAAATATTATAAATAAAATATTAACTATTTTAATTATACGTCATTGAACAGTGATGAAACCAATCTCATTAAAATTAAAAATGAAATCATATAATTTAATTTTTTAATATAACCCAACCTATTTATTTTTCTTATTTATAAATCCTGCCCGATTAATCTTGTTTGTTACTGAACATCCGTTTTCAGAAAATCCAGAAATGGGTTACTTCTTCCATATAAAACATCATATGTAATACTCAAGCTTAAAATGGACTTGGTGTTTTTGGACTCTTTTAGTCGACAAAGTTGACTATTGTTTACTTAAAAGTATCTTCATTTATTGGTTGGGAAATTTGATTTGGACAATTCCTAGACTCGGAACTGACTTGTTAATGTGTCCCACATGTAGCCATGTGTCATATTTTGTCTCCATTCATGTTTTCTTTTTTTAAATGACAAAAGTATAATATACTTATCGTAATTACTAATGATGCTGACAAATAATTACAAAGCAACTAATTCCACGGTACGCATTTAATCACATTTATGTGCAGCTTTTGAAATTTATTGGCATGACTACTCGAGTTTCAATAAATAATACGTGTCCTATGCATGTCCAATTATATAACTGCTGCAATTTACAGCTGGTAATTATATGACGGATGTGCAGGCTGTAATTGTTTTCACATTTCTCCTTTCTTTCTTTTTTTCCACGCATGTCCAAATTTAATTGGTATTACACGTGTTTATACACCTTGCGTGCAATATTTAATGAATATATTGGTTTGGTATTGATTTCGTGTGAGCGTCAACTTGATTAGTTTATAAATAAAATTATTAATTTTTTATTGATATTATATCTGTATAGTATCGATTTGATTTGAAAACGATATCAAAATGATAATTTTAATTTGATATATGATAAAACTGTAGCATCTGCAAAGAGTTAAATATATATAATAATTTCTTCAAATTTTAAGAATATCAATATTTAGAAAAATGATAGAATTGCTCTAGAGAGCTTGTTTAAAAACTCTATATCTCTATTTACTTGTTTTTCCGTAAATTATGTATTTCATCTCAAAAATGTTACTTCTAATTAGGTTCTTAACGGTGTACATTACCTTATAATTAGCCATTGCATCACACGTATCAACATTCATGTATTCTTCTTTTGACCTTTCACTCATATGTACTGGCTAGTGCAGATGGAAATGTTGGATACGTAAAAAGGAGACACCTAAATAAGTATAGATAAGCTCAATGCACAAAAGGTAACAAGTCTATGCCTGATTACCGGGAAGCTATTTAATGGATGAAATGAAAAGAAGATAGGATGATGCTTGTTTGTATTTGCATAAACGCCGTTTTCGTGTTCAAATTGTACTCCAGCACGACTTTCATGGAGAGGAGGGTACAAAGACACTTATTGCCTGCAAGACCCACTTTATACTCTCCCTCTCTCTCTCTCGCCATATTACACATAATTCTTCGTATACATGCGAAAAAGTCACAGAAGAGGTTCCACCTTTCACGCTATTCTTAAAATGTGCAAAGAATAATGATGTAAACATGAATGAATGTGACTAGGAAGGGTTTCAGTTGTTATTCTGCAAAATAAACTCCAAGCCTTGCGATATTTTTTGGTTAATAGGAAAAAAAAAAAAAAGAGAGAGAAAGAAATTTCCTGTGTTGAATTAGGCTAGGCATAGATTTCATTAAGGGCAAGTTTTGTGATTTTAATATCGTAGAGGGCTGATTTAATAAAATATTAGGATTTAACTCTCAGGCTAGGTCATGGGGTCTAAAGTGTTTAATTGTTTTGGGAAGATCTACAAGAAATTTTGCAAGGTGAACATGGAGTAAGTATTGTTGGACCGATCTGTCTGTTATTAATCTTTCTTAAATTAAGGAATGCTCTTAAAAGAGGTTTCATGGGCATAAACTCAAAATAAGCCTATTAAAAGATCAACTAGCAAGAGAACTCGTTTGAGTTGTTGACACTCCATGTGATCCAATAGACAATTAATGGAAAACTTTATGAATACCCCAAGGTCCTCCTCATTTGAAAGATTTCGAAAATTCAAAGAAACGTCGTTGTGCTATCAAATTATAATCTCGAAGATCAAACAAGAATCTAAACAAAGAACACAAGAATTGTGAGGTTTATGCTATAGCTCCTCCACATATCACACATATATTCAAGTTCTTTGAGATTGCTTACTTCCTCCTCCATATCACCTCTCTCCTTAAGTTATCCTTACATGTTATCGTCAAGTCACTCTTCTAAAGTCACCTGTAACATGAGAGAAACACTACACATGCGTAATCACTACAACCAAATCCTCTTGTCTACAAATATTATTTTAGTAGGTTTGTATCCAAGTCATCCCATCCATTCATAATCATTATCGTCTGATGGTAGTTATTGATCGATTTCTTCTACATATCTATTGATATGCCCCATTTAGGGACTTTCAGTCATCTTTCATTTACTTGTGGTTCTTGATATCAATTCAAACCTGCCTCTTAACTCTTGATGCACACTATCCTATTATGTTGGCTACTATAATGGCGAGTGTCGCCTACTATTTGAGTCTCACATACATCAAAACCACAAGTAACACAAGCAGACATTGCACATGTGTAATCACTGCAATCAAATCCACTCATCTAAAAATAATTTTCAGTAGGTTTATATCTAAATCATTCCATCTAGTCATGATCAACATTGTCAAATTGTAGTTATTGATCTATTTCTTCTACATATCTATTGATATTGTCCATACAAAGACTTAATCATCTTTCATATACTTGTGGTTCTTGATATCAATCAACTATAGCTCTTAACTCTTGATGCACAATGTCCCCCATGTTAACCACTATAAGGTCTAGTGTCCCCTACTATTTGGGTCTCGCGTACATCTAGTTTGCTAAGTGATACAGATAAAGATTGTGTTAGAATTACATAGCAAATTCCTCAGATGAATAAAAAGTAAAGAATTGTAAGATTTTTATAATTTATGATTCTTATGGATTTTCAATAATCGAATGTAATAAAATAAATGATATGATCCATCAATCCTTGGACATGATACACAAAAAAATAATCGAACTAATTGTTCCAATCAACCGATATTATGCACGATTCAAATAAACTAACGAATAATCTTGAGAAAGAAAACTCAATATTATTAACAAGGGTTTTGGAAAACAATTCCAAGAAAGCCAACAAAGGTAATTGATCACAATCAATCACTACTAGAAAACTAGCCTTTAGAGACAGAAAATTTACGACGGAAAATTTCTGTCTCTAAAAAATGAATTAGAGATAGATTTGCGACGAATTTATGATGACATAAATTATGAATAATCTTCTAATTTTTATATGCTTTTGCGACGGAATTTGTGATGGATTACATGTTAATTTGCGACGAAAATTTTTCCGTTGCAAATTTGTCTCTGATTTTAGAGGGAAATAAATTATTTTAGCGCCAATTTCTATTTTTTAAAATTCTGTTGCAAATTTGTCTCTAAATTAAATTATTACATATATGTATATATAAATAATTATGTTTAAAATTCATTTTTAATTATACATATTTAAATAATATATATAAATGTGCATTATATAATAAGGACATAATTATATTTGTAAATTAATTTTATTATATAATAACTATAATATGTATAATCATATGTTATATACAACTAATTATATATATTTTATTTATAATATATTTATTATTACATTACATATTTATATATTATAAAGCATAAGTTAAAAATAGTACTTAAAACATAAATATTATATTTTTATCTTATTATATATTCTTTTGTATAATAACTTATATAAAAAATCAAATTATACAACTTAATGAAATAGTGTATAACAATAATATAATATGTTATATTCAAGTAATATCATAAAATACTACTTAAAAATAAAGTAATTTCAATAATAAAATATGTAAAAAAAATATTAATATAAAATGTAAACTTAGTATATTTAAACATATACAAATAATAAATAATATATTATATTTTAATAATATATTAATAAAAATATATATATTAATATTATTTATAATTTTTTATTATATAATTATTATAACTATTCATATGTTTTTTAATATAAAAAATTTATTATATATATCTTACATAATTTATATTTACATACTATATTTTATTTAAAATATAATAACATATTTGGGGAAAAAATAATATACTATGTAAAAATATGTATATTTAAGTAATAAAAATTATATAATATATAATAATTAGTTAAATATATTTAAATTGGTATTATATATTATTTTATTAATATATTAATGAAAAATATATTTATATTGTTTATATTATATTATAATTTGTTAAGTGTAACAAAAATGAAATAACAAATAAACACATTAATTAAAAATATGCAATTTATTAAGTTAATATAAAATATTAAATAAGTAATGTAAAAAGTATAATTATAATATATATCATTAAATATATATAAATTTATATGTATAACATTATCTATATTTACATAATATATAATATTTTAAATAATAATATCATATTTGGAAAAAAAAATTATAATATACTACTGAAAATATTATATATCTATAATAAATATAATTTAAAACAATTATTATAAAATGTAAACATTGTATATATTAATATTTATATTATTTTAATAAAATATTAATGAAAAATCCTTAATAAATAGGTAAAGTGAAATTATGAAATAAAAATAAATTATAAAAGATATGTAAAATGTTTTATAGTTATAATATTATAAATTGTGATATCTATTAAATAAATAGTAGTGGAACTTTACTCATGAAGATACGAATTGGTTTATCGTTTAGTGTTTGTGAAAACTTCAATGTTAAGTGTGCTTTGTATGTAGCATTCTATGATAGGTGACTCCCTGGGAAGGATAAATAAGAAGCAAATGTGTATTTTTTAAAAAAATTGTCTTAGAATCAGAGACAGATTTGCGAAGGAATAATTTTATTTAATATTTACTAATTGGATATTTAAAAATATCTAATTATAAAACAGGGACAAATTTGCGGCAGAAATTCCGTAGCAAATTTGCGATGGAAAATAAATCTGTCTCTAAAAGAATTAGCGACGATGATTTTTGAAACAGAAATTTGCGACGGAAAATCTGTCTCTGAAAGTCTTTAGAGACAGATTTTTCACTTTAGAGACAGAATTTTTTGTCTCTAAAACCAAAATTTCTTGTAGTGAATAAAAAAAATGTTAAAAATTGATAGGCATTTGCTAACATAACCCTAATGACCTTATATACTATCACAAGTCGAGTAAGGGCAATATAAGAATATAAAAATCAAAACAAATAAAATAGAAAACTTAAAAATAAGTATTGGAAACAAGGCATAACGGCACATCATATGTTAGTCACAAGCGTATGTCAAGGGGGGTTGGGTTTTGTATGAACTCTATGATTACACATTCAAATGATGAAACAGGATATGTTACAAGCGTGTATTACTCGATTACAAATCCTAGGCACAACCAAGCCATAGGCCATGATCTCTTCAGCCTTCAATTTCCTTCTACGACAACGAAGTCATGGGTGCAATCACACTTGTGTCTGTGATCACTAAGGTGATGCAAGGTGTGATCTCCATTGTGATTTGATTTTCTTGCTCTGTTTCAATCACCATATTTGGCATGAGCGTGATCTTCAATGCTAATGAATTTCTCTTTAAATCTTGTCTTTCTTTACATTTGAGCACAGTAAATCATGCTTATTACCAAAGTGCATCAAATATCCTTGTAAATACTCCAATTCACCATCATTCGGTTCATCCATAAGGGTCCATTGGAATAAGTTCATCAATCCTTTAGCTTTAACTTGAGTTATCAGTCCAAGTGAGCCATGATTCCTATCACTTAGAATATCTCTTCTTTGACCCCTTTTTCTCCATTATTGTCTATGGTCTTTATTAAATCAGGTAGTGTGTAGCAAACATAGTGTAAGATATAAATATTATTTATTTGGTCTTGACTCATGGGCTGAGTGACAGGGCCTAATGAGTCTAGCTCAATTATTGGATGGCTTGGAGAGATTTGGCTTGGTGGGCTTGGAACAGGGATTGTTGGATCGGTCCACCACATCCAACCTTTTCTGAGGTAGGTGCATGCACACACAAGAGATGACTATTGGCCTTGGCCCATGAGGAGCTTATTTAGGATAAACATGAATTGATCTTGCTTCATCTCATTCGTCAATCACTGAGGTGATCTGACGGTCGTCATCCACGCCAAGTGCCTATAAATATTTAGTCACTCCTCCTACTTATTCAGAACTTTTGGAGAGAGAAGACAAATAATAGTCCATAAAGGAGGTTCTATTTAGGGAGATCAAATAAAGGCAACTCAAGTGATTTCTACTCAAACTGCTCAAGACTGTAAGGTTGACGCACGAGGTCTACTCAAGCTCCTTACCTGCCACTTGTGCATTTGAGACACTGAGACTGCCTATTCCTCCTCCCCTATCATTCTCTCCAAGTCATCACGTCATTAAGTGTCATTTCCTTAGCAGCAGTCCGAAGTCACATGCCAGACGCGAGATCCACGCGATGTGTGCGTGACCACTACTATCAACAAGGACCCCACATCTACACATAGCATGCACATTTTGTTATATGTATATTATGAATCTATGCATTTATAAATTAAAAGTAATTTTATTGTTACCATTACCTATAAAAACAAATTAAACATTACATGATTTTGATTTATAACATTTGAATCAAGAGTTAATTGACCAATACACATCTACCACAAACCTAATTGTAAATCATTTTAAAACATTTTCTACATCCACTTGCAATTTACATTAGGTTAAGAAGAGAACAAAACTTCTTTATCGTGTACTTTATCACATATGAAAGGTCCTACTATTATAAGATTCAAATATAACTTATTAAGTGAATATTTTTGCCTCTTTTGGAAAAAGATATATTAAACATATCATTATAAATAATATCAATCATCCGTTATAATTGAGAGTGTTTGGATGAGGAAAACTAATGAAAATCGCATGAATTGGCAATGGACATGATATTTATAAATGTGTTGTTTCTAATAATCCAAATGTATTGCCAGTACTTTCCACAGTGCAAGCCTCCTATAAATTTTACAAAACAGACATCTGTATGGGAAAAAACATGGAGATTTGTGTTGGAAACATAACGCTTGATCCAACTTGAAGTTAGCCAAAATGACTCATGATTGCGACCAGTGGAGGTGGTCCCTTCCTCAATGTGTCGCATGACTAGCGTGTCTTGTTTTCCCATCAATCGCAGCCATTTATGCAAGGTATATGGAATTATCATGGTAGTAATATTCTATAAAACAATTTAGGTAGTATGGTATAAGAAGTATAGTATAATACAACCTTTTATAATATTTTTATTACATGTCTTGAGATAATAAGAAAATTATTTACAGACTTTTTTAGAAGTCTTTTACTATTTAAATACTATAGATTCTTGTACAATCCACTAGATGGTCTAAAAATTTTAAGTTTTTTATCATATTATTACATTAATCTGATCCCTATTTTATGCATGTTATGACTGATAAATCCTTTTAAATTTCTTTATATTGCCTTTTAGCTTTTAATCACTTATTCACTTTTTTGACAATCATTTCGATGAAGCAACCAGCTAGCAAAATATACAGTACATCTTCCTTCTTAATCTCATCATCATTGATTTCACCTACTTTACAAATCAATCTGGCTTGTATGACACAAAATGTATAATTTAATAATAATACCAGGATAGATAATTCAATAGAAAGGTTTAAAATGAACTTTAAATATTTTCTTTTACAAATTCAATATTTTAGATGGGAAAAAAAAAAAAAAAAGGAGAGATGGAAAATATTTTTATCCTAATAAGAGAGCATTTCCCTTGCCACTTCAACAATATATCCAAAATAGAGAAATTCATCCCTCATCTTTTATCTATTGTGTAAAACCCATTCCAGGATCTGTCGGTACTCATATCTAGAAACTAGTAATTACTTAAAACGGTTCAATATAAAAAAAGTATTAAAGAGAAGTAATTTAGTTGGTTATATAAAGGCATGTATCAACCTATTCTTAAACTATAAAAAATAAATAGATTCTTTTAAATTTTTAATAATCCCATTTGAAACCGATAAAAATAATTATTTATATTTTTTAAGAATATTCGCTGTTGGTGCAGCGTTTGTCAATAATAGTAAAATAAATAATCTCATATTTGTGTTTTTAGTGTTTTTAGTCTCTTTACTCAGACAACGGCACAGGGTAATGTTTATCTATATTGAAATATTATTTTCTAAAAGGATTTTTTTTTTCTACATAGTATTAATAAAACTAGCTACTAATATGATCACCCGCTGTCTCTACACAACCCTCGGTTCCTTTATTTTTACCTATTACCATTATTATGATAATTTTTTTATCATATATATACTAGTAATAGGTTTATACTTTAGTTTAAGAGGTTCTATTACACTATTGCCCGCTGATTAAAGATGCAGGATCTGCTAGTCATTTTGAAGATGAATTTGCCGACACAAGAGCTAATTTTCACAGCAGTTGATTCTACGTTAAAAATTCTGATATCTACCGTCACTATCGCAAAAGGCTTCTTTAGCTGGCTTTCTCCTGCTCAAACTTTATCCACATAAATGATTTATTAAAAAATAAAAATATAGATAAAAAATTAATAATTTAAAAATATATATATAGATATAAATCGAATATATTTGTATATATAATTTCGATACAGATAAAAAATAAACTATTCAATATATAAAAAAAAAAAAAACATTTGGTTCTGGTTTTACTTTAATTTTTTCTAGTTATTTTTAATTTTTTTATTATTTTTAAATAAATATAAATAAAAAATAAATATTTTTTAATACCAAACACAGGTTATATACGTCACAACTCAAAAGATGACTTTATTGTTTCAATGACTGCAACAAGTTCTATCAACGACATAAACTACATCAACCGTGACTGATTGATTGGTTGAACTTTTATTTTATGTTGATTTTACGACCACCTTAATTTAATATATGGATACTTATATGAATAGTTCCGAGAGGCGACGGGAGAACCATTTATAGTACGAAAAATTTATATTTTCGCTCCTCGTGGCACATAGCAAACCGTCGAAACCTAATTAAGTTGGCCCTATATAATAAATAAACAATCCGCCGCCGAATTAGAACATGCCAAATGTTCATTTATTCTTGTGGCCAGTTATTTGGTCCGTACATGTGGCAAGATCAAAACCGTTTGTGGCTAGGATACCTATTGCGTGGTGTCCTCTGTTTATGGAAATGTGTGACAATGATGAAGATAAGTTTAATGTTTACTGTGTGATTGCCAGTGTTGATTGGGCTTTTGATAGATATATTGGGCCCCAACCGTTCTCTAAAAGGCCTTCTTTATTGTGTGTGAGTTGCGGGCCCATTCAATCAAGAAGCTTGGATGGTTGGATGCTAAGGTGTAGGAACGACAATCCCTCGACTCCTTTATATTATTATATATATATTAATTTTTTCCCTTGATTCAATTTGATTAAAGTGAGCTCTTTTACAAGATATCAGATTAATTTGTCGCCGATAATTACCTAGTAGAATAAAAACTGCAACAGATTTTCAGTAAAATATTAAAACTCGAATTTTAAGATGAGATGAATGTTCAATTGATAATCTCAATCTACAAAGTCCTACATACTATGTATATTATTTATTTCATTGTCTCTATTTTGCGTCTCAACCAATTGTGATTAATTATCTAACGGTTTTAATAAATAATATTTATATTATCTTATTTAATTTACTTATAAATTATGTTATAATTAGTGAAAACATAATTAAAACACCAATTTTCAAAACAGCAAACATCCATCTCTAATTGCTTGCTATTTGAATTGGCTTGGTCTCCTCGGAGGAATTTTAGAGTGCCATGATTCAAAAATGATCAAAAAGTATTGTAAAATAGTAAGAAGGAGCTTGTTGGATGGCAAACACAATGTTTAAGAATGTATTAAAACCTTTTATTGAGAACTTTTATTGCCCTACTCCCAAAAGAAAATTAGCTAATAATTCCAAAAAGTACGATCTGTACGTCTTTTATAATATTTTTATTTTATTAAGTATATAAAATTTAAAATATATATATATATATAAATTCTCCTATAAGAATCTTATGACCGATAATAAGATTCTTTAAAAAAAAAATTCTCAAAATTTCGTGACGGTACTACCGCATATGAACGCTTTCTTTTAAAGTCCGCTTCTTCGTACAATTAGATAATATTTGCATGAGAAGTTTCAAATCGAAAATTCTCGATTTCCATCCATGCTGTCAACATTTCTAACGCAGAAAATTGAGCCCATTTTGTCTTCAATGGGCACGTCATTTGATACATGTCGTGTTGCTAATTCAAATCGAAGTGAACTGACAGGGGGATTGAATGAGGTAGGTGTAATCTAGAAGAGAGAAATTATTCACTGTATTGACTTTATTGTGATATAAGAAAAGGACATGCGTACTTTAAGGTTTTGTACTGTTGCTTCAGATAAGCATGCATGACTTGTAAGAAATTTAAAAATTTTTAAAATATCATCTCAAAAATTAAAAAAAAAAAAAAACTTCATTTTGAAAAAACTCCATCACTTTATTTTAAATTTTTTATAATTTTATGATATCATATAATAATAAAAATTACACATAACACCGTAAAAAATAAAAAATAAAACAAAATTTCACCTGTAGGAATTGGTCATCGTCAGAGGACTGCTTCTTCGTTTAAGAATTGATTCCATCCTTAAGCATCAAAACAGAGGTCCTTTTCATTTGGAATTGCTGCGAAAAAGCTACATTACGATGCTCTAACAAGGACTCCAAACGTCAAAACCTATGCAGTACATGGTCTGTTTTCCCTGCAAGCAGTGTGTTAATTTATTGGATTTTCAGTTTTTTATTAGTATTGGTTAGACATTAATATATAATATTGGTATTATTTAGTATTGATTCAATTTGATCAATTATGAGTAAAATTATCAGTTTTTTATAGATATCATATCAGTATCGATTTAGTATCTATTTAGTACTAAAATGATACTAAAATATACCAAAACGATAAACTAGAAAAGCCCTTAGCCTGATGAGTGAAAGCTTATACTATTTTCATACCTGATTTTTATTTTATATTTGATTTGTATGTATATGTGGTTAGTATTTGATTTTTATAATTTATTTATAAGTCAATATATAGATAATTTTATATATATATATATATATCTATATTTTAACAAATAATATAATTTAAACATATATCGAATGAATATAAAACTAATAACGAGAGAAAGGAAATGAGAATGGGTTTCTCGAAGGAACTTACCAAGATGTTTTTAATTAAAAAAAGAAAACTAAATCCATTTCTTTTCTTATGAAAAGTACTACCAAAATTTAAAATGTATAATTTTTTTTTTTAAATCCTTGACAATTAATTGTAACCGTTTAAAATGACTGCAATCTTTGTCAACTCTTTATGTTACCTTTTTCAGACGCTGATGTATTTTATGAAATGGTCCCATCAATAGATATCTTACAAACTTTTTAACTATCCTGGAAAAGAATGGAAAAAATATATTTTTAGTTATTAATGTTTACTCATTTTATATTTAAGTTCTTAATTTTTCTTTCCTTTTTCTATACGAGTTCTTGACGTTTTAATTTACTCGCTGTGTCAATAGAGTTATTGGTTTTGCTTATTATTTGAAAAAAAAAAAGAAGAAAAAGAAGTTATGATTTTTGTGATAATTATATGATTATAAGTCAATATAAAACTAATAACGAGAGAAAGGAAATGAGAATGCGTTTCTCGAAGGAACTTAACAAGATGTTTTTAATTAAAAAAAAGAAAACTAAATCCATTTCTTTCTTATGAAAAGTACTACCAAAATTTAAAATGTATAAATTTTTTTTTTAAATCCTTGACAATTCATTGTAACCGTTTAAAATGACAGCAATCTTTGTCAACTCTTTATGTTGCCTTTTTCAGACGCTGATGTATTTTATGAAATGGTCCCATTAATAGATATCTTACAAACTTTTTAACTATCCTGGAAAAGAATGGAAAAAATATATTTTTAGTTATTAATGTTTACTCATTTTATATTTAAGTTCTTAATTTTTCTTTCCTTTTTCTATACAAGTTCTTGACGTTTTTAATTTACTCGCTGTGTCAATAGAGTTATTGGTTTTGCTTATTATTTGAAAAAAAAAAAAAAAAAGAAGAAAAAGGAGTTATGATTTTTGTGATAATTATATGATTAATAAATAAAACAAAAGTATAAATACTAAAAACACCAAAATGTGTCTCTCAATTTAATAATATAGATAGATAAGTGAAACGATTTAATGGTATTAATTTAAGGAAAAAGAAAATAATTACATGAGAAAGAAAATGAAAAGTTGAAAATGGTTATAAAGTTATTTGAAAAAGCATTAGCAGCTTTTAGGACAAGGAACATGGCAAGTTGAATGAGGGAAACAGTGGTAATTTTGTATACCAACCCATATATAAAATAAAATAAATAAAAACTTATTATAAATACTAATTGGATAAAAAAATTACATTTATTATATTATTGTTTTACATTTTTAAAATGAGATACACAATTTACATGAGTATTGCATACCCCAATTGCAATACTAACATTATATTGCATTATTTAGCATGCAATATAAATACAACTATATTTGGAAAAAAAAAATTCTCTTTTTTTTTTCTGTCAGAAACCCTTAGCTTTTGATCTTTCTCTCCCAAACTTTTCTACAATTAATCAGTCTTTCGTCTAATTTAGTCAAATCAAGAGCTTTTTGATATTCAATCAGCCTTTTACCTACTTTAGTCACATCACGCCATATGTCATTTACACATAGAGATGTAACCAGAAAGGTCGTTACAAGTTACCCAACTTACTCAATCCACTAAAAACCATATAGGGTTATGGAATAAGCTTAGATTAAACTTTTACGATTTATAGGATCAAGGTCGGGTTCAGGTTGTAGCTATGACCTTATAGGTTGGCAACTACCCACTAAAATTACTAAAAATGAAATACAATTCCATTTAATCCTATTCGTATTAAACCCAAACCCATTTAATACGAACCATCGACTAAGAATTAAAAGAAATTTAATTTTTGAAAATAATTTAGAGTCGCCACCCGATTGGAATTAGGCAAATTTTATAAGTTAGAATTAATGAGTTGGTTAATCCTAACTAAACTAGTAGTCTGCGAAAATTTTGATTTACAAACCAAACTTTATAAACAAGAAATTTTGGATTCGGGGGGCTAACCTATTAAAACCATATGGTTACCACTTGAAATTTAAAATAATAAAGTTTATTCTTTAATGCTCGAAAATTTAGTAATGTAAAAAATATATATTTACAAATTGTATATCTACAAGTTATTATTGCAATTTTAAGGAATACAAAATCATTATTTATATTAATATTTACAAATAAGTACATATAATATTAATATTTACAATTTATTATCAAAGCTTACAATATGAATAATGAATTAATTCAAAATAAAAATAATAAACCAAAAAAAGGTTTTTTTTTTTCATTTTTTATAACGCCTAAGAGGTACCTATATGCCTGCTAATCAAATTCAAACAAACACGTAGTTCTTTTTATAAAAAAACTTTAGTAGATCGGTTATTTTTAATTTTTGAACTCTTTTCAATTTAAGTTCATTAAATTTTAATCAATTTAGCAAAAAAGAGTATGAGAGGTTAAACCCTATAAACTACCAAGTTCATTTTTATTTATGAAAATAAGTTTTTCTATGTGTCAAAAATAATTTATATCATGTTCTATGTATACTTTTTATACAATATTTGTTTTATATTTTCTAGTACATGTATCAATAAATTTTTTTATCTTTCATCTATTTTTTTCTTATTTTAAAGTTTTTTTTAAAATAAAATGGAAAAATGAAAAAAGAAAGAAAAAACTTACCTGGTACAACATCAAGACACATGCAGGCTTAGAGAAGAGGTGAAGGACAAGAGTCAGCAATAATTGAATAGGAGATTCTGGTGGTAGTTTGTGATTGATTGGATCATCATGAATTGATCTTCAAAAACCCTCAATCGATCTTGTGATGACAGATTTTAACATCCAATTGCTTCAAAATTTCCTAGAAAAAATTCAAAACCCGAACTTCTTATGAACTTCATATTTGATCTCTTCTAAGTGATTTTTTTTTTTTTTTTTTGTGGTATGCATTGTGGTATCCTGGTATTTATAGACATTAGCATGCTCACCTACCATGATACAATATATCTGGACATTCTGGCCTATCGCTCACCTACCACGATACAATGTATCTAAACACTCTGGCCTACCGCTCATGTCACGCCCGAGGGATACCCTAAATGTGGCAGTCCGCCGTACACAATATTAAAGCCTAGGAATGAATACCTCGGTCACACAAAGGCTTTCATATCATGTATAAAGCGTACATCGCAACTAAGGGAATGCATCGGAGTAACACAATTTATATTGATAATAAATAAGTAAACAAGGCAAAGAGAATACTTATCATAAAACATAAACATATTAAATTACAATTCTTAGGGGCATGTCCCTCTATTGTCTTCAAATAAATATACATCTTGGAATATCCAAATATTAACATAGAATTCATTACATATAAAGAACCTTACAAAATTACTTCATTTTATATTTCCATTTCTTTCATAGAAGCTTAACATCCTTCCATAACTTCTTAATGTCATGATCCTCAATTTAAGCCACAGCTATACCTGTTTCAACAAAATCTATAGGGGTATAAGTTACAACTAGCTTAGTGAGATATTCCTTTTCATTCGCACCATGTTTTCAAATGAGTTCATTTAAATTTTCACACATATGCTATGCGTACAATACAACAATCATGTGATTACGCAAATATGTATGTAGTTATCTGAAAACCATATATAGAACGAATTTATCCCTTTATATCGAAGGTTAAGGAATCGGTGATAAAGATCCTCGATCTTCTACTGCGAGTCCCCAGGACCCCACCCAAAGCGTTTGGTTGAGTCCGCTCCAAACCTAGAGTCGCATTCCCTGGGCGATTTGAATTCTCTAGGAAGGAACATGGCCCGTGTCACAGCACGATAACGGCCAATCCAACTCTACGCGTAGGAGTAGCAGCCTTCCGAAAGAAATGTGACTCGATGGATGCTATGCGTGAGCGTTTTATCTTTCTTAAGAAATCTTATTAAGATTTATTAAGGGGCGATCGATCAATTTAGCAAATAATAAGCAGTCATACAAGTAGATAAACAAAAATACTTAAACAGGCAGTTTGAAGTTTCGATATTCTTAATTCTCATTTCACGCAAAAACATTTGAATCACATATATTGCATAACCCAAATTCCCCAGATATATATCCATTTTTATCTTTTTTTAGTATACTAGTGCTACTACTTTACAAGCACAAGCAAGGTAACGAAATTAAGAGGAATAACTCACTCGTCCATTTCGCGATCTTCTTAGTCGTAGTAATCCTCGGGTAGGGTATTCTCATATCCTTCGCACCTAGACAAAAGAAATACTCGAGATGAGTATTTCGTAGAAATTCTACTTAAACTTTCTAATTCTATTTCACTATGTTCGTCAAATTAGTATATAATGAAATTCCAATTTAAAATGGCATAACTTGCTCATTTTAAATTGGAATTTCGCATATAATATACCATTTTATACCTATTCGAAAAGATCTATCCATTTCTAAGGTTATTATTGTCATATAAGGTCATTTAGGTTTCGAAAATGTTGGGTACAGATTTAAAATAAATATTTCTAAATTTTTGCAAATCCATTTTCTAACTTAACTTCATTAAAAAATCTTTTAGTAAATAATATAGATATATATGTATGTATATATAATTGATAAATCCTTTGAGTATATAGATAAGCTCACTTTATATGCAAAATTTATAATGGTAGTGTCTCAACAATTTATTTCATAAGACAATTCATTTTTGAGTTGTTAAAACTTTAACTTTGATAATTTTTTTTCAAGTCTTTTGAAGAAACTTTATATTTTCATATGTTATTATAAATGAGTATATTCTTATTTTATTTTCTTCATCCTTTTTTCAAAAACAAGTAAATTTTCCTTTAACCTTTGTCTTGTATAAATTTTACTTCTAGTGATAAAATCCTATGTTTTAATCTTATCTTATTTATATTCTTTGAAAATAAGTTTCGTCTTTAGAAACTTGAAAATCATTATTTTCCTAATTAGGTTATAACTTTATGGGTTGAATTCATCTTAACTTTGAACATAGTTTGTTTCTTAGTTTTATTATGGAGTTAAAAAGAGTTTATTCTTAAACTTTTTATGAAAACTTTGAATATTAACAAATTATTTTACTAGAACTTAGGTTGTCATAATGTACAAGAAAGTATTCATTTCTTATGTTTCTTTGGTAACTTATCTTTGTTATTTGAGAAAAACTTGAGAAAACTTGTATTACTTTATTTTTATGTTGTTGATAATAACTTTGTTATTTTGTGACAAATCACATATAGAAAATTTGGTTTTAAGTTCCTTTATTAAAGTAAAATTCTACTTTCAAATTGGTTGAGACAATATCATTATGTAGATGCAAGTATTATGAGCATGTAAAATCATAAGAACATAAGAAAATACTAGAAACAAATAATAAGCAAGAAAATAAAATATCAAGTATTGGGAACCTTAGCTTCATCAAGGTATCTCGGTCAAGTATTGGGAGCCTTAGCTTCATTAAGGTATCCTGGGACTAAGAATAAACTAGTCCCAAAAGAATAAAGAAAATAAAGAAAAGATTGTTTTGACTTGATATGGACAATTCTAAGACTAGAAAGACTAGTCTTAAAGGAATAGCATGAAATAAATTGCAAAGCATGAAATTAAATAAATAACAAGTGAGCTTATATGCTATAAAGATTATATATAAATACATAAATATATTTAGTTAGATATGAATAAGGAATTAGTATTATTAACAAAAATAAAATCAACATAACATCATAAAATAGGAAGTTCATGTATAAGAACAAAACATGAACATGATGTTGCTTTTATTACTCATATGAGTTTCAAAACAACACCATAGTCATGTTAAGTTACATGACATGAGTAAATAAATGGTTGGAAGAAATCTTTACCTAAAGTGTTTATGTGATTTGAAGATGGTAGTGAATGTATGGTTATGTGATTATTGAGAAATGGTAGTTGTAGAGAGAAATTTTGGTAGAGGAAAATTTTGTGGAGAGTGTTTGTGTGGTGAATTCGAGAGAGTTTTGGTAGCAGAATGAATTGTGTGAAAGAATGAAAGAGGAATTGAGTATTTATAGAATTTTGGAGTGAAAATTAGATGTAATTTAATTAATTAAAAAAGAAAATAAATGAGGATGAAGAGAGAGGATGGGGTGGACGGCAACTTCATGCAAGGGCGGAAAATTGATTAAAATTAATTTTAGAAGAAAAGTGTGAGAGAAGTTTAGTAATATGTGGTGTAGAATTTTTATGGGGAAAAAAATTATAAGAAATAGGTATGTAGGTGTAAAAATAGGTAGTAAGAAAAAATAGAGATAGAGGAATAGTAATGATAGTAGAAAAGTACTATGAATAGTAAACTAGACAATTAAAATACCGGTAGTAATAAAATACGCGTATAAATGCGATATCTATAATTTTTAGCTACAGAAAATTCTAAAACTGTTATTTTTGAAAGCCTTTTTTTCGAGTCTATTGGTTTATGGAATATTTTTTCCATCCGATGTACCAGGACACAATTTTGAAAACTGATCCCGTTTGGATCCGAAGGACACTAGAAATTTGGGAATCTTATATTTTTAAGCTTCTCTATATTATTACGAACTATTATCAACAATCATTTTCATTTCGTTGTTTTAGGGTTTAAGAGTGTGGGATTGCTGGATCTTAAACACTAGGTTTGTTTGTAAGCTTTGTTGACTTTAGAGTTCCGGTTTAACTTTCGGTTTTGTTGAGTTATTCGTAAGATCGTATAATTTTGGAGTTTTGACCGTTTTATATTTTTAGCTCGATATCAATAGTTTATCTTATTTTATTTGCGATTATTTAATAGTTTTCAGTTTTCGGGATCGTTTAACCGAGTCTAGGGTTATGAGTTGACTTAGTTTGACTTTTGGTGAAAATTGAAATTTCTGATTCCAAAAATCCACCGAGGGTTTTAAGATCTTAGCATTTTGTTGTCGAGCGTCATTTGAATATATCATTTTGATTTGCGTTTTAGGAATCGGGTAGATGATTTGATTGGCATACAGATGTTGATTCAACTGATAGTTGGATTTTATATTTTTTTTCAAGGGTTCTCATTTTCCCAAGACTAAGAATTTTCGTGTTTGACCTGATTTAGAATTTGGTTTTAACTTGGGTCAATTTTCGGGATTTCAATTTTGTTATTAGACTTCGAGGATTATTTTCTATTAATTATGAAAATTTCAAGGGTTTACAGCTTACCTACTACGATATAATGTATCTAGATGCTCTGGCCTACCGCTCACCTACCATAATACAATGTAATTGGACACTCTAGCCTACCGCCTACCTACCACGATACAATGTATCTGGACACTCTGGCCTATCTCTCACTTAGCATAATACGATGTTCTGGAAACTCTTGCTTACTGACATATGCGCTTACCTCACTTGTCCAACAGGAGTGTGTGGAAAAAATAAATAAATAAATAAATAAATAAATAAGGGGAAAAAGGACAATTTGCCTCTTTACATGATTGAACCCAGGTCTCCCCTATCCATGCTTGTGACTTATCCATACAGGCTATTGGCCTATGCATTGATCTAGTTTGCATAGAAATTATTTAAGGTTTCCAAATTAAACCAAATTAAATAAGTCCATTTACATGGGGTACCTAATTGGGTTCAAAATAAATCTACAATTAAAATTAGTATTATATCAAGCCCAAAAATATTTTTAAAAATTTGTTATATTTTTTCTTTTTTTTTATACATTCATAATGATTTCTTTTTCTTCTTTTTTTTGTTTTTTTTTTGTTTTTTTAATCTTTTTTTTTTTTTTTGTAATTTTGTGGGTTTAATATAATATTAATTTTTACTATAAATTGAAGCCTTAAATGGGAAAAAATGGGTGTCTACAGCTACCCCTCTTTGTGGTAAAGTTTGGGTAAAACTTTGCCACAAAGACGAAAAGATACTCGATTTTGCCTTTAAATACTTATCTTAGCACTTGGAACTTCTGGTCAACCGGGGAAAGATTTGGCTGAGAAAGCGATAGTTTTGCGATCTGACCCTTAGAAAGGTGGTAATGACTTTTTGTTAAAGGGTGGTTTTCCCCTACTAAACCACAAGAATCGTTTAAGACGATTTTTCCTAAGATTCCACTTTTTTTATTTTTAACTTGAATTTTCTGGATTTCTTTTTTTTTTTTTTTAACAGGGAGACTCAGATGGGCTTTGGTCTTTTTCCTTTTTTTTTTTTGAAAGAAAAAACTTTAGCAGGTGATTCTCCTTCGAGCAGGTGACCCAAAAATTGGAAAGTAGGATAGCGGTTTGATATGAACCATGCCAATCTATCGACGCAACTCGATACCGATACATTTGATTTCAATTCCCTAAACCGTTCGTGTTTGAATGGTAATCGCGACCCGTTGTCTATAGGGATGTAAGCGAGCTGGTTTTTATAGGTACCCAACCCGTCTAACCCGATAAATACCCTATAGGGTTTGAGATGGGTTTTTGGATGAATAATAAAACCCTATAGGGTTTTGGGACGGATTCTGAGATAAGTACAAAACCCATTGGGAAACCCGAACCCTTTAAAATATATAAATATATATAAGTAGTGAAATCTATGAGGATTTTAAATTTGTTTTGTGATTTGATGAGAGATGCTTTTCCTTTGTTTAATTTTTTATTTTGCTTTAAAAATTGTATTGTGATTTGATAAATATTGTGTTGAACATTATATTCTCTCTAATTTGGTTTCCTAAGAGTCTAAGACACTTTTCATTTCATTAATTTTTATTTTCTTCCTTGCTTGTTGTAAATTTTTAGCGGGTTTTGGGTTCAGGTTCGGGTACCCTATAGGGTTTGTGTAGCGGGTTTTAGGTTCATGGACAAAAAGCCCATAGGTGGGGATGGGTTTTGGGAACCTTATTGGGTATCAGGTTCGGGTTTTAATATACCTATCCCGGTTGCATTCCTAGTTGTCTATAGAGAGACAAGAACCTTGGTATCAAGCAAAGACGCCACAATCAAATATGGAAAGTTCGATTGATAAGTCAAAAAGTTGAATGCCGCGAATTAGATCCGATAAGTTCAGAAATAGTTCACTCAAGAACCTAAGAGATTTACTCTCAATTTCATTCACTATAATCTGATTTATTCATACAACCTAAAGGAGATTATATAACAAGCGAAGGAAATGCTAAAGACACAAAATAATAAATGGTTCATATAAAACATAAGCTAGCGACCATTTTAATTTGGAAATAAAATGCAAAGTGAACAGAATGTTTACGCCGGCATTTAAGCCGGCGGCTTTCCCATATACGCCGGCGGCATAACCCTTTCAATCGGCGGCTTTAAGTAATCCAGCATAGGTCGTCCGACGTCTTCGTTTTCAACGTTGGCTTCTATCACATATAGGCTAGCGGCGATCCAAGATAAGCCGGCGGCTTACTTGCCAGCTTTAGTCCATTCCGCTTGAAAATTGTCTTGATTGATCCTTGAGCTCGCCTTGATGATATTGATTAGTTTAGACTCATCCCTGATGGTGCGAACGTGCGACTCCTCTTCTTGGACCTTTTGAATCAACTCGTTGAATGCTTCTTTGAATCACTTAGCCCAACTTCTTAAAGCTGGTCTAGGTAGCATTACAAGTGGGTCCACTCTTGATCTATAAGCCATATTTCCATAATTCCCTTTCTCTTGAGAAGGATTTTTCCTCAAATCTTCATCACCTGCATCAAAAGGACTCAAATCATAACATTAAAAGTAGCATTTACAGAATACTCACTAGGTAAATCAAGCCTGTAAGCATTGCCATTGATGCACTCTAGAACTTGAAAAGGACCATCGCCTCTAGGAAGTAATTTAGATCGCCTTTGTTCAGGAAATCGTTCCTTGCGCATATGAAGCCAAACCCAATCACCAAGTTCAAAGACCATCTGTCGTCGCCCTTTGTTGGCTTGTTTTGCATACTGCTTAGTTCATCGCTTAGTATTAAGTCTTGCCTTCTCATGAATCTACTTAATAAATTCAACTTTCTTCTTGCCATCTAAATTTATAAACTCATGCACAGGTAAAGGAGATAAATCGAAAATAGTTATGGATTAAAACCATACACAATCTCAAATGGTGAATTTTAGTAGTAGAATGAATGGTATGGTTATAAGCAAATTCTACATGAGGTAAACAAAACTCTACCAAAATACTCTCACAAAACCTCTCTCCAACCATTCCCTCTCAAAAATACTCCTACGCATTCTACTCTACAAGAAAAATAACAAAACCCATTCATCTCTTTTCAAACTTTCCATTAAACCTTAGGTAAAAAAAAAAAAAAAATTCTATCTATATTCTTTATCATATTCATACGACTTAACATGAGCTTAGTGTATGTTTCTTAGACTCATATGAGTTAAAGAAGCAACAATATGTTCATGTTTTGTTTTTGTTCATGTTCCTATTTTACATTATGTTATGATATTGTTATTATTATTTTTGCTCTAATCTAACTTATATAATATTATGTATACTATGTATATAGCACATAAGCTCATTTGTTATTTATTTACTTTCATGTCTTGCAATTTATTTATTTACTTGTTTTATGCAATTTATTAAAACTAGTCTTTCTAGTCTTAGACTTGTCCATATCAAGTCAAAACAATTTTCTTTTCTTTTCTTTTGGGACTAGTCCATTCTTAGTCTCGGGTTGCCTTGATGCAGTTAAGGCTTCCAATAATGATCGAGATACTTTAATGAAGCTAAGGTTCTTAATGCTTGACTATTTTATTATGTTTATTACTTACAAGGATTTCAATCATATTCATGCATGATTAAGAATGTTGTTGTCTTAGATAAAAGTAAAAATGAATTCTTTCTTAAATAAAGAAAAGTAAACAAAATTTCTTAACAAAAGGAATTTCAACAAAAAGATCTTAGTTTTGTTTAAACTCTTTTCAAAGGATGAGCTAATCATAAATTCTAGAAGAATTATTATGGAAGATTTCTTTAAAATAATAAAAGGAACTCATTTCTTTTAAAGAAACTAAATACTCCATCAAGATAAGAATTTAAAAACTTGAACTCAACTATATCTTTTAATAGGATCATTCTAGGCTTCGAAAATCACATATTACGAAAGTAACTTCAAAACTTGAATTTTATATTGTTATTATCTTTTCAAAATTAAAATGAAGTTTTACTAAGTTCTAAAGTTAAAAATTCTTTATTAAGAAAGCTTTTCCTATAAACTTGTCTAAAAGAATTATTCTTTCACTTGATAAATATTAAGAATAAAATAAGTTTTTCAAATCAAGATAAAATCGACTCACTATTTTAGAAACCAACTTAGAAAAATAAACTTTTCCAAGCAAGTAAAGTTTAAAGGTAAACTTATTTTCTAAACAAGGAAAATGATATAATAAGGAGAGGAAAACATACATTTAACACAACTCCCAATATTTGACCACATCAAAAACTTAAAGGATATTTTGAAAAGCTTATTTTTCAATCATTAGAAATAAAGTTGGTATATAACTTAAAGAACCAAATTTTTGGAATGAATTTACTTTTGAAAAGTGAGAAAATGAAATAGAAAAACATTTACTCATAACAACTCAAATATATCTTTGTTTTTCCTTCTAACAATTCAAAAAGGAGAAATTCTCAAAAGTTTTATCATTTAAAAACCATCAAAGACAAATTGTTTATGAAATATTAATATTGAGACAACACTATCAAAATCATGCATATATATGAGTATAAATATATGTTTAAAGGATTTTTCAACTATATATATATCCATATATTTTGCTTAAGGATTTTCGAGTGAAGTAAAGTTTGGAAAAATCATATTTGTGAGCTATAAATTCGAAACTATTCTGTGCCATAGTATTTTTCAACCAAAATGGATTTTTATGACAAAAATAACCTTAGAAATGGATAGATCTTTTCGAGTAGGTAGAAAATGGATATTATATGCGCAATTTTCGAGTTAAAATGACCAAGTTATGGCCATTTTAAGTTGGAATTACCTCCTATATGAATTTTAACGATCTTATGACATAGATTTTGATAAGTATCATAGAATCAATAAGAAATACTCATTATGGGTATTCTTCTTGATTAGGTGATCCCGAGGAAGAGTATTCATACCCGGATGATTTATTTTGATTAGTGGATTTACCGATAGACTCATCCATAATAAAGATAGATCCTCATGGCCAAGTGATTTATTTCCTACCTTTTTCGTACTTGGTTGTGCTTGTAGATAGAGGCACCGGAAGTAGGAAAAGATGAAAATGAATTATGTATGATAATATTGGTTGAAAGAATGTTAAGCATACCGAGGCATGAATCATTGTTAATTAACTTATGTTTTACTATTATTCTGTTGGATTGTGTGCAAAATTCTGTGATCACCTTTAAATTACTTTAAACATATACTACGAATTATATTAATTGATTCATGCATATCACGTAGTTAGTTTCATTGCATGAGCTACTATTCTCGATGGGATAAGAGTTTAGTAGCCGGGTATGCAGTAGCCAGAAATCTGCAAAATGGGCGAATAGGAGCCTGAAAGAACTATGTTGAGATGGACGAGTAGGCGCCTGGAATAAACTACATGAGTTGGATTTAAAGATGTGTTTTAAAGAGCCTGGAACACCTAACCCTGAATGGAGGGGTAAATCCATTTAAACATATGATTTCCGGTAGATCATATGTATTGCTTGATCACTTGCTTGATGCATTCATATGCTTGATTAATAACTTGCTTGAAATTCTTTATACAAGTACGTTAATTCAGGAATATTCTCACTAAGCTAGTTATGCTTATACTCCGATAAACCTTTGTTATAACAGGACAATATCTTTTATGCCTGAAGACTTCATATACTCGAGTGGGATGATGTCTTAGTAAAGCTTATGGAAATCTTTTGAAGATCATAGGTTAATTATCCTTTAATATTTCTTGGTGTTAGTATTATTTGGTTGTGAGAAAGATTAAGTTGTTATTATGATTATTTGGAGAATTATAAGAGAAAAACCCCTAAGATGCTGTAAGGATTATATTCTCTTAATGATAAATTAGATGTGTATTTAGCTTCTTATATGATGTATTTACTATCTCAAACTATACATCCCACCGGTGTCTCCTATTGTTATGATAGACGCCTTACATATGGTGTTGAAAACTTTCGCTTGACTTCGGGAAGTCATTCTTAAGTTTTAATACTGTATGTAGCGGACTACCACGTTTAGGATACCTTCGAGGCGTGACATGTGCACTAACAACAAAACCAAGAAATACAAGCTTATCTGTGCAAAAGGTGCACTTCTTAAGGTTAGCAAATAATCTCTCCTTTCAAAGCACATCAAGAACAGATTTCAAATGTTTCATATGGTCTTCAAAGTTCATGCTATAGATTAGAATATCATCGAAGTAAACAACCATAAACTTTCCAATGAAAACATGCAAAATATGGTTCATCAATCTCATGAAAGTGCTTGGTGCATTAGTTAAGCCAAAGGGCATAACCAACCATTCATATAAACCATACTTTGTTTTGAATGTGGTTTTCCACTCATCTCCTTCCTTCATTCTAATATGATGATATCTGCTTTTTAAATCAATTTTAGAAAACACGCATGAGCCATGCAATTCTTCCAACATATCATCTAAGCGAGGAATGGGATGATGATACTTTACCGTGATATTGTTGATGGCTTGGTAATCAACACACATCTTCCATAATCCATCTTTCTTAGGCACAAGAATCACCAATACTGCACATGGACTCATGCTCTCTCTCATGTACCCTTTTTCCATCAGTTGTTGAACCTGCCTTTGAAGCTCTTTAGTCTCCTCAAGATTACTCCTATAAGCTGGTTTATTTAGAATTGCAACTCCGGGTACAAAGTTGATCTGGTGCTCTATTCCACGGATTGGAGGTAATCCTCTAGGGATTTCCTCAAGAAAGACATCATCATAAACCTGCAAAAGAGATATAATAGTACTAGGCAAAGTGTTAGGTAACTCGTTAGTATTCAAACAAGTTTCTTTGTAAATCATCAATAGCATAGGCTGTTTTATTACTGATGCTCGGCTCATAACACTCACCCTAGCCACACAACTCTCCTTTTGCAAGGCTGCACTCTCCTTTTCGCTCACCACCAAAGTTGATCCCCTCCGACTTAGCCTCTCTCACTCATTCCAGCTTTCCTCTCCTTTTTATTTCTTTTTCTTTTATACCCTTACTCTCTTTTTGTTTCTCACTCTCTTGGTGTTTCCACAAGATTGTTACAATTGCATTTGATCTTCATAAACCTCTTTACGAGTCAAAGGCTTGAGACTGTGAGTCCTGCTATGGTGAACAAGTGCATATTTATTTGAAAAGCAATCATGAATCACCCTCCTATCAAATTGCCATAGCCTTCCCAACAACACATGACAAGCATGCATTGGTATGACATCACACAACACTTCATCTTCATACCTTCCAATGCGAAAAGCAATCTTAGCCTGTCTAGTCACCTTTGTCTCTCCACTATCATTCAACCACTATAACTTATAAGGATTCATATGTTTAGTGGTTTTAATCCCCAATTTATTCACAATGAATGCACTAACAACATTTGTGCAGCTACCCCCATCAATGATTAAACTACAAATGTTATCATCAATATAGCAACGAGGGTGGAAAATATTTTCTCTTTGCAAATCAACCTCTTCTTTCACCTATGCACTCAAAGCACACTTCACTACAACCACTAGTATACCCTCAGTAGGTTCCTCATCACTAATATCTTCCAAAGGTGGCATTTCTTCATCCTCACTTTCTCCTTCAGTTTCATACTCCCCATCACGTATGATCATGACACATCTATTTAGATATTGACTAGTAATGTGACCTCTGCCTTGGCATTTAAAACATTTTATATCACGATTTCTATGAGTAAAGGAATCGGATTTACCTTGGTTTCTAGAGCTGGTCATGTCATGTTTTTGCTCGGATTTTGGCTTTGAAATGGGCTCTTCTCCTCCTTCTTCCAGTATTTTGATTTGTAACTTGATGTGCCTGCATTAGAACCAAATCGTGAAACACCACCACTCTTCCTCTTGAGTTGGTTCTCAATTTTAATGGCCATATGTACCATGTCTTCTAACTTAACATAGTTCTGCAACTCCACCACATTAGTGTATCCCTATTCAATCCTCCCAAAAACCTTGCCATTGTAGCCTCACGGTCCTCTTCCACATTCGCCTGATCATTGCCACCTCCATCTTCTTGTGGTACTCCTTTACTCTCCTATTACCCTGCTTAAGGTTTTGCAACCTATTATACAACTCCCTATAAAAATAAGAGGGTACAAATCGCTTCTTCATCACTCTTTTCATTTTTTCCCAAGTTTCTATTGGTGGCTCCCTATCCTTTCTCCTATTCAACAAAAGTTGATCCCACCAAACAACAACATAATTAGAAAATTCAGTAGTAGCAAGTTTTAACTTTTTAGCTTCCGAATAGTTGTGGCAATCAAACAAAAAATCAACCTTCTTCCCCCATTCAAGATAGGCTTCAAGATCATTCTTCCCCTGAAAGGATGGAATCTTCATCTTTATGTTCCCTAAATAGTCATCTTCCTAATTCTTAACTCCTCTATACCTACCTTCGTAACGCCTATTGCTGTCAACAGATCCCCTCTCAAGTTCTTTCTTAGAACCTATGCCTTCTGTAAACTCCGGTTTTCCTAGTAACTAAGTAAACTTCGGAAACCGGAAACCAAAACCCTAAACCAGATTAGTATAAACCTTGTGAGAGAAACCTAGGAACCCTGAATCCAGCTTTCCTTCGATTTCAAATTAAAAGAACTTTTATAAAATAATTTAATGTGGAATATTGTTTTAAAGTATATTTCAAACCATAAAAAGTTCTGATTTCGAAAAATTTTCTATTATGGGCCTTTTCGAAATCCATTATGGAAAAGCGAGCCTCGAAACTACTGTCATTCCCCAGATGGTACCCTAAACGTGGCAGTCCGCCGCATACAACATTAAAGCTAATGGATGACAACCTTAGTCATGCAGGAGCTTCGATATCATATGCAAGGCGTGCTTCCAAGATAGTAGGAGACTCATAGGGGTGTTATGTTTAAAATAGATAGCAAAAGCAAGCATGAACTTAAATAGATAAACATAAGATCTTCATTTCATAAAAAATTAGTACATCATCTTAGAGGCATTCCCCCGCCTTAAAGTCTTTGTTCAACTATACTAAAATCAAAATAAACATAACTACTACATAAGCTTACTATAGAGATTTTTCCTAGAAGTCTATTATCAAAACTAAAAATACATAAACTTCTTCCAAAAACTCCTAGTAGCTTACACTCGTACCTGGCATACGGGGCTCCTTGGGGCCAACCATAGATAATCATACTGTAATAGAAAACTATAAGGGTATAAGCAAAATTAGCTTAGTGAGATAATTCCAACTATAAGACATTTCCATAAATTCACACAAGTTTTTAATCAAAACGTATGAAAATGCACAAATCATATGAACAAACAAGATACACATGATCAACCGGAAATCAAGTGTAGCATGGATTTAACGCCCTCCATGACAAGGGTTGGGAGGTTTACAGGCCCATACGACCATCAATATCTGCAGATTTACCGGCTCCTACTTGCCTTATAGACTTTCCGGCTCCTACTAGCCACCATGTAGACTTTCCAGCTCCTACCAGCCACCACTACCATTTCCTCGTTTCCCCACACGAAGAAAAGTAGTGAAACAAATGTGACCCATGTATATGATATGCATGAATTAATTCCATTATAAATTTAACCAAAAATATTTAGTTCAAATTGGAGGTGATCAACACAATTCTCATCATACCAATACAAGAATCACATTTTAATTATCAAACTTCCTTGCGATATTCTTAATTTATATTCAATCAATCATAATCTCATATCACATAACAATTGTTCATATTATCTTTCTTAATTTCTAGGGCTTCTATTTACAAGCACAAACAAGGAAATGTAACTTAGGAAAAGAATTAACTCACTCCATAACAGTAGGTCTAATCAAAATAGTCCTCCGGATAGACGATCTCAGGTCCCTCGTCACCTAAACAAGATGAAATACCCAAAATGAGTTTTTCATAAAAGTTCTATTCTTGAAGATTCTAAACTTTTCTTAAAATCGCGGTAAATTCGTATAAGAGGAAATTCCAACTTAAAATGGCCATAACTTGCTCATTTTAACTCAGAATTTCGTGTATAATATACCGTTTTCTACCTACTCGAAAAGACCTACGCGTTTCTAAGCTTATTTTCACAAAACTAAGTCGTTTGGGTTCCAAAAATGCAGCGACCATATTTGTCACGAATTTGCAAAAAACTTGTTTTCCTTCTTGTAAATAAAGCTCATTTAAAAAGATGAATATTCCAAGTATTTTATAATCTTTTTGAAAGGTATATACATATATGTAATGACTCATAACAAATGGATGAAGTAAATGAAGTTTTCTCAACTTATGAAAAAGTAAAGTTTTTAGAAGACTTTGAACTTGAGATTTTTGTTGGAATATTTATTTTACTTTTGAAAAGATCTTAAGTTATTTGAGATGAATATTCATTTTTCTAAATTTAATCTCTTGTGATTACTTTAAATTCCTAAGGAGTGGTTTTATTTTCTAAACTTAGATTCCAACAACTTTTAAAATTAATAAAATGATATTTTTGTTTGTTATAATGATTCCAAAAGAATTTCTAATACTTGAAGAATGAGTTTTTATAAAACTTTTTGTTTATTTAGGAAAAATCATTTCCAGGTATGTTCATGAGTTTTAAAGAAATCTATTTTTTACATTCATTTAGAAAGAACCTTTAGTTTAAGAAAACACTTCCTCATTTATTTTTGGTTGAGACAAAAAACATTATATTCATACATGAATATGAATCACAAACTATAGAAATATAAAGGAACATAATAACTTGAAAGATTAAGCGGATAAGAAAGTAAATCAAGTATTTAGACCTTAGCTTTATTAAGGTATCCCGGGAATAAGAGAAGACTAGTCCCGAAAAGAAAAGAAAAAGTTTTGACTTGATGAGGACAAGTCTAAGACTAGAATGACTAGTCTTAAAAATAACTTGAAATAAATAACTTGCAAAGAAGTAAATAAATTGCATAAAAGGTAAATAAATTGCAAGACAATAAGCTTATATGCTCTAAATATTATATATATAGCTATATAGATATTTAGATAGTTATGAACATAAACGAACATAAAGGAATTGTGATTATGAACAAAAACAAAAAATGAACCTATTGTTGCTTTCTTAACCTTCATGGTTTTAGAAAACACACACTAAGTTCATACTAAGTAAATGAACATGTGGATTTCTTGAAGGCATATTACCTAAAAGAAAGAAGAAGAGAGGAGCTCCTTGTAGAAGACTTCTTGGAGAGAATTCTTGAGAGAATTTGAGAGAGTAACTTTAGTGAAGAAATGGTGTGAAAGAAGTGAAGGTATGAGGGGGTATTTATAGGAAAATGTGGGAGATAATTTGTGTTAATTAAATAAATGAAAAATAAAATAAATTGAGGCATTATTTGGGGGGGGGGGGGGGGGGGGGTTCGGCGCCACTTTCATGCATGGGAAGAGAAAATTTTTTAATTTTTTTGTTATTTTGTTAATTAAAAATAAGAAATAAAAGATGTGAAATTGTATTGAAAGTGAAAATGTGTAAGAAATAGGTGTATAGTTTGTAAGAGTAGGTTGTAAGAAAAAGTGGAGATAGATGAATATTGTAGATAGTAGAAAATAGTGTAATGTAAAAGTAGACATGATAATTTAATGCCGGTAGTAAAAAAATACATGTATAAAAGCGATATCTAATATTTTTAGCTATCGAAAAATTATGAAATTGATATTTTTGGAAAACTTATATTTTTACGAGTCTAACGATATATTCGGAATATTTTTCCTATTCTGAGCTTCCGGACACGTTTTTCGAGAACTGTGTCCGATCGGGTTCTAAAGACTCTTGAATTTTGCAAAACTGAAATTTTTGTATAACCTATAGCTATTACGAACTATTATAGCTAACTTTTCCAACTTTGTTTTCTAGGGCTAGAGAAAACGGCAATACTAGACTTAAGTGGTTACGGTAAACTAGGGTTTTGTTGACTCTGGAAGTCCGGTTGACTTCCGATTAAGGTTTAGGCTTTTAATTTGGATCCAAAATTTTGGGGATTTATAACTAGAAATTCAAAAAAATATTCCGGAATACTCTTTAGAACCAAAATTTAATAAGGATTTCAAAAAAATAATTTTTATAATTTTTCGGGTTATAAAAATTACATATATAGCCTTTTTCTCGTATTTTCTTTACTTCCGGTAAAGTAATTGTTTTGTTTACCATTCATTACTATTCACAAGTACAATCTACTACACACACAAGCCATACCCTAGTCTTACATCCTTACAAACGCTCAATTACATTTTCTTTTCCAATGAAAATTTGTCTCTTAATATTATTACATTTAATACTTTTTATTACATAAATTACAAAACAAAATTAATTTAACTCTCTCTCTCTCTCTCTCTCCCTCCCATTGTAGCCGGCGCACACCCCCCTTATTTACCCTCAATTTGTTTTATTTTCTTCCTTTTATAATACAAACTAACCCTAATTTACTCCTTATATTACTCATTTATACTCTCTCTCCTCATTTCTACTGTTTCAGTTTTCACTTAAAATTAAAATCCTCTCTATTTTTCCCCTTTGTGCCGTGAGCTCCCCACATCCACACACACACACACAAGCTCATTTCTTCTTCATTTCCACTTGATTCAAACCTTAGGTGATGAATCCTAACCCTTTACTACCATTAAATCTTGTAATGGCAAGATTATTAACGAGTGTTTTCATGTTAAAGTCCCCATGAGCACTTGCTAAGGACAAGAAAATACTACTACATGAATATCAAGCCATCACAAGAGTAGATCTTGTGTTTAAATGAGTTTTTGTTGGATTATCTTCATGTTCATGCATATAATAGTACAGTAAAGTAGAGATCTTGCATAAAAATCCATGTTCATGCTTTCAAACTTCATTTCATGCATCATAAGTAATAGATCTAGCATTTAGATACTCAAAACCATGCTTTAAAAACCCTTTTATCAACTTTAAAACTTGTGTTTTAAATGAAAAATGAAAGGTATAGATAATAGATATCATCAAGTGATGATTTTTATAAGTTGAAATGAGATTTGATAAGAGGAATATGCAAAACAAAGAGTAGAAACAATATAGGAAATTTTGAGTTACTACTCAATTTAGAAAATTCGTAATTTTCGATTATTGCCATAAAAACAGCTATTTTCCAAGCTCAAAATGAAAGTTTTATTTAATAAATGAAGTCCTCAAGGGATAGGTATAATAAAGCCTTAAATTTTAATGCATTAAACAAGTTTTTCTTAAAGAAAACATTCAAAAACTAAATTTCTAAAAATTTGGATTTTGGAATAGATCTTACTTGAAAACATGTTTACAAAGTATGAAATGTGAATTTTTATGTAGAAATGAAGGTATAAAGTAATAAATATTATGAAAACTCAATTCTAACAAAGATAACTACAAATTCCTAAGATATAATCTCAAAACACAAGTGAGTTATCAAAGTTATGAAACTAGTTTTCTTAAAAGTAGTTATTTTTGAAGTCTTGCAAAATAAAGAAGTTCTAAAATTTTCTTTTAATAAACATCATCAATATCATGCATACATTAAACTCATAACATGCCATTCATGATAGGAAATCATTAATATCGCATGTATAATTGATTTATAAAGTAGAAACATTTCAAACATTTACAAAAATATTTTCGGAATTGGAAAATCGTTACTGATCAGAATTGATCCTACTGTTTCGTGACACTAACATTTTCAAAACTTGAAAATAATATTAGAACTAGATATATCTTTCGAAGTAGATAGAAATCGATATATAATTTGCGAAATTCCGAGTTAAAGTGACCAAGTTGTAACCATTTTAAATCGGGACTTCCGTAAATGATGAGAATTACAAATTTATTAAGTTTTGATATATAGTTTGGATTAGTTAAGTGATAAAATACTTATTAGGGTATTTCTTCCTTTTTAGGTGACACCGAATTCGACGATTCTCTACTACCGGACTATTATTACTAAAAAATCGGTGATCCATGGCTGAGTGAGTACTACTTCCGATTTCAATTATTGTATGTGGTTGTAATAATAGTTGCACTAGATACTTGGCAAAGATAAAATGGATATGCATGATGGGGATGCATGGGAATTATATATGGTTGTTGATATGAGAAATTGAATATAAGATAATCGAAGCCAGGTGATTAACCATTACTTTTTTAGATGAATTAGGATTGACTGTCTGCAATTATTGATTGATCACTTAAAGAATTGGTATAATTGAATATTCGGAATCGAAAATAAATATGGACTCATTCATATCATAATAGGGATGGAGCATTAGCATTGGTTGGTTTTCCGTGATCTTAAACGGTGTAAAAGTTGGTTAATCGTGATCCATAAACGAATTAATGAGTTGGTTAATCGTGATCCATAAACTAATTTATAAGTTGGTTGACCATGATCCTAAACGGCATATTGAGTAGTACTGCAGGATTCGTTAATCTGCCAACCAGGGATGGAGGCCGCAAGTCTATCCACTTATGATTTCTGGCTAGTCATATGTTTGATGATTTCATATGTTTGATGCATGTCACTTGTCTGGCTAATCACTTGCTTGTATGATGTGTTATAATTGTGATCTCGAAGTTCTCACTCACTAAGCTAGTGTAGCTTACATCCTTACAGTTTTTATTTATTGTAGCACAAATTCATATGGCTTAGACCGAGACAAGCTACAACTCAGGTACAGAAGCTAGGCGTTTCCTCTAGAAGTTGTATTCAAATTTACTTAGACTTTCATAGGAAACCAAGAGACTCTGGATGACTGTAATAGATCTCTAATTAATATTCTTTTGTGGGAGAATGTCCTTTAGACTTTGTAACTAATTACATATATGTTTTGATGTATATTCTATTGCTAGTGAATGCCAAATTAAACTCCTTAACTCCATCGATTCGAGTATTCTATTGTCGTAAAGGGACGCCTTACATCTATACAAAACTTTCGAAGGACTTGGGTAGTGATTTATGAGTCTTATACGCCATGTGGCGGACTATTACTTTTAGGGTACCCCTTGGGGCGTGACACCTTCATACTCTTCCTCTTGTACCCACACTCATCTTCTAAGGTTTCTTTCTCTTCTATGTACAGGTGGAGCACTTCTAGCTTGTTCCAAGCTCATCTCTACCTTTTCATTCATCTCCTCCATTCCTTCTTTGAAAAATTTCTTCATCTCAGTGGTGAACGCATCCAATCTCATTTTTAGGTCTACTACATCCTTTTCACCCTCAGAAACACTCGGGTTAGACATATTTCCTACCTGCAAGAAAACACGTTAGCAAAATAATTCCTTACAATTCACTCCCTTGCGTGTTTCACTCTTCAGATGAATCACTCTCCTTCGTGTTTACACACAATTAAAAATGTTGTTCCTCTCAAAATTCCTCTTTTTAGTTCTTTAAGAACTAATTCGAACAATTCAAAATTTAACCACAGAATTCAACCCAAAGTTATCAGAGAATACGAACAGACAAATTAAATCAAATTATTTCAATGGAGTTTTTAGAACAATTATAGGAACAAATCCTTTTACTGCCCAGATCAATTGGACAATTTTGATGACAATTCTTTCAAATACTAAAACAAATTTTTTTTTTGTGCGGATTTCTTTTTTTTTTTTTTTAACCACTACAAAGAATAATCAAGATCAAATTCTAAGAATAATCAAGATGTAACAAAAATTCAATGAACTGAAACTTCTAAACCCTAAAAGATACAAACTTTAATTGAAGAAAGATAAGCAAACCTCTAATAAACCCTGGGCTCTGATACCAAATTGATATGAACCATGCCAATCTATCGACACAATCCGATACCACTACGTTTGATTCCAATTCCCAAGACTGTTCATGTTTAAATGGTAACCGCGACCCGTTATCTATAGAGAGACAAGAACTTTGGTATCAAGTGAAGATGCCACAATAGAATATGGAAAGTTCGATTGGTAAGTGGAAGAGTTGAGTTGCACGGGTTAGATTCGATAAGTTCAGAAATAGTTCACTCAAGAACCTAAGAGAATTACTCTCAATTTTCATTCACAATAATCTGATTTGTTCATATAACCTAAAGGAGATTATATAACAAGCAAAGGAAACCTTAAAGACACAAATAATAAATGTTTCATAATAAAAACATAAGCTAGTGGCCTATTTACAAAGCTGGCGGCCATTTCAATTTTGGAAATAAAATGCAAAGTGAACAGAATGTTTACACTGGCATTTAGGCTGGTGGCTTTCCCACATACGCTGATAGCGTAACCCTTTCGGCCAGTGGTGTTAAGTAATCCAGCATAAGCTATCCGATGTCTTTGTTTTCAACGCTAGCTTCTATCATATATAAGCTGGCGGCGATCCAAGACAGGTTGGTGGCTTACTTGCCAGCTTTGATCCATTCCGCTTGAAACTTGTCATGATTCATTCTCGAGTTTGCCTTGATGATATTGATTAGTTGAGGCTCATCCCGGATGGTGCGAACGTGCGACTCCTCTTCTTGGACCTTCTAAATCAACTCGTTGAATGCTTCTTTGAATCGCTTAGCTCGAGTTCTTGAAGCTGGTCTAGGTGGCATTACAAGCGAGTCCACTCTTGATCTACGAGCCATATTTCTATCAGCGCTCCTTTGAGCAAGCGACCCTAATACTTGAAAGGTAAGACAATGCTCCTTTGAGCATGTGATCCTAATACTTGAAACGTAAGACAACGCTCCTTTGAATAGTTTATCCTAATACTTGAAACGTAGGATATCACTCCTTTAAGCAAACGATCCTAATACTTGAAATGAAGGACAACGCTCCTTTGAGCAGACAATCCTAATACTATAAAGGTAGGACAGCGCTCCTTTGAGCAGGCGATCCTAATACTATAAAAGTAGGACAGTGCTCCTCCGAGCAAGCGATCTTAAGAATTGAGGAGAAATAATTAAGATTGACTTGATGAAATTTTCCATATTGAAACATTTTGGATAAAAAAGCATCTTTTTTTTTTCAAATGTTTGGGTATGCTTTCATTTCAAAAACTTATTTTTTCCCTTCCCTTAATTTTCGTTTCTTTTCTTTTCTTTTTTTTTTTTTTTGAAAACTTTTTGAGCTAAAACTTTCTCTCTTTTTTTTTATAAATTTTTTATGGAAAAGTTTGAGGGAAATTTTTTTTGACAAATTCTTCTTCTGTTCTTTCTCTTTATTTTTCGAAAATTCTCTTTTCAAAAACCTATGAAAAGTTCTTTTTTGCTTTTTTTTGTATTTAAAAAACTTGCCAACAAGTGAGAATCCTTTTAGATCAATTACTATTGGGCTTGCCCTGCTAATCACTCATTTTGGTTTAGCCTTAGGCTTGACTACTAAACCACTTAAGCTTTCTCATTGAAAAACTTTAACATTGGGGGAAAAACTTTTCTTTTTAGGACCTTAATTTGCTTGTATTGGGGCATTGTCTTTCAACTTTAGGGCAAATAGTTCTTAAACTTGAGCCACATACCTTCCAAATTAGGGCAAACGATTTTCCATGCCCCTGTAAATAATTTTCATACCAAAGGATAATTTTCTCGTTTTGAACTGTCTAATCCAAGAGGACTTCCTTACATTCTCTTAGGCTTATTTTTACATATTTGACTTGGATTCTAAAAATTATTGTCCGACTTGTAAGTGATACATATTAGTCAATCTATTAGGTCTTTTTTGGGTAGTAACATGAGCTTTTTGGTTATTGGCTTAAATTGAAATGGATCTCTTGTAAAGGCTTTTTTTGAAATTTATCTTCAACACTCCCCAGGTTTACAAGTCAAGAACCCTTAAAGAAAATTGATAATGCACTTATCCCTAGTTTCAAGAGCATTAATAAATTAAGTCCTATAATCCGAAGAGCCTCTAAAAGGGTGGTATTGTGGGTGGGTCTATGATATAAATATGTTGTAGACCTTAGATATTGAGTTTTGATAGGTTTTGGTGATTTTGAGCTTTAAGCATGTGCCTCTAATCTTTAGGCATAATCACCTTGTTTGAATATTCTCCATTTTTATTTTCTCTTCTCTCTCTCTTTTTCTCTTTTTTTTTTCTTTTCCAATCCTATTTTCTTTCTCCTTTTTGTTTTTCTTTTCCTTCTTTTTTTTTTGGTTGAATTCAAGGTGATTTGTGTTTCTTCAACTTTCATTAGATGGCTTACAACTCAAAGTATATGGGTTGTGTATGGTTTTAAAATAGAGTCTCTTTTTCCTTTCAAAGGAAATGAATTATCTATATCAAATGATTGGTCTTAAATTGATACAATTAGGGTAAGCACACATTAGTTAATTCTTTTTTTCTCTTTATTAATGACCTTAACCTCCAAATTATCCTAGTGTGGGGTGGTTCTTAACAGGGTTTACCTTTTAAAATACTTCCTTAATAGCTCAACTGGGTTGGTAAGGGATCAGTGTGTTTGAGATATTGAAATGAATGCCTAATGTCACTTTGACCTAAGTATCAAATTCAAAGCGGACCTCCTTTAAGGAATGAGCCAATTTCCTCTCTTTAATATCTGTTTGCTCTCGAGTGTTTAGGGTTAGTGTTTAGGATTCGTTTTGCCTCTTATCATTCTAGACTTTTTTATGAGATATTTTTCTTGGTTATCAATCATCCATTCTTTTAGTTTGCCTTAAGCTAATTCACTAAATGCCCATTTTATATGGGGTTTATATTATAGAAATTAAGCCCAACAAATGCCCCTAATTAGTGACTTATCAAGTCCTCTTGGTTGCCCCCTATTTTTCATTTGTAGTTTTCTTTTAGCCTAAAGTGAGTCATCATTGGGCCTAAAAATTTAAAGGATCCTTGATTGTTAGTAAATTTTTCCTTTTTAGTCTTTTTTTTTCCTTTTGAAAAAAAGTCATTTTTTTGAAAACTTGTTTTTTAAATTTATTAGAAAACTATATTCAAGAAATAACTAAACATTAATTACTGAAAGGATAATGGATATTTATAAAGAAGTATTTGAAAATCACAATTTGCAATGACTATTTACAAACTAAAATGGAAATTTATTCACAAAGATGATTTTTTTTTCTTTTTGAAAATTTCAAACCAAAACCTATTTTATAAATTAGCATTTCTTTTTTCTTTTTCAAAATAATTTGTAACTAGTAATGATGACTTTTTTTTTTCTTTTTCTTAAATATTCACAAATGGAGACTGACATTTATAGGATAATAGACTTGAGTTTAAAGGAGTAGAACACATATGACAAAGAGTGATTGTAACTGAAAAGAACATAAAACTATCTAAAAGAGGAATTAATCTAATGGATGATCGAATTATGTACAATCTACTGATATTTACAAGCTTACTATACATTTTTAACAACTTTTATATACAAGTTTCATATTTACTTTATTATGGTCTACATAATCTAAAGAGCATTTACAAGTTTTTTTTTTCTTTTGAGAATTTCTTCGTTTACAAAAAATAGACAATTTTTTTTATAATTATATTATGTACATATTTTTTTTTATATCATAATGATGTACACTACTTTACATGAGTTAAAAAAATCTTTTTATCTTTTTTTTATTATTATTCAAGATAATTTACAAGCATTTTATTATTATTTTTTATTTTTTTGAACTATATACAAATGACTATAATAATACAAACAAGCTATTATTTATAAAGTAAAATAAATTATTCACGTTACATATTACACATGCAATTCACACGAATGCAGATTTAGGGGTTGACAACTAATTAATAACGGGGCAGGCAATTCTAAAAATTTTCATTTCAGTTTCAATCTGTTTTTTTTTTTAAAAAGAAGATAAATAATTTTCAAAATGATTTAAAACTATAAGCCCTTAAAGTATGTCCCATTATTATTTAATCGCTACCCATGTTCATGAATGTAATTAGGTGGGTTCTAAAGGTTCCCCGCTCTAGTAGATCATGGATCAACACTGAACCAGAGCGAGAGGTCATTTCGTGAACCAGAGGGTAAAAAGCCATAGCCCTCGGATCCTATTAGCGACCTCCCTGCATAAGGTCTTACAACGGCCTGGTTCTAACCGTACCTAGCATACAGTTTTCATAAATTCCACCCCCCACCCCCAAAGATAACATTTGCCCCAATTAGGGGCATTTATGGAATTTTTCTTTTTATCTGCATCACTTAAAGAAAATATTAGTCTAACTATTTACCAGTTAATAGATATACAAATAATATATAAGATTGAGCAAATAAAGGATAAATTTGAAATTTAAAACTTTAAGTGACTAGCCTTCTTAAAAAAAAAAAAAGCATCCCTAGTAAAGTCATTAAGCTGTTGAGCTTGGATTTTTCATTTCTAGTGTCATTTCTTTTAATCCAATCCATATTAAACCCAATCCCATTTAATATGAACCCCTGACTAAGAATTAAAAGAAATATAATTTTTGAAATAATTTGGAGTCGCTACCCAATTGGAATCAGAAAAAATTTATAAGTTAGGATTAATGGGTTGGTTAATCCTAACTTAATTACTAGTCTGTGAAAAATTTGATTTGCAAGCCAAACTTTATAAACCAGAAATTTTGAATTCGGGGGTTAACCTATTAAAATCATATGGTTACCACTTGAAATTTAAAATTTAAAGTTTATCCTTTTAATGCTCAAAAATTTACTAATGTAAAAAAATATATTTACAAATTGTAATATCTACAAGTTATTATTGCAATTTTAAGGAATACAAGATCATTATTTATATTAATATTTACAAATAAGTATAGATAATATTAATATTTACAATTTATTATCAAAGCTTATAATATGGATAATGAATTAATTCACAATAGGAATAATAAACAAAAAAAAAAGTTTTTTTTTCATTTTTTAATTCCTTAGAGGTGCCTACGTACCTGCTAATCAGGATCAAACAACTTGTAATTCTTTTTATAAAAAAAACTTTAGTGGATTGGTTATTTTTAATTTTTAAACTCTTTTCACTTTAAGTTCATTAAATTTTACACAACTTAAAAAAAAAAAAAAAAGGGTATGCAAGGTTAAACCCTATAAATTACCAAGTTTATTTTTATTTATAGAAATAAGTTTTTCTATGTGTTAAAATAATTTCTATCATATTTTTATGTATACTTTTTATATAATATTTAGTTTATATTTCCTAGTACATGCGTCAATATATTTTCTTATCTTTTATCTATTTTTTTTAAGTTTTCTTTTTAAAAATAAAATAGAAAAATGAAAAGAGAAAGAAAAGAACTTATTTGGTATAATATCAAGACGCACACAAGCTTGGAGAAGAGGTAAAGGATAAGCAGTCGACAATAATTGAATAGGAAATTCTGGTGGTAGTTTATGATTGATTGGATCGTCATGAAGTGGTCTTCAAAAGCCCTTAATCAATCTTGTGATGACAGATTTTAACATCCAATCGCATCGAAATTTCCTAGAAAAATTCGAAACCTAACCTCTTATGAACTTCATATTTGATCTCTTCTAAGTGATTTTCCATTTTTTTTTGTTTTGTGGTATGCCGGTATTTATAGGCATTAGTATGCTCACCTACCGGCTTACCTACCGCTCACCTACCATGATACCATATATCTGGACATTCTGGCCTACCGCTCGGCTACCATGATACAATGTATTTGGACGCTCTAGCCTACCACTCACCTACCACGATACAGTGTATCTGAGCACTCTGGCCTACCGCTCATCTACCACAATACAATATATCTGGATACTCTGGCCTACCGCTCATCTACCACGATATAATATATCTGGACACTCTGATCTACCGCTCACCTACCACGATACAATGTATATGGACACTCTTACTTACCATTCCTACCACGATACGATGTATCTGGACACTCTTGCTTACCTCATATGGTAGTTCACTGACATATGCGCTTACCTCATTTGGCCAATGGGAGCATGTGGAAAAATAAATGAATAAATAAATAAGGGAAAAAAGGACAATTTACCTCCTCACAGGATCAAATCCAAGTCTTCCCTATCCATGCTTATGACTTATCCATATAGGCTGTTGGCCTGTGCATTGATCTATTTTGCATAAAAATTATATTTAAGGATTCCAAATTAGGCCCAATTAAATAAGCCCATTTACATGGGGTATTTAATTGGATCTAAAATAAATTTATAATTAAAATTAGTATTATATCAAGCCCAAAAATATTTTAAAAATTTTATTATTTTTTTTATACATTCGTAATGTTTTCTTTTTCTTCTTTTTTTGTTTGTTTTCCTTTTTTTTTAATCTTTTTTTTTGTAATTTGTGGGCTTAATATAATATTAATTTTTACTATAAATTGAAGTCTTAAATGGGCAAAAATGGGGTATCTATAGTCCATTTTTTAATTACATTTTTAGCTTTATGATTGTATAATTCATATTTTTGTCTAATTAAGAATGTTATTCTTTCTTATGGTTAACAAGTAGAGGGAAAATTCGTATTTATGTATCTATGTTAGTCTTCAACTAAAGTAAATTCTACTATGTTGTGGTGACAGCCAAATACGAGTCGCAGATCTCTCGACCCTCCATCATTGGCCATCGATCTTAACTAACCAAGAGAGGCCCATCGAATAGAAGGGAGGACCACGACCTAACTCGGATCAAGGACCTCAAATGTCACCTATGCTGGCCTTATGAACATCCATAAAAGGACCTCTCCTCAAATTTGGTAAGGCTCTTGTATGAGCTCGACCTTAAGATAATCACTCGATCCCACTAATGAGCGTCTAACTAGGATGAGCTCGAGCTCCCACATCGCATAAGACATTTGCATCCCACCTCCGAAGCGGGGGTACATCATCAGCCTGTCTCTATTTCTTGAAGTTGCCACCCCTAAATCAGGTACCTTTGACACCTAGGATATTAAGCCAGCTACTAGGTGAAAACTCATTCAACACAAGAAGACTGGTATGGCTTAAAGCACTATAAATAGCATTTCCCCTCTTGGTAATGGGGGAGACCTTTTAATCTTTTCCTTCCCATTATAAGTGAATATACTTCAAGAAAGAAGGACCCATAGACTAACTTTAGCATCGGAGTGGTAGCGTCGGGCAACCCGCAATGCTCTATTGACTGCTTTTTCTATGTTTATAGGAGATATCTATACCAACAAAATCAACTCTTACAACATGTGACGCCGTCTGTGGGAAAACCCTAGATACCCAACTTCCTTTCTACCCATCATCTTCTCTACTAAAACCCTTTTAAAACCCATAAAACCATTCCGAAAACCCTTTGTTTTCTATAATGCCTAGACCTTAGCGGAGTAAGAATCAACTTGTTTCCCCTCCCACCCCATTCATCGTAGCCTTGATGGACGGTAGAGATCCTAAGTTACTACCCTATAAATTAACCACCACTGTAAACACCATTTCCTTAGACCTAAGCCGTATTTTAGAGCTGGAAAACTTGCGTAGGCAACTTGTGCACAAACATGTGGAAAACGAGTGGTTTAATGCTTTCCTATAAGCAAGAATGATGGAGTTAGAAGGGTTAAAAAACATGTGTTTAGAGGAGCAAGAATCCAATGCGCAATAGAGCACTTGCCCAACTTAACCATCTAAGCTTGAAGAGGAGCCGACTGAAAGAGACCATAGGCATACCGCAGTATCGTTGCGGGCTAACGCCTCCACTAGGAAGCAGTCTCACAGTTTGAGACAACTCCCAAATAAATACCAGAGACTCAATGCTCCCAAAAGCATCGTAAGAGCCACACACAACATCTTGCAAGGGCACACACATCCAACACTCAGCTTGACTTACCTTGAGATATCAAGTAGATGATGAGCGACATGTGAAGACGAGGTTTACAGGTCCTAGCTCAACTCAACCTCAAGCTTGCGAGGACAACGTGCCCACCCTCGTCCCTAAGGATAACAAGCTAAGTTTTGATAAGGAACGTGCCCTTAAAGAAATGAAGGACATAATGAGAAGGTTATCAACCATAGAAAGTTTTGGAGGCGAGCCCACCACTAAAGAACCCTCGGGAAAGATACCTTTTGTAGCCAAAGTTTAGTCTGAAGTTCTCCTTACAGGAGCTTCACTACCTACATTAGAACCCTACGACAGGGCAACAACCCCGAGGATCATGTGGCCTAACTCCAAATACATAGCTTCTTAGACACGATATGGTGCAAAACCTTTCTTGCCACTTTTTGAGGCATAACCCAGGTTTGGTTTAATAAACACAAACACAACACAATCTATTCATTCATCCAACTCAATGACCTATTTGTAGCACACTTCATGGTGAGCAAACCGCTAGAGAAGAATGCGTTGTACCTTTATACAGTGCAGAAAAGGTAAGGGGAGCCCTTGAGAGATTATCTAGTGAGGTTTAACAAAGCATGTCTAGAAGTCCCAAATCTCAAACAAGGAGTAGATTTCAATGTGATCAAGGAGGGGGTCCTTGTAAACAGACTCTATCTCAATATTTTAGCTCACCCGGCTAAAATAGGTGAGGGAGAAAGCACAAAAATATATTCGGTAAGAGGACACCCAAAATTCCAGGAGAGAAACTGAAACCAAGGCCAAACCTCCTCGGTTCAAGGGCATCCCACCTCGGGAAAAAGGGCGACACAAGGATCGTCGTAAGTTTAATAACCAGGCCAATGTGAACTCAAGACATAAAGACAACGACAAGCGGAAACTTTCTGATGTATGATGAGGTCACCTCATTAAAACTACTTGTACATGGCATGTTCCTCGAGATAAGGAATCAGAGCCGTCACGCCTCGAAGGGTACCCTAAACGTGGCAGTCCGCCGTACACAATATTAAAGCCTAAGAATGACCACCTCAGTCACGCGAAGGCTTCCATACTATGTACAAGGCGTCTAACACATGGAGGAGACTCATCGGAGTAATACATTTTATGTTGATACAATTGAGTAACAATGTAAAGGAAATACAAATTTACTATACTTCAGATACAAACACTATACTTCAAAATACAAATCATTCAACTCCAATTACATTCATCCACAGACTTCCCTACAAAACTATTACAAGACAAATCATAAACTAGGATAACTTCAACATTCGTATTCCTTGCCGAAATCCCAAAGTCATTCCCGCTTCAACCAATTCGGTCCCACTTGCATTCTTGAGATAACCTGTTCATTTAAACAACTATAGGGGTATAAGCTACACTAGCTTAGTGAGAATTCCCTTAATTCCGTACCATAACAAACAAGTATTATCAATCATATGCTATGCATGAACAAACACGTGAGCAAGCAATTATGCATGGGTATCCGGAACCCACACACAGAACGGATTTACGCCCTCCGTATCTTGGGTTAGGAATGGTATTGAGTCTACACGACCGCATCTAGTCCCCAAGCCCTCGGCTCTTAGCACTCGACTCGGCTAGGCTCATCCAAGAATGCATCCACATGCGCCTTAGTACCCCTGAATGAGCTCTGGCACCGGGCTCGTTATCCAAACGAGTCATCCACGGACCATACCGATCGACCTGCGTAGGAGTAGCATGCTACCAAATGCAATATGTCCAATGCGATGCATGACCAATTTAATTTTTGCTTAGGTCAAAAATATTTATACATTCTTTAGAGTGACCATCAATATCACACATATAACAGAAATAATATGAACGGTGCAGTTATCCAATCAAATCGGGTTTCGATATGCTTTAGTATTCTTTGGCACATCATCACAGTCTCATCATATATCCCATCCCCATTCATATCGATTTTTATCTTGTTCCTATAATTCTAATGCAACTAACTACAATCACAATCAAGGTAACAAAACAAGGAGAAAACTCACTCGGCCATTGGATCACCGGTCTTCTAGTAATATAATCCGGTGGTAGGGAATCGTCGAATTCGGGATCTCCTAAAAAGGAAGAAATACTCTAATAAGTATTTCAACTCAAACTAATCCAAACGATTATACGAACTATCAAATTCGTAATTCGCGTCCTAAGCGGGAATTCCAACTTAAAACGGCCATAACTTGGTCATTTTAACTCGGAATCTCGCAAATTATATATCGATTTCTATCTACTTCGAAGATCTATCTAATTCTAATATTATTTTAGTTTTGAAAACATTGAAGCTTCGAAAGAGGGATCAGATTGATCAACAATTTCGATTTAAAAATAGTTTTGTAAATGTTTGTAATGTTCCTACTATATAACTTACTATACATGCAATATGAGTGATTTCCTAACATGAATGACATGAGATGAGTTTATGTGCATGATCTTGATGATTTTTGCTAAAAGAAATTTTATAACTTTTTATTTTGCAAGACCATAATAACACTTACTTATGAAAAATCTAGTTTTCTAACTTTTATCATTTCCATTTGTTTTGGATTTGTTACTTAAGAAAATATAATTATTTTTGTCAAAATTGAGTCTTCATTATATATATTACTTATGACCTTCATTTCTACATAAAAATTTCCATTTTACACTTTGTAAGCATGTTTTCAAGTGGGGTTGATTCCAAAATCCGAATTTGGTAAAAATTGGCTTTTGAGTGATTCCTTTGAGTAAAAATCATTTGATATTTAGAAAATTAGGGCTCAATCATACATAACCACTAAGGACTTCATTCTCACACAAAAATTTGCATTTTACACTTTGCAAATATATTTTCCAATATGATTTACTCAAAAATCCGAATTTTAGAAAATCCACTTTTTGAATGATTCACTTGGGAAAAACTTGTTTAATGCATTAAAATTTAAGACTTTACTACATCTATTGTCTAAGGACTTCATTTAACACATAAAAATTGCAATTTGAGCTCAAATACTAAGTGATTACATATGCATCATCTTAAATTACGAATTTGACAATTTGATCACTAACTCAAATTTTTCCATTTTAATTCCATTACTTGTTTTACACATTACTCATGCCTAAGCTCATTTTAACTTGTAAAAATCATTGCTTAATGATATCTATTACCTATATACTTCATTTTTCACATAAAGCATGAGTTTTAGAGTTGATACATGGGTTCTAAAAATTGGTCTTAGTTGGGATCCGAATTTACAAAATTTATTTTTGGTTATATCTTTTGATAAAATCTATCTAAGCTCATGAAAATCCATTCCTTACATATCATATCTTATGAGCCTTTCATTTCTTAAATAAAAACTTCATTTTTGAGTTGGAAAACATGTTTTTAAAATAGGCCTTGGCCAAAATCCGAAAATAGAATTTTTATTTTGAAAATAACTTTTGAAATCACTTTTGATTATTGTAAAAAGAAGTCTTGATGATATACATATATTAAGCCTTCATTTTCTTAAGTAAAATTACATTTTGACACTTGGAAAGTAGTTTTTAAAGGGGTCTTGCCAAAATACGAATTTCACAATTTTGTTTGAGTTATAACTAAGATCTATACTTAATATGAACATAAACATAAAACAAATGCATGGTAATAAGCTATAAACATCATGGATCTAAACTTTACTTATCAAAATCTTTCATTTATGGTATCTATACCCTAAGCCCTTCATTTTAAATGAAAAATACACATTTTGAAGTTGAAAAACCACTTTTCTAAATATGGTTCCATTTTCATCCGAATTTTCAAAATTGATTTTTGTTGAAAATAAAATAGATCTTGGTTTCCTACAACTTTCCTACCATCATCAAGCTATAGCAAGTTGTTCATGAACATAAACAAAGATCTAATGCATCTATGAACTCAAAACTTTAGATCTAGTTTTCTAAACTAGTTTTACATGCATGAATCACTAAGATAGACATGTGATGCTAGATCTATGCATAAATCATAAGGAATAACAAAAATAACAACTTAAATAACAAGATCTATGGCATAAACAAAAATCAAAGCATAAAAGTTAGATCTACAAATATATATAACTTTAAACAAGAAAATAATTATAATACAAGATAATAAAAGTGGAGAAGAGAAAGATTTCATTTTTGGCATCATCATCCTAAGCTTTTAAGCTTATGGAAGTCATTTGATGCATGAAACCTTCATTACACTTTACCTATATCACCTATGGAGCTTTGGAAGAAGATTTGCTTAGAAATCTTTAAAATGAAGTGTGGAAGCCATGGAAGTGGGGGCAGCTTGTTTCATGAGGAAACAAGAAAATGAAGAAGAAAGAGAGGAAAAAGAGAGAGAAAAGCTAAAGAATGAAAAAGGAAAATGAGTAAATGAAGGAGAGAGAAAATGAGTGTATTAAATGAATGAAAGAGAGAAAAAAAATAAAACAAGGCAGCAAGGGAGGGGCTGCTGCACGTGAAAGAGAGAGAGAGAGAGAGAGGTTTGTTGAAATTTGACTTGAATTTGAATTGTGTAATAAATGTGTAATGTAACTTTCTTAAGAAGGAGTGGAAAAATAATTAATTTAGTCAAAATGGAGTAAATGAAGGACAATGGCAGCCATAAATGGAGTCAAAAATCTGCCATGAATAGATTATGAAGTGTAGAAAGATTGAAGTGAAAAGGAAGTGATATGTGTAAGGTGTACTTGAAGGTATGGGTTGTAAAGTACTTTATTAATAAAATAAAAAAATAAAATAAAATTAGAAAAATTTATTCCAAATAATTGTAGCAGATTTTTCATAATTAAAATTAAATAATTATTTGAATTATTTTAGTATTTTAACAAATATGTTACCGGTATGATCAAAATACGCGAATATGGGCTATAAATAATATTTTTATAACCCGAAAAATTCTAAAAAATATTTTATGAATAAAATATTTTTAAAATTTTTCAATTATTAAATTAATTTATTTTATTTTTAGTATCGGTCTTAAACAGAATCTGATCCCGTAAAGACCCGAAACGAACTAAATTTTAGAAAAACAAAATTTTCTATAACATATAAAATATTTATCTAAAAATATAAGGCTTTATAAGAATAATAAAATTTTGTAATGAAATAAAAATGAATAGTGCAAAAGACTAATCAATTACCGGTAATAATGGAAATACGATAAAAAGGTTATAACTGTAACTTTTATAACCCGAAAAATTATATAACTGATATATTTAGAAATCTTATGAAATTACGAGTCTAACGGTACTATTGGTATATTTTTGATATCTCGAGCCCCGGGACACGCTTTTCGAAGTCTGTATCCGAACGGGTTCGAAATAGGTCAAAAATTTACCAATCTGATATTTTTAAACAAACTCATATTACTATGAGCTATTCTACATATTAAACTACATCTCGGCCTCTAGGGTTAGGGGCGCTAGATTGCCGGACTTACTATTGTATTCGGTTAGGGTTTCCGGGTGATTTTCCGGTTTAGACCTTTGCCAATTTGGAAACTGATATTTATGTTTATACAACATATTTAATTTGAGAAATTTATTTTAAATTTTATTTTTGTAAGTATTTAATATCTTTAATGTTTTCGGAATTCTTGAATTGAGTTATATTTTCGAAAGTCAATCGTTATTTGCTTTTTAATAATTTGTTTTTGAGCTTTATATTACCCGATTTTATAATCGGAGTTAAATATGGAATTTTTGTACGTCGTGGTTTTGAATTTGAAGACCACTGAGTTCTTATTTTATTGTTAAAGATTTTCATTTTCTCAAGATTAAGAAGTTTCGAATTCGTTCGTGTTTTTGGACTATGAAATTCGGTTTTAATTTGGAGTGATTTTTAGGGTTTATTTTCGAAGTTCATCTTGAAATTATTTATCGAAATTTTCCGGGCTTACAAGAGCCTTCTCCCCACCCCTCTAATGAAGCCCAGTTTGAAATGGAAGGATTCAAGAGAATATTGCAAGTATCACTGCAATCGTGGGCATGATACAAATAATTGCTGACAACTTAAAAATGTGGTAGAAGATGTCATATAACGTGGGTGGCTTAAGCAATACATCAATCATGACATCAAATCCGAGTTGCCTACCTAGAAATGTAGCAATGATGGGTGAGAAAGAGAGGCAAAAGAAAGCCTAGATCAGCTACGACAATGTCATGGCATGATTAATACCATCAATGGTAGTGTAAGGACCCGCTATCACCCCTATTTTTAAAATAAGTGATAACAGTTCCCCAACCACATATAATCTGCAGAATTATATGTAAGATTGTCCGAGAAGAAATGTTTGATGAATTGTTTGTCTAATTTCACAACATAAGTCATTTTGAAAATTATTTACTTGATAGCTTACTTTCAAAACACAATACCATATAGATACAAACATTATAAGAAAATAGTTCAGGTTATACAAGCTAGGTACATACATACATACATATATATATTACAACCAAAAGGCTTCTTACAAGCCTTAGCAAAACTACAAAACATATAGTTCATCAAGAACTATATAAACAACTATCCAACCTATATATCTAGTCTATTACAAAAAGATTGGGCTCCAACCAGTCCAGGGCCATCTCTAGTCCTCAAACTCCTCCAAAAAATCCTCAAAGTCAAGACCATAACCCAAGCTCGCATAAGACTCATCAAGATCCTCACCTGAAATAGATAAAATATGAGCCAGAGGCCCAGTACACAAGTAACGAAAACAAAAGCGAGATGATTCACACAAGCCTGAACTAAATGCACCTGAACTAAATGCAAGATCCAATAACCATTCAAATATTATTTAGTCTTTAGTTAGTAATTCAACATGGGAGTATTCAAACTCCGGGCAACAAGGATAGTGGGGGATCCTGAGTAACAACCCTGACGCTCAGGGGGTTGATATAAGTAGCTCGGATACTTATACCGTTCTAGATAATTTTACAGAAAACACCTAAATCTATCATGCCCAATCTGAGCAGGGTGTCGCTCCCCGAACCGGATACCAATTCCACCCCAGGCTCACCCAATCTGTGAGGGGGCACCCCTAGGAACTCATGCCACCCTGGGCAGGGATTGGATTTAACGACGTAAAACACAAATCAACACTCACAATTAATTTTTTCTTAATATATATAGTTTTCATAAATGCCTATCCTAACACAGAGACAAGCTAGTTACTGCGTACCTGATATAGCTCGGGAATTAACGGGGTTGCCTGGGCGAAGATCTATCACTGTTTAAATCAATATTAAATTTCACATTTAGCCTAAGTACTAATTAACTAATATAAAAGATAAATATATCAAAGAAATCCAAATAAATTAATAAAGGTCATAATAAAGCATTTAAACATCCTAATATACTCTAGATCGCTTAACGAATACTTAATTGATCAAATAACAAACTTCGGAAAATTTTAGAAAAAGTTTTTAAAATTCAAAAGCACAGGGGATACGCCGGCAACCAAAGCCGGTGGCTTTGGGCCGGTGTTCGATACTCTGAAAATCAACACTGCCAACGCTGGCAGTGTTCAAGGGTACGCCGACTGCCTTTTCATCCTACGCTGGAGGCCTTGAGCCGGTGTAGAATCCAAAACCAAAATTTTCAAAAACGTCCAGAGAGGTCTAAGCCGTCCGCTTACCTAGATACGCGGGCAGCTTTAACACATACACCGGCGCCTTGATTTCCGCTGCCAGCGTACAATATGATAGAATGAACGCCGGTTGACTTTTCCAGCGAAAGCTGGCGGCTTTCATCCAGCCTTAATAATTCTGAATCCAACGTTGCCTCTAAGCCGGCGGCGTTGAATTCCCAAGTGCCGGCGTACGTTCAAAAACAGGCCTATACGAAAATTTGTTTTGATTTCCCCTGTTTTACTACACTTGTTCATTTTCAAAAATTTTCCAACTTAGTCCGAACTTTCTAAAGCTTGTTATATGATCCAAATGCTATCCTAACACATGAATTCTATTCTAATCATCAAAACACTAATCACACTTTAATTTCACTTATCTATACTACATTCCTTCAATTTCCTATAACACTCATCCCCACATATCCACACTCCTATAAGATGCAAATTACCACTCCATTAATCAAAATCTCATCCAAACTATCATACATGCACTAATTCAATCTCATACCAATCATCACTTCAAAATCATATATATACTAACATTTACACACAATTCAATATAGAACTAAAAATAAAAGATAGAGTTTGTATTACACTCACATGGTGAAATCTTGGCTTGGAATGATATTCAAACCCTTAAGCTTGTAATAAACTTTAGCTTAGGGTTCAAGATTTTGGGTTAAGAGAAGGAAGAAAGAAAGAAGAAAGAAAGAAGTAAAATTCGTATGAAAATTTGAGGCTGCCAAAAGGGAGGGTTAACTTGTCCAAATTAAAGTCAAATGTCATCCAAATCTCACCATTAGGGGGTATATTTGTCCTAGGTTTAATTTAAGAAAATTTCAAATGCATTTGGGTTGAATTTAAGCTCAAAAAGTGAATCTAAAGTTAGCCAAAATTTTTGTCATAAGTCTAAGCAAATCAAAAGTGAATTTACTAAATTCTAAACATAAAGCATGCATATTAATTTGAAAAAGTCACATACATTAATTACACTATACACACATTTAGAGATATCAAACAATAATATAAACTTTATAAGACTATACACATATAAATTAACACATTCACTAATTACATTAGCTAAGCACACACACACACACACACACACACACATATATATATATATATATATATATATCATTCCAATAACATATTAGCATGCAATTTAAGGAATTCATGGCTATTTCAGGTAGAGCCCTGACCTCGACAAAAGCAGGGTTACCGACTGGCTCGAGCACATCTCAACAAGTGATAAACCTAGAGCCCAAAAAGGGTTTGACACTACCATCTCCTTCACTGACAAGGATTTTGATAAAATCTAAACTCCCTACCAAGTCGCCCAGGTTAGTTCTGCTTTCGTATCAGGGTGGAAAGTTAAGAGGGTGCTGATTGATATAGGTAGCAATGCTAACATTCTCTTCAATTAGGCTTGTAAACAGATGAAACATGAGTTAAAGCGGAAGCTAAGGCTATATGACCATGAGTTGTATGGTTTTGACAATCGACTTGTTCGACCTCGAGGGATCATCACTTTAATTGTTGAGCCCTACAAAGGGTCATGTAACGTGACATACCAGATAGAATTCCTCATGGTCGATTGTTGGTCTCCACATAACACCATACTGGGAAGAGCCATGTAGTTGACATTTGGCATGGTTGTTTCCCAACCGCACCTCAAAGCTAAGTTCCTTGCCTCGAATGGGGTAAGGTTATGTAAAGGAGATCAAGAGCAGTCCCAAAAACTGTACCTCAGAGCATTGAAAGTAGATAGTGTGTGCACCGTAGATACTGTGTGCACCGTAGATACCAAACTAGAGCACATGCATGAATATTGAAGCACCCCCATCGAGCTCATAGAGTAGGTCACCTTGGACGACAATGCTTAGAATATCATAAGCGTGGGGTTATCGACTCCTTTTCATATAAAAGAAAGTTCAATCGTGTTCTTACGGGCAAACAAAGATATCTTTACATGGTCACCATCTGACATGGCAGGCATTAGTTCGGACGTGATCACGTATTAGATAAACCCGAACAAAGACTAGAAAACAATTCACCAGAAAATTAGGCATGTTACCCCCAAAAGACAAGCCGCCATAGAAGAGGGGAAGAAGGGGTACACCAGAACTTGATGATTAATAAAAAAATACGTGGCCCCTCCATGTAGATGGATCCTCTATGTTGTTGTTGTTTGGAGGGGGGAGGGTGGGGGGTAAAGGTAGAGAGGGAAAGAAAGGGGTTGGTGGCGAGGGAAAGGAACAGGGCCAGCCTAGTTCTAGAAGGACCTCATGGATTCAAGATCTGCTATGCTCTGAAATTTAGATTTCCTGCAAGCAACAATGAAGCAAAATATGAGGACCTTTTAGTTAAGCTTAAGCTCACAACATGTATTAGAGTTAAAACTGTGCACCTCAAAATTTTTTCAAACTCCCAGCTCGTGGTGCAACAAGTTAAAGGAATTTATGAAGTAAAGAATGAGGAAATTACAAGCTACTTAAAAGAGGTCCAAGTCCTCATAAAGGAATTATCATTGTAAGATATCATCAAAATACCCAGAAGCCTATTATTCATAGGCCTATAATCTGTCCAAGCTTACCTCTATGATTGTCCATAACCCAGGAAAAATCGAGGGGAAGATTTTCATAAAGTCCCTATCAGAAAGGTCCACCACTACCAAAACTCACGAGGTACTAAAGCTACAACAGATAACCCCACCACTAAGTTAGATGACACCAATGGATAAATACTTGAAAAATGGCACTTTACCGTACGACAAGACAAAACCAAAGAAGTTTATGCATAAAGCAACTAACTACACTATAACCAATGGAATTTTGTATAAAAAAGGCTTTAGCTTCCCCTACTCCGTTGCTTACGCCTAGAAGAAGGACAATGAGACCGATACAACCTTCATGTTGGCAAGTGCAGCAACCACACCAAAGCACAATCTCTACACACTCGATTCATACGTGCTAGCTATTTCTACCCGACAATGAAAGGAAACACAAAGGAATTCATCCACTGATGTGAACGATGCCTAAAGATCACCCCAAACTACCACACTCCGAGTGCCAACCTACATTGCTTCACCAACCCATAGTCGTTCACTATGTGGGGACTAGAAATCCTTGGACCATTTTGCTCCTCGATAGGTCAAAGGAAGTTTATCATAGTCAAGTGTGATTACTTCACAAAATAGGTAGAGGTTGAGGTGGTAGCAAAAGTCACAAACAGGAACATCCAATATTTCCTCTACACAAGCATTACAGTCAGATTCGGTGTCCCACATTCTATCATAATGGAAAATGGAAGGTAATTGAATGCCAAGACATTCAAAGACTTCTACATAGAGTACCACATCACAACACACTCTGTCAATAAAACCATAATGCAAAGCTTAAAGGCCCGAGTTGACCGCTAGAGTGGCAAGTAAGTTGATGAGCTACCCAGCATTCTATAGGGATACTGCACCACCAGACGTACCCCCATGGACAAGACCCCTTTCACTTTGCCTTTGGATCTAAGGCCATTCTACTTATCAAACTCGAATTGTAGAATATTTGAGCATTATTCTATAATGAGTTGATTAACGATACCGATCTCAGGGCCGAGCTTGATGCTATAAAAGAAATTCGAGATGTGGTGAGCAAGAGAGTCACCGCCTACCAACAAAGGCCAGCTCAATACTATGACAAGAAGGTTAAGCATAAGGTTTTTCTCCCTAGTGACCTTATATAGAGAAAACTAGAAGCAATGAGGTTGAAAAAAAGCCTGTAGAAAACTCGCTTCGAACTAGGAAGAACCCATTAGAGTAAAAGAAACTCTAAGAAATGAGGCATATAAGCTCGAAGCCTTAGATGGCGAGCTCATTCAAAGAACTTGAAATGCCAATAACTTAAGAAAGTTTTTTTAATAGAAGTGGATTGCCTCTACCATGTGCCTGTCATGAACATGGCTTTGTAAAGACAAAGAAAAGATTATGAATGAAATTGAGTTCCATGTTAATGAGCTCCTTGCAAATGCCTTTTTAAACAAGGACCTATGACAAAACAAGATTGGCAAAGGCTTCAGGAGTCCAATAAACACCACCATTTTGTGTTGGTAGAGCTCAAGTAACTCCCTCATGAGGGTAACTCCCCTTGTGAGCTTAGGGGTAACTCTCTCCTAAGGGCATCTCCCATTGTGAACTTGGGTAACTCTCTTCATGAGCTCAGGTAACTCCCCTTGTGAGGTTGTATAACTCCCCCCAAGAGCTCGAGCTACTCCTTCATAGGAGTAGCTCCCTATTATTTCAACCAAGACTATTATTAATACACTACAGACATATAGAGAATAAAATGGAAACCAAAAACATCATATTCATTGATTCAAGTGAATGGTTACAATAGTTTTAAGTGGTATCTTGGTCAAGTTAGATTTCATTGGCATTTCGACCAAGGAGCACAAAGTGAAATTTTCACAAGTACAAGAATCAAGCAAACTTTAAGCCTTAAGCTGGGAAACTTCAAAAAGGATTTGAACCTCAAATTAAACAAATTCTCCCTCACTCGGCTGACTACAAATAAAAAATGTGAACTCAAACCGAGCACGATCTCATGTCCTCGTCTTCCCAAGCATAAGCTTTAGTTCGTCCATCAACCTTTGTCGATTGGTCGAGGACAATAATAAATCTTAGCTTGAGAAACGATCAACACACCCGGGAAGAGAAGGGTAAAGTCAATCCCCCATGATGAGCCAATACCCAACAAGCCATCAAGAGACCATGCTCAAAGGGGAGAACATGCCCTTACATCACTAACAACCTCTATTAGCCATGAAAATGGCTAAAAGAAAGGTGTTGTGGAGCAGGAGAAAGAGTCGGTGGTCCCTCTATGAGGACTTAAACCTCAAGCAGCACCCTGAAGGCTTAAATTGATGATGGAGGATAAGCCCTTACTCACCTCGAACACGTCGTCGTAGTCACCATGAACTCTCCCCCAAGTAATAAATCTGAGCAACCTCAACCTCAAGACTGTAGAAGAGAAAGAAAGCCTCAAATCGAGCAGCAAAGGAAAAAGTAAGAAATGGGCCTTGAACAATACGCCCAACCCATTAGCTGACCTCGATAATTGACCCACATAAACATGGGGCGCTGAGCTTCTAAACCCCTTAAATAGAGACTGTAGAGCACTTAAGACACCGTACGATTTGCAATCTCTAAGGGCTTGACCTCTCAACCCAAAGAAGGTTAACTAGAAGAAGATTGATGATTTGCTCGACTCATGAGGAAAAAAGAGTGAAAGAGAAACCTTCCAAAAATGCCAAGAATGAAATGAGAGAACTGAATTTTTTTAATGGAGAAATGCTACACCTGCCAGCATTATTTATAGGTGGGAGGAAAACGCACCAAAATCGACACTTAATGTAGCCAAATCTCGAGTATATACCAACTTAACCGTTCGATCGAGCCTCGAAAATACACGAATTTAAAAAATGATAGAATTCTAGCATAGATAGGACTACTAGCGAGATAAAGCCATGACCTATGACCAGCTTGTCGTTACCTACCACCATGTAACATATAGGCAAAACAAGACACAACACATTAAAGTACACGCTACGAAAATGAGCAGCTGCCTTTCGATCATTGACCTCAAATACTAGATGAGCTTATAATTCAAACAGTTAGCGAAATTTTCAACAAAAAATAGAAACACAGCATAAATCAGCTTGGAAAGAGACACAGCATTAAAGAAAGAAACTTCATTAAGACAAAATGATATTACATAAATGGTCATTATAGACAAATGCTATCGAATTCGGTTCCTACATGATTAAACAAAACACAAAGGCAAACTGAAGCTAATTAGTAGAATATCAGCCAAAAATCTCCTCACTGGTAATGGGTTGAGGGATAGTAACAACAACCTCCCCTTGAGGCTCAGCTGAGATGCCTCCACCTAGCTTGGCATCATTCTACTAAGCCTCTAAAGCAGCTAGCACTGTCACAACCTCTACCTGAGGAATGTCCTCCTATCCCTTTGAGTCACGTCATCGACAGCATCTTCTCCTTACTCCGCAATGACAATGGTCTCCTCCACCTCTAACGTGCATTCCTTTTCACTACCTTCCTCTTCCTCATCTTCATCATCCTTCGAAACAGCTTAACCCAGATGACCTGCCAAGAAACTAAGGTCTAGCCTGGGAAACTTGCTGAGCACCTGGTCGTAAACGGCCTGAACACTTTCCTTAGTGATCATCTACTAGTGCTTCCTCCACCTCTGACTTGCAAAGAGGTCCTCCTAAATGCTCTTCTTCCCCTCCTTAGGAATAACCCACTCATCCTCGAGCTCAACTATTCGAGCCTATAATAAGGAAACACCAAAAAAATAAGCCTGCGATAATGGAATTAATGAAGGAAAAATAAAGGACAAATCGATCAACCTTGAGAGCATCATATTCTCCCCTCATCCTATTACAATTCATTATGAGCTCCTCCATGCAAAACGACAAAGCATCCCGCTTCTGCCTTCTGTCTTTCCACTTCCGTGCCAAATCACTAACGGTACCCTTCAAAGTCGACTATACTCGTAGGGCCTTACCAACCTCCTACAGCGCACGAATGCCCACTGCATCAACATGATGGATGAGCTGGTCCGTCTCCTCCATCAACTCAATCACCTTGCTTTGCAACCTGACCCTTCCATGCCTCTTGTAAAGACCCGACCCTCTAAATCCCGAGACTTAGAGTACCGAATCCCCAACCACATATAACGTTTTCACATTATATGTAAGGTTGTCCTAAATCTAACAGTTTTATGAAAATTGTTTGATCAAACACTATAACTTTATAAAGAACTTTTAACAAAACGAGATTGCTAACAAAAGCAACCTATACAAACATTTACATCATATAAACACTGTTTAGTGTCATTACAAGACACTACAAAAATTACATATTTGCTTAATACAAAAGAATCCTAAGGGATCTTAAGGTTTTTACAAAAATAGGCTTATCTATCAAGCCTTCTATACATAACTTTTTCCTTAGCAAAAATTCCTCCAAAAGTCCAGGGAAATCGAGTCCTATTCGTCCCACTCATCCAGGAATCTTTCGAAATCGGACCTGTAAACCCTGGAAATTCTCAGTAGCTAGAAAACCCCAGGAGTTGGAAACGAAACCCTAATCCGATCAGATTGAGATTAGTGAATGGAGCCTAGGAACCCTAGATCCGGCTTTCCTTCAGTTTCTTAGTAAAATAATTATTATGGAGTAAATGAATGTGAATTGTTGTTCCAAGGAACATTTCAAACCTTTGAAAGTTTTAGATTCGGGAATTTTTCAATTCCGGGCCTTCCCGAGCCCAATTACGGAAAAGCGTGCCCCGAGCCACGGATTCAGAAAAATATTCCGGACTATTCATTAGAACCGTAATTTTATAAGGATTCCAAAAATATCAATTTCATAATTTTCCGAGCTATAAAAATTATAGTTATAGCTTTTCCCGTGTTTTCGGAACAACCGGTAAAGTAGATGTCTTGTCTACTATTCACAAGTACAACCTACACTACACACTACCCATACCCTATTCTTACATCCTTACAACTACTCATTTCAATTTTCTTTTCCAAGAAATTTTGTCTTTTAAACAATTATTACATTTATTACATTTTCAATTACTAAATTACAAATTTTATTTCTTTTTCAAACTCACACACACACACACACACAAGAGGCCGGCGCCCCTCCCTCCAACTCTCCCTCTCATTTAATTATTTTTACTTCTTTTATTAAAGCTAAACCCTAAATTATTTGATATATATACTAAATGTTCTCTCTCTCTCCTCATTTCCTTCTTTTAATTTTTCAAAAAGGGATCAAAACCCTCTCTTCTCTCCTCTCCAAGTGCCGAGCAACCCCCTCCCCCTTCCTCTTGCAATTTCAACTTTGTTTCTTCTTCTTTCCTCCTTCAAGACTCCTTTGGTATGTATATTTAGGCCTTGTACATCCTAAATCTTGTTATGGCAAGATCATTTTGTGTGTTTTTCTCATCTAAATCCCAATGAGCATGAGCAAGGGACATGAAAACACAACTACAAGAATCTCAAGCCATCTCAAGAAGTGGATCTAGCCTTTAAATAGTTTTGTTTGAAATGTCAACTTGTTCATGCATGTAAAGTAGTGATCTTGCAATATATTGTTGTTCATGCCATGAGATCCATGATTTATGCATCATACTTAGTAGATCTAAAGTTTAGATACCCACATTGTCATCTACATGCATGATCATAGAGTTATTTTTATTTTTCATGCATTCAGGACCACAAAAATGTAGTCTTGAATATGTATAGAGATGTTAGATAGTGGATAATCACATATAGAAAGCAAGGACATTGAAAAAGGAAGGGCTTTGCTAGATATGAAAAGTTGAAAATTCGGATGAAATGGAAACCCTACCTTAAAGACCCCCAAAATCAACTTTAAACTTATATTTCATAAGAAAAATGAAGGGTATGTGTAATAGACATGTTGAAAGAATTATTTTCATGAGTTTAGATGAGTTAGGCATAATAATAATGAGGAAAACAAGAGGTGAAGTTAGAATGAAAAAAATGTTGACTTTAAGTGTGTAGTCAAATTCGTAACTTTGTGTAATGCCTAATTAAACACTTAGTATTTAAGTCTAAAATGGATACTTTATAAATTAAATGAGGTCCTTAGATAATGTATACATTGAAGCTTCAATTTTTAATGCATTAGACTAGATTTCCCTTAAGAAAAATGTAAGACAAGGAAAATTGGAAAATTCGGATTTTTACAAATAGCTTATTTGAAAACATGTTTACCAAATGAAAAAGGTGAATTTTTATGCATGAATGGAGGCCATGACTATTATAGACTTTGAGAACCTATTTTTAGTTAAATAATAAGTAAATTACAAGATTAAAAACCAAAGAAACCCTAAGGAGTATAATGTGGAAAATAACTTCTTAGAATTAGCCTTTATGAAACTTTCCCCAACACTTAGGAGTACCTAAGAGTTTATTACTACAAAAATCATCATGACTATGCACATATCGAGTTCATCACATAGCATACACATTAGTAGTTCATTCCCATATCATTCATGCATGAATTATCATCTAGGAATTACTTTTTATCAAAGGCAAAACAATTTTTTGAGATTGGGTCAATTGCGGGACAGAACTGATCCCACTTCCGTGACCCTATTATTTTCAAAACTTGGAATTAATATTTGAATTAGATAGATCTTTCGAAGTAGATGAAGATCGATATAAAGTTTGCGAAATTCCGAGTTAAAATGACCAAGTTATGGCCGTTTTAAGTCGGAACTTCCAAAAATAGCGAGAAATCCGAATTCAACTAGTCTAGATGTATAGTTTGATTTAATTACATGGTGAGAGTCTTATAGGGATTATTCTTGATTGGTAGGTGATTCCGAGCAGGACGACACTCTACCTCCCTATTATTATTATTAAGAAGTTTGGTGCCCCATGGCCGAGTGAGTTTACTTCCACTCTCAATTAATGCTTGTGATTGTAATGTAGTGGCACTAGTGATGTAGGAAAAGATAAAAGGAATTGTACAAGCATGATGGGGTATGTGGGAATTAATTATGTTGTTGGTTGTTGATATGTGAAATGGAGCTTAAGGTATATCGAAACCGGGTGTTAAGATATTGACTGTTTTACTAGAATCTTATGATGAATGTCTGCGAATACTTGTTGGTCACTTAAAAGAATTGAATTAATGACTATTCGACTCCGACTATAAATTGAGTTCATTCATGTCACAATGGGGTTGGAGCATTTGCATTGGTTGGTTTTTCGTGACCCATAAAACGAATGTGAGGTTAATCGTGATCCATAAAACGAATGTGAGGTTAATCGTGATCCATAAAACGAGCTTTTAATCAGTTGACCGTGAGCTTAAACGGCGTCGTACCGCAGGATTCGTTAATCTGCTAACCCGGGATGGAGGGCGCAAGTCCATCCACATATGATTTCCGGTTGGTCATATGTTTGTTGATCACATTTGTATGGTGCATACACTTGCTTGAATAATCACTTGCTTGAATGATTGTATTTAATTGTGTTATGGAAGTATTACTCACTAAGCTAGTTAGCTTACGCCCCTATAGTTTCTATCTTTTGCAGCATGAGTTTATATGGCTTAGGCCAAGACAAGCCACAGCGCAGGTACCGGAGATAGGAGTTTCCTATAGAAGTTTATTCATTCTTTTGTATAGACTTCCATTGGAAACTAAGGACTCTGGATGACTGTAATAGACTGTTATTCTTTTGCGGGGGAATGCCCCTTAGATTTTGTAAACTTTAACATTTGCGTTTTGATTTATTATCTATGGCTAATGATGCCTTTTAAACTGTTTAACTCCATTTGTTGAAGTATTCTATTGTCGTAAAGGAACGCTTTACATCTACTTAAGACTTCCGAAGGCCCCGGGTAGGGAACTCGAGAGTCTTACTTAGTATGTGGCGGGCTGTTACGTTTAGGATACCCTACGGGGCGTGACAGGACCCATAGCCCAAATCATCATAAAACTCGTCTCCAATACTTGCAAAGCAGCAAAAGTGAGCCCATGGCCTAGTACACAATAACAAATGCAAAAACAAATCATCAAGTCAAAGTAATGCGTCATTAGACAGGTGATTATCTTTATTGCATTTTCTTTCACAAATCAACAGGAGGGTATTCAAACCCCGGGTCACACTTCGGGAATTCAGGGATCCTGAGTAACAGCAGCGCTCTCAGGGGCTTGATATAAGCAGTCCGAATACTTATATCTCCTATATCTATTTCATGAAGATAATAGCTTCATTAGGTTTAAAAGCCGTTGCCTGACTCTACTTAAACTCAGTCCATAACATGAGCCTAGTTCACAAGTTCCCATAAACTTTGAACTAAACCATGGTATTTTCCCTAAGTTTAAGCAAACGTTACTCAGATACTATTCCCCTATCGGCTACCCACTTAACCAAAAGAATCGCTATTGCATCATAGCGTACCATTGCATCATGGTAAAGTCATTGCATCATGACTTGGTTAAGCGCCTAACTAACATGTCATTGCATCATGACAGGTTTGCTGCTCCTTGGACCAGATTAAACAGCGTAATAGACATCCAATTCATTCAAATATTAAGTCGAATCAATTGAAATCAGATTAGGAATGCCTATTCCTAGCAATCATCAAAAAAGTTATTGCGTACCTGAACCCGTTAGTATATTACTAGGATCTCTCGGTGAAGAATTAACCGAAGAATCCTTAACTGAAATAAGAATATCACAATAATCAATAAATATAGATTTCACTCTCACAAATATATACATATATATATCACAATTGATCAAAGAATTTCAAATAATTGAATACAAAGTCATAAGTAAGCATTTAATCATTCTATTATATCCTAAATCACTTAACAAATACTTAATTGCCCAAATAATAAACTTCGGAAAATTTTAGAAAAAGTTTTTAAAATTCAAAAGCGCAGGGGATACGCCGGCACTCAAAGCCGGCGGCTTTGAGCCGGTGTTCAACACTAAGAAAAACAACACTGCCAACGCTGGCAGTGCTCAAGGGTACGCCGGCCGCTTTCATTCTACACCGGCCGCTTTGAGCTGGTGTAGAATGCAAATTCAAAATTTTTCAAAACTTCCAGAACGATACAAACTGGCCGCGTATATGGATATGCTGGCAGCCTCTAATGATACGCCGGCGGCTTATACTCACAAATTGCCGGCGTACGTTCTGAAGAACAAACGCTGGCAAAATTCGTTGTAAAAGTCGGTGGTGTTTCAAAGTGGCAATAAAGAATTTGTTCCAATGCTGCCTCTACCCCTGCGGCGTTGCATTCCCAGGTGCCGGCGTACGTTTAAAACAGACCTAAACGATAGAACACTTTCTCCTGTTTTTCCACTTCAAAAATTCTATCATATAACACTTTCAAATCTTTCTCAACTACATATTTAACTTCATATACTCACTCCTATCTATACTACTCAATCCTAGCAACTCAAAACATGAAATCAACACAATTAAACACTTCCAATTCCACTTCAATCCATTCTAAATTTTCCTATACAAACCCTCTTCATATCCTCCCAACACTTCATATCACTTCTATAATACATGCACAACCTCACATACTCACAAAACACATTCCTAGCTCATCTCAAGCATGAACAAACAATTTAGATAACATTTAAACTCATTCCAATCAAGAATTCATACAACCACTTCAAGAAAGAAAAACAAAGCAACAATCATAGTTAAATCAACTCACATACATATACCTTGTCTTGAGGAGAACTTTGATTTTTAAGACTTGATATTGTTCTTGACTTGAACTTGGAAATGGAATTGAAAGAGGAAGAAGAAAAGAAAGAAAGAAAAAGCAAAATTCGTATAAAACCTGCCCCTAAAAGTAGGTTAATTAAGCAAAATTTAGCTTTAGACATATTCCAAATTTGCCCTTTAAGGCATATATAATTTTAAGTTGCATTTGGGATGTATTTAGGTCTCATTTAAGGTTCATTTAGGCCTAATCACTAGTTTAACTACTAGAGCTTCTATCCACTAACCTTAAGCAAAGCCAAAGATTTATTTTATAAATCTAACTTAACTAACACCTTAATGTATAAAAGACATAATTAATAATCATACCATACACACACATTAATACGTATTAAACAAAGCTATTAATTTCAATACATATACAAAATAATACATTTAGATTATTACTAACACAACTATCCCAACATCATGCTCATTAATTCCACAATTAAGTTAAACAAACAACACATGGAATTTAAATAGACTTTAAATTTAGATCATTTCACCTCTACTTAAAAGCCTCCTTCTCTAGCGCAGTAAAACAAGCTTTCAACCGCTCCAAGTCATCACTTACCTATGAAGAAAACACCAAGTTAAAGAGTGGCACAAAAAAAAAATGTAATTCGACCTTGCACACCTCGTAACTTTAGAAAGAGCCACCATAACCTACATGAGCCAAGTTCACATAAGAAAGAGAGTGACTAAAAGGTGGAGAAGGGTAGTAAGAAGATACCTCATAAAACTTGCGACTAGAAAAGTCCAACACATAATCCTTAGACTTTAGCTCACTCAACATAGTCCTCACCCTAATCCTGTCCTCTATAATGGCAAGGTCCTTAAACATTCCCCAGTCGATGACCATATCTGAAATGACCTAGATTTACATTTTATTCAAATTCCATGTGTTTAAGTATTTATGTTAAAATGTTGAATTTAAGGAGCATGGTTATGTTGTTAGTAGGGTTAAGATATATGATTGTGCATGTGTATATGTTGACATTAATATTTTGTCCTATATGCATTAATGTATGTGTAATGAAATTATTAATGTTGTCTTTTGCATCTTAAGATGTTAAATTAAGTTAGATTAATAAATCAACTATAATTTCACTTAAGGCTAGTTAATAAAGTTCTTGTATTTAAGATAGCATTATTGCCCAAATAAGCCCAAATGAAGTTCAAATTCATGCCAAATGCATCCTAAGTTAACATATGCATTAAGGGGTAAATTTGGTGTATGTTTAAGTCAAATTTGCTTAATTACCCTACTTTTTGAAGGCAGCCATTTTTACCACAATTTTCTTTTCTTTCTTTTGTTTTCTTCTTCCATTTCCATCTCCATTTCCAAGCTCAAGTTAGGGTTTATATCAAGTTTGCAAACCAAAGTTTTCTCAAGACAAGGTATATATATACTTGAATTAAATTAGTTAAGGTTGTTATGTTGTTTTATTTCTTTTCTTGAAATAGATGTATGGATTATTGGATGAATTGAGCTTAATGTTGGTCAAATGGTTTGTTCATGCATGGGATGAGTTGAGAAAGTGTTATATGAGTGTATGAGGTTGTACATGCATTGTTGTATGTTTATGAAGTGTTGGGAAGTTGTTAAGAGGATTTGTGTAGGAGAATTTAGAATTGATGGAAGTAGATATTTGAAGTGTTTAATTGTGTTGAATTCATGCTTTGAGTTGCTAGAATTTAGTAGTATAGATATGGGTGAATAATATGGAGTGGGAAGTGTAGTAGAGAAAGATTTTGAAGTGTTTTAACCTAGAATTTCACAAAGTGGAAAACAGGGGATTTGAATTTTCGTTTAGAGCTTGTTTTTAAAACGTACGCCGGCATCTGGGGATTCTACGCTGCCGGCGTAGAAAGCCCACAGAATCGTTTTTCCTAATGCCGTTTGCAACGCCGCCGGCTTTAATGTTAAGAATTTGCCAGCGTCTGTTCTTCAGAACATACGCCGGCAATTTGAGTCTCTACGCCATCGGCGTAGAGGCGGTGTTGAAAGTTCACAGAACCAAATTTCTTAAAGCCGACTGAACGCCACCGGCTTTCGCTAGGAAGTCATCCGGCGTTCTTCCTTCCAACTTGTACGCTGGCTTCTGGGAATCAACGCCGCCGGCATAGTTTGCAAAGGCTGACGGTGTACACTTTGAACGCTGTCAGCGTTGGCAGTGTACATTTTCAGAGCATGGAACACCGGCTCAACGCCGCCGGCGTTGAGTGCCGGCGTATCCCCTGTGTTTTTCAAGTTTAAGAGCTTTTTCTAAAAATTTCCCAAAGTTATTATTTGAGCAATTAAGTGTTTATTAAACAATTTGGGATATAATAGGACGTTTAAATGCTTAATTGTGACTTTGTAATTAATGAATTGGATGTCTTTGATTAATTTTGATATATGGATTTAATATGTATATATATTTGTGATAATGACATCTAAACTTGTTGATTTATTGATTATTATGAAATTTCTATTACAGTTAAGGATTCTTCGGTTACTTCATCACCGAGAGATCCTAGTTCTATATACTAACGGGTTCAGGTACGCAATAACTTGTCTGATGTTTGCTAGGACCAGACATTTCTAAATTGACCTAAATTGATTCGATTTAACATGTGGATGAATTGGATGTCATTAGCTGTTTAATCTGGTCCGAGGAGCAGCAAACCTGTCATGATGCAATGACATGTTAGCTAGGCGCTTAACCAAGTCATGATGCAATGACTTTACCATGATGCAATGGTACGCTATGATGCAATAGCGATTCTTTTGGTTAAGTGGGTAGCCGATAGGGGGGAAATTGTATCTGTGTAACGTTTACCTTAAACTTAGGGGAAATACCATGATTTAGTTCAAGGTTTATGGGAACTTGTGAACTAGGCTCATGTTATGGACTGAGTTTAAGTAGAGTCGGGCAACGCTTTTAAACCCTAGATGAAGCTATTATCTTCATGAAATAGATATAGGAGATATAAGTATTCGGACTGCTTATAAACCCCCTGAGCAGCTGCTGTTACTCAGGATCCCTGGATTCCCGAAGTGTGACCGGGGTTTGAATACCCTCTTGTTGATTTGTGAATCAAATGTAATAAAGATAACCACTTGTTCTATGTGCATTACATGAATTGGATGACTTGTTATGCATTGGTTATTGTGTACTGGGCCTCTGGCTCACTTTTGCTGCTTTGCAGGTATTGGAGACGAGTATTACGATGACTTGGGCTATGGGTCCGATTTCGAAAGATTTCTGGACGAGTGGGATGAATAGGATCCGATTACCCGGGACTTTTAGAAGACTTTTTGCTAAGGACAAGCTATGTATAGAAGGCTTGTTAGTTAAGCCAATTTCTTTTTGTAATGACCTTAAGATCCTTTAGGATTCTCATGTTTTGAGAAAACATGTAATTTTTGTAGTGTCATGTATTGACACAAACAATGTTTATTTGATGTAAAATATGTATAGATTGCTTTTGTTAGCAATCTTGTTTTATTTAAAAGTTCTTTACAAAGTTAGTGATTTGATCAAACAATTTTCATAAACTGTTAGTTTTAGGACAACCTTACATATAATGTGAAAACGTTATATGTGGTTGGGGATTCGGTACTCTAAGTCTCGGGATTTAGAGGATCGGGTCTTTACAGATGGTATCAGAGCCTTGTTTATGAATTGTTTGATTAAATAGTGGTGACTTGACCTTAGATGCGGAGTTAGTTAGACATATATAGGACTTGTTTATATTAAGTTTTATGTTTAATTGTCTAATTGGTTTATTAATTGTTTTGATATTGATTTAACCTTGTAAAATTATTGTATGTCATACATGTTGCATGTTTGTTTAAAAGATGGATAGGTCACGAAGAGTAACCCGACAATCTTCGGAAAGAGAAAGTATGCCACCTCCTTCTCAGTCTACTATTTCAGCTTCTGCATCAGCTAGTATTCCAGCTTCTACTTCGACTCCATCACCGGCTTCGGCTTCTACTGCACCGAATCCACAGCCTCCTCAAATGCCAGCATATCCAGCTATGCCACAGATGCCTACGGGAGATCCGAATAATGTGCTCACTATGTTTCGGGATATGTTTGCAATAGTTCAGCAGTACCAACAAATGATGTATCAACAACAACAACAATTTATGCAGCAATATCATCCACCAACTGTGAGAGAAGAGCCACAAGTACCAATGGGAGACCGGAACGAACAAGTCAAGTTGCATGATTTTGTTAGACTGGTACCTGATTTTGATGGAACTGTTTTGGATCCGACTCGAACGGAAGGTTGGATAGTGGAGCTAGAAAAGCGTTTGCAGCTTGTGAAGTGCCTGAGCATAGGAAAGTTGATTTGGCTATATATATGTTGAAGGGAGATGCATATAATTGGTGGAGATTGAATAGTGAAGGATATGTGAGACCGATACCATGGAACAGATTAAGGAAGCCTTTTTCTTGCAATACATTCCATCCACAGTGCGGGAACAAATGATATCGAGTTGGTTGAGTCTAAGGCAGGGAAATAAAACTGTTGAAGCATATCATGCAGAATATTGTAGATTGCTTCGATTTGCGGGTACAAGTTACAATGATGAGAGCATGAAGGTTCAAAAGTTCCAAGATGGCTTGAACATGGAGATTAAGAGTGAGGTTAAGAAGTTTCAATTATCAACACTGTCCGAAACAGTAATCAAGGCAAGTTAGTGGAACAAATTAATAATGAAAATAAAGCTCAGAGGGATAGACGTGCAATTTATGGGCAAGAGATCGGTGACATCCTACACTCCTTATTCAAGGTTTGGTAATGTTAACAAAGGCAAGCGACCATATTTGGGTAAGAAACCAAGCTCGGGACAAGTGGTGAAGACTCCTATGCCATCCATTCCATTTGATAGGCGATGCCCTATATGTTTTGGGCCTCATGAATCGTTTCAATGTAAATGGACTCCTGGAGCTTGCTTTGCATGTGGGAAAGTTGGTCATAAAGCTTCTGATTGTCCTGATCCTAAATTGAAGCCCATCTTTTGTGCTCATTGTCAACAAAGGGGTCATCATGTGGCAAATTGTAAAGAAAAGCCGAGGAATGAAGGACCGAACTTTGGAAAGGGAATGACAGCTGCTAGGTGTTTGCTTTGCAACAATGTGAGAAAGCTCCTTCGGTTGATACACTGGCAGGTATAATACAGATTGCAAGACATCCTGCATATACTTTAATTGATACTGGTGCTACTCATGCATGTATTGCTGAAAGCTTTGTGAATGAGTGTGGTTTGTCTTCTGAAGTGTTGTATGATAGAGTGATGAGTGTGAATACTCCTTTTGGTGTGCAATCCAAAGAGCCATGTGTATGTAAGAATGTTGATGTTGTGATTTCTGATGAAAGCATGCCAATAGATATGTTAGTTCTACCTTTAATTGATTTTGATGTTATTCTTGGAATGAATTGGTTGAATCTTTACAAAGCACAATAGATTGTAGTAAAGCGGAAGTGAGTTTTGAATTGGAAGGTAGAAGACTATTTCATGTGTTGGAAAGAAGGAGACCCGGAAGTATGTATTCTATGGAATTGTGGGAGAAGGATATGGGAACTACAATGGGTAGTGAAGAACTCCGAGTTGATATGGTGCCAGTAGTAAGGGAATTTGTTGATGTTTTTCCTGATGAATTACCCGGTTTGCCACCGGATAGGGAGATTGATTTTGGGATTGATTTGATACCTGGAACTACACCTATTTCTAAAGCTCCGTATCGTATGGCTCCGGCTGAGTTGAAAGAATTGAAAAGTCAGTTAGAAGAATTGCAACACCTCGGGTTTATCGTCCAAGTATTTCTCCTTGGGGTGCTCCGGTATTGTTTGTTAAGAAGAAAGATGGAAGTCTAAGGATGTGTATAGACTATAGAGAATTGAATCAAGTGACAATCAAGAACAAGTATCCACTTCCTCGAATTGATGATTTATTTGATCAATTGAGAGATGCGGCATTGTTTTCCAAGATAGATTTGAGATCCGGATATCATCAACTCAAGATTAAGCAACAAGATATATCCAAGACGGCTTTCAGAACAAGATATGGACATTTTGAGTTTATGGTTATGCCTTTCGGTTTAACAAATGCCCCTGCTGCTTTTATGGATTTGATGAATAGGGTATTTAAGGATTATTTGGATCAATTTGTGATAGTCTTCATTGATGATATATTGGTATATTCAAAGAATGTGGAAGACATGAGAAACATTTGAGACTTGTATTGCAAAGATTGAGAGAGAGGAAGCTTTATGCTAAATTTAGCAAGTGCAAGTTTTGGTTGAGAGAAGTTGCATTCTTGGGACATATCATTACAAAGGAAGGAATATCTGTTGATCCGGAGAAGATTAGAGCGGTATTGACTGGCCACCACCGACAAGTGTCACGGAAGTGCGAAGTTTTCTGGGGTTGCAAGTATTATAGAAGATTTGTACAAGGTTTTTCCAAAATCGCTTCACCATTAACTAAGTTGACGAGAAATATGTGAAGTTTGATTGGGATGAAGATTGTGATCGGAGTTTTCTTGAGCTGAAGGAACGATTGATTTCTGCACCGATTTTGGCATTACCAATTAGTGGAGAAGAGTTTGTAATTTATAGTGATGCTTCACTTCAAGGACTCGGATGTGTGTTGATGCAAGATAATCGAGTCATAGCTTATGCCTCAAGACAATTGAAGTCCCATGAGAGGAATTACCCAATTCATGATCTCGAGCTAGCCGCAGTGGTATTAGCATTGAAGCTTTGGAGACATTATCTGTTTGGTGAAAAGTGTAAGATATTCACGGATCATAAGAGTTTGAAATACATTTTCACTCAAAAGGAATTGAACATGCGACAACGAAGGTGGTTGGAATTAATTAAAGATTACGATGTTGAAATTTATCACCCGGGAAAAGCTAATGTGGTAGCCGATGCGCTCAGTAGAAAGAAACGATGAATGTGGAATCTCTGGTTACTAATCAATGGGAGTTACAAGAAGATCTTCAAAGGATGAATATTGAGATAGCTATGGAAAATGTTGACATTATGCTAGCAGTTTATCACTGCAACGATTCTGATCAAATCAAGCAAGGACAACTTGAAGAACCCGGTAGCCAAAAGTTGAAAAATGAGATAAATCAAAGAGGAGAAAAGATGAGAATTGATGATAAAGGAATTATCAGATTCAAAGATAGAATTTATGTACCTGAGATCCATGATTTGAGACACAAATTATGAAGGAAGCACATTCCTCCTCATATTCAATTCATCCGGGAAACACGAAGATGTATCGAGACTTGAAGCGACATTTTTGGTGGGAAGGAATGAAGAAGGACATTGCAAGATTTGTTTCTAAGTGTTTGGTATGTCAACAAGTGAAGATCGAGCATCAACGGCCTGGAGGAGAATTGCAACCATTAAATTCCGGAATGGAAATGGGATGAGATAACTATGGATTTTGTGACGCTTTACCAAAGACAGTAGCCAAGAATGAGATGATTTGGATCATTGTGGATCGACTCACGAAATCGTCACATTTCATTCCACTGAGAGTCGGGTATTCACTTGAAAATTGGCTCAGATTTACATCCGAGAGATAGTGAGATTACATGGTATACCAATGACCATTACTTCGGATAGAGATACGAGATTTGTCAGTCGATTCTGGAAAAGTCTTCATGAAGCTCTTGGAACAAAGTTACAATTTAGTACAGCTTTTCATCCACAAACTGACGGGCAATCGAAAGGACAATTCAAATTCTTGAAGATATGCTTAGAGCTTGTGCATTGGATTTTGGAAAGAATTGGGATGAACACTTACCTTTAGTTGAATTCGCTTACAATAATAGTTATCAAGCATCGATTCAGATGGCTCCGTATGAAGCGTTATATGGAAGAAAATGTAGATCTCCTTTGCATTGGGATGAAGTGGGCGAGAGAGTATTGATTGGACCCGATTTGGTACAACAAGCGTTGATAAGATTCAAATGATCAAACAGAGATTGAAAGCTGCTCAAGACCGATATAAAAGTTATGCCGATTTGAGAAGAAGACCTTTGGAGTTTGAACTTGGAGATCATGTGTTTCTCAAGATATCCCCGACTAAAGGAGTTTTCAGATTTGGTGTGAGGAGTAAATTGAATCCAAGATACATTGGGCCATATGAAATATTGGAAAGGATCGGACCATTGGCTTATAGATTGGCGTTACCACCAAGTTTGTCAGGCGTTCATAATTTTTTCATGTATCTCAGCTTAGAAAGTGATATCCGATTCCGATGCAATATTGGATACCAATCAACCAGAGATACTACCAGACTTACTACTGAAGAAAAGCCAATTAGAATTTTGGGAAAAATGGACAAAGAATTGAGGAATAAAGTCATACCAATGGTAAAGGTCCAATGGAGTAACCAATCCGAGAGAGAAGCGGTTTGGGAAGTAGCGAGTGCAATGAGACAGAAATATCCGGAACTTTTTGAGTAAGAAGGTGAGTTAAGTTTCGGGGACGAAACTTCTTGAAGAAGGGAAGAATGAAATGACCTAGATTTACATTTTATTCAAATTCCATGTGTTTAAGTATTTATTTAAAATGTTGAATTGAATGAGCATGGTTATGTTGTTAGTAGTAAGATATATGATTGTATGTGTATATGTTGACATTAATATTTTGTTATATGCATTAATGTGTGAGTAATGAAATTATTAATGTTGTCTTTTGCATTTAAGATGTTAAGTTAAGTTAGATTAATAAATCAACTATAATTTCACTTAAGTTAGTTGATTAAGTTTCTTGTAATTAAGTAGCATTTATGCCCAAATATAAGCCAAATGAAGTTCAAATTCCAAATGCAACCTAAGTTAATATGCATTAAGGGGTAAATTTGGAATGTTTAAAGTCAAAATTTGCTTAATTACTACTTTTTGAAGGCAGCCATTTTATCCGAATTTTCCTTTTTCTTTCTTTTTTTTCTTCTTCCATTTCCATCTCCATTTCCAAGCTCAAGTTAGGGTTTATATCAAGTTTGAAAATCAAAGTTTTCTCAAGACAAGGTATATATATATTGAATTAATTTAGTTAGGTTGTTGTGTTGTTTTATTTCTTTCTTGAAATAGATGTATGGATTATTGGATGAATTGAGTTTAATGTTGATCAAATGGTTTGTTCATGCATGGGATGAGTTGAGAAAGTGTTATATGAGTGTGTGAGGTTGTGCATGCATTGTTGTATGTTTATGAAGTGTTGGGAAGTTGTTAAGAGGATTTGTGTAGGAGAATTTAGAATTGATGGAAGTAGATTTTGAAGTGTTTAATTGTGTTGAATTCATGCTTTGAGTTGCTAGAATTGAGTAGTATAGATATGGTGAATATATGAAGTGGAAGTGTAGTTGAGGAAAGATTTTGAAGTGTTTAATAGAATTTTACAAAGTGAAAACAGGGGATTTGAATTTTCGTTTAAGCTTGTTTTTAAAACGTACGCCGGCATCTGGGGATTCTACGCCGCCGGCGTAGAGGCGGTGTAGAAAGCCCACAGAATCGTTTTTCCTAACGCCGTTTGCAACGCCGCCGGCTTTAATGCTAAGAATTTGCCAGCGTCTGTTCTTCAGAACGTACGCCGGCAATTTGAGTCTCTACGCCGCCGGCGTAGAGGCGGTGTTGAAAGTTCATAGAACCAAATTTCTTAAAGCCGACTGAACGCTGCCGGCTTTCGCTAGGAAGTCATCCGACGTTCTTCCTTCCAACTTGTACGCTGGCTTCTGGGAATCAATGCCGCCGGCGTAGTTTGCAAAGGCTGACGGTGTACACTTTGAACGCTGTAAACCCCGAGAATTTTTCACATTAGTATCCGACTTCATAATATATTATATAAACTAGATAATAGATTCAGATTCTGAGTGAAGTTTAATAATAGGCTAATATTTAGATTTTTGGAGAATGAATGAAAGACTTAGGAACAAATAAAGAGATTCTTTAACCCTAGTTAATACCGAAAACAAATCTTGTGTCTTGAATAACTAATTCAAGATATGATCTATTATCTAGACCCGAAAACCTAGTATACTAATAGATTTAAATAGAAAATGTGAATATAAAGATTAAATGATTGTTTTGATCTCGATAATGATTCAAAACTAGAATAACGAGTAGTAATGAGTTTATATTTAGATTTAAACCCTAATTTTTGAGATTCCTAGTTAAATTTAAAAGCTATAATAAGAATTTATGTTTAGTATCAAAAACTAAAGATATAAATATAGTTAGTTTCTGTTTTAAGCTCAATTTTACTTAATTGATTATTTATGCTCTTAACTAGAAAACTATGATCCAAAAATGAACCGTTAAGATTTTAAATACACAACGAAATATAAACTGTTGAATACTCAAAATCTAAACTTCAAATAAATAATCAGATCACGCTATTGTTCTAAACCAAGTTTTCTTAAACTATCGGAGCCTGAAACAAAAATTGACCCAATGAGCTTAAGAAATCCAAATCGCGGGGGATAAAATTTTAAGAATAATTAATTACGTATATATATACCCTAAATTTGTGTTGTTTGAAAATCTAAGTGTTTTATATAAATTTATAGCATACTTTTGTACAAAACTTCAAATATTAGCTAATCTATACCCGTATAACCCGATTAATTAACTCAAAATTTAAACTAATAAATAAACTAATATATAAATATATATATATATATGTTTTGGCGGCTGATTTTTCGTGGAGATACAAAGAGGAAGAAGAGAGCGGAATTTTGTTCAATAATGCACCAAATTAGTCAACAAGTTTAACCTCCACACCATCAAACCAGCCAACACACACTTGCATTTATGAGGATGACAATAACAGATTAATGAAGAGAAATTCGGAGGGAAACAAGGGAGAAACTGCTGCAGCTTCACCTTCTCTTTCTCTATATATATATGTAATCAAATGCATTAATGAGGAACAAACAAAACTCCTTCACTCGCAGTTCCACAGCACGAAATAGACTCCCAATATCCACCAAAACAAATCAAAAACAAAGAAAAAACTAGATCATAAACCACCAACTCGGATCAAAGGAAAAACAAAGCCAAAAACTCTCCAACAAACTCAAAGGAAGTGGACTTGGTTTAAAGGATTTTCGTTCGAAGATATGATTTGTAACTGACTTAAAATCATCTTAGAACTTAATAAACACAAACACGAGCTTCGATTGCACTCAACAAGCTCCAACGAGGTAAAACTTCAAAACCCTAGTTTTACTTTCACAAAATCGAGATCTATTTATTATGTATTTAAACGTGTTAAAAGTTGTTGTATATCCTTATATATGATGTATAACTCTTATAAGTAGTTTAAGTAAGTTTCTAACGTGTAAAAACCAAAGAAAAAGAATCGAACCGAGGAGGAAGATGATAACAGTTGCAACGCTGCCTCAAGGCCGGCAGTGTAAACAATGTACGCGGCGGCTTACATTGATAGGCGGCGGCTTACAGGCGGCTTACACTAAACAGAGGCTACTAAAATAATTCACGTAAATACGACGTAAGCCGGCTACCTGGAGATCTATGCGGTGGCGTAGGGACGGCGTAAGTTTAAGCCGGCAGCTTCAACACCGGTGCTTTCGATAAGAAAATTTTTCTTTAAAATGATTTACACCGGCACCTGGGGATTTAAGCGGCGGGCCTTGAGCCGGCTTACAACTAAAAATTTGCAACGAAAGTTTTTCTGACCTAAACCGAATATATATATATATATATATAATATCTACTAAGTAATGTATATATATTTGTTATATAAATATGTATTAAAATGACTTAATACAAATAATTAAGTCTATTTAGAATTTTTATCTATAACTTTTGGAAACCCTAGAATTAAGAAAATATTTAGAATTAAATATGTATTATTAGTCTAATACTGGTTTTAACAAAATAAAAATATAATAAGATGGAAATTGAAATAAGTTAATTTCATGAGCAATGTGACTTCTAAAAATAACTAAACAATTATGTGAGATGAAAAAAGGAAAAACCCGACAATCCTAAGTATTAATATCGAGTCTAGAACACAAGCACATGTAGGAATTTAGCTAGATGATATTGATGAATATTTGTTTTAAATAGGTGAATTTGACTCATTAGAAGATCTATCAGTGGACTACTACGACTGAGTCGGTATGAACGGTGAGTAATTCAGTAATATTGTACTGGTTGTGATTGTAAATAGTCGAACATGTAATGCAAGATAATCAAATGAGTGTTTGTTGAAAGTCGATATGAATATGATTGTATGATTGCTAAATATTTTTTACAAGCGATAACGCAATGGTTGGTGATGTCAATAATATAATGATGATTGTGTGTAATGTATGGTCACCTCGAAATGATTACGACTTTTGACTTAATAAAATAATATGGACATGCATTGCACGATTGCATTATTGCATATATGGTTGTGACAGCCTGCTACGTATTAATATTTCGGATCTCTGTTTTTGCTTGGTTGATCCAATGTGTGAGTCTTCCAAAGGTTCTCTTTGGTCTGGCGGTCCTATGAGGAACTAAAAGGCACCGAAAACGCGCCCGTAGAATCGCTTTGAAATGATTAATACTTAGGGAGTTTCTAAGGGGATTGCAGGAGATGGTTTGTGGAAGCCACTATATTCAAAGTGATAACATTAAAACGAGAAATCGTTGATTCTCCTGTGTACTTAGCTCTCCTGGGCAGGTGGGTCATTGAGTTTTTTCTGTTCTCAACCCATTAAAAAGAGGGCGTAATCTTTTTCCTGTTTGGATTCTAGATCATCCAAACTCGTATCTGTGATACGATTGAGTGCTCGCATTGCATATGATTTGTTAATAACTTGTGTGATGTATGGTATGTCTGGTTATTCACTGAGCTGTGTTTCGCTCATACCTACAGTCTTTTCAGGTTCACATTACGTCCCTGGTTAGTTACATCCAGAATATGGCTCCGGTAAGGACTTTGAAGCTAGAAGTCTACAGATCTATTTAGTTTGATGGTTATGTACTATTAGAGTAGAATATTTAGTTGTATACTTCAATAGAGATATATGGTTTGTAATAGTTTATTATGGTTTTCACTAAATCATTTCTCTCATATATTTGTTATTCTTATCAAGCAACTTAGAAGATCCTGTTGTTTTAAAAACCGTCATTCCCTAAAGGTAATCTAGTGATAATATTCAAGTGTAACTTGTTTATTACTACTAGGGTACCCTCGGGGCGTGACAAACGCTGCCAGTGTGGCAGTGTACATTTCAGAGCATGGAACACCGGCTCAACGCCACCGCCGTTGAGTGCCGGCGTATCCCCTGTGTTTTTCAATTTTAAGAGCTTTTTCTAAAAATTTCCCAAAGTTATTATTTGAGCAATTAAGTGTTTATTAAACAATTTGGATTAATAGGACGTTTAAATGCTTAATTGTGACTTTGTAATTAATGAATTGGATGTCTTTGATTAATTGTGATATATGGATTTAATATGTATATATTTGTGATAATGAGATCTAAACTTGTTGATTTATTGATTATTGTGACATTTCTATTACAGTTAAGGATTCTTCGGTTAATTCATCACTGAGAGATCCTAGTTCTATACTAACGGGTTCAGGTATGCAATAACTTGTCTGATGTTTGCTAGGACCAGACATTTCTAAATTGACCTAAATTGATTCGATTTAACATGTGGATGAATTGGATGTCTATTACGCTGTTTAATCTGGTCCGAGGAGCAGCAAACCTGTCATGATGCAATGACATGTTAGCTAGGCGCTTAACCAAGTCATGATGTAATGACTTTACCATGATGTAATGGTACGCTATGATGCAATAGCGATTCTTTTGGTTAAGTGGGTAGCCGATAGGGGGGAATTGTATCTGTGTAACGTTTACTTAAACTTAGGGGGAAATACCATGATTTAGTTCAAGGTTTATGGGCACTTGTAAACTAGGCTCATGTTATGGACTGAGTTTAAGTAGAGTCGGGCAACGGCTTTTAAACCCTAGATGAAGCTATTATCTTCATGAAATACATATAGGAGATATAAGTATTCAGACTGCTTATATCAACCCCCTGAGCAGCTGCTGTTACTCAGGATCCCTGGATTCCCGAAGTGTGACCGGGGTTTGAATACCCTCTTGTTGATTGTGAATCAAAATGTAATAAAGATAATCACTTGTTTTATGGTGCATTACATCAATTGGATGACTTGTTTTGCATTGATTATTGTGTACTGGGCCTCTGGCTCACTTTTGCTGCTTTGCAGGTATTGGAGACGAGTATTACGATGACTTGGGCTACGGGTCTGATTTCGAAAGATTTCTGAACGAGTGGGATGAATAGGATCCAATTACCCGGGACTTTTAGAAGACTTTTTGCTAAGAACAAGCTATGTATAGAAGGCTTGTTAGTTAAGCCAATTTCTTTTGTAATGACCTTAAGATCCTTTAGGATCCTCATGTTTTGAGAAACCATGTAATTTGTTTTGTAGTGTCATGTATTGACACAAAGCAATGGTTATTGATGTAAATATATGTATAGATTGTTTATTAGCAATCTTGTTTTATTTAAAAAGTTCTTTACAAAGTTTAGTGATTTGATCAAACAATTTGCATAAACTGTTAGTTTTAGGACAACTTACATATAATGTGAAAATTATATGTGGTTGGGATTCGGTACTCTAAGTCTCGGGATTTAGAGGATCGGGTCTTTACAATATCACTCCATTTAAGCACCCTGCCCTACATAATATCAATCTAGGCTAACCGATTTGTGGGATCACTAGTGCTTCAAGCAGCCTCAACTTTAGGAGACCTGACTAGTAGGGAAAACAACAGTAGGGGAATGAGGAGGTACGCTTTGCATTTCGGACAAACGAGGACCTAGCAGAGTTTGTACCCTCAACACTAAGGAACTGCCCACAAGAGCCTCATCACCACAAGAACCATGCCCTAAGAGACTCTGTTGTGACATGACTTAAACATCCTATAGACGAGGAACAGGCTAACTAAGCCCCTCAACCACCATCGCCTAGTCCTTCGTGGTCACCTTCAACTTCGCAGCCTTCTTCCTCTTCTTGCTCACCAACTAGGGAGAAACTCGCCTATATCAATCATCGTTATAGGAACATCTACAAGAATACAACAAAAACAACGTTATTCAACAAATAATCAGGAAGCCTGCTAAGTCAAGCTCACCTGCTAACAAAAAATAAGAACAAAGAGCTCAACTTAATAGCCTTTCAGAGGGGGGAGGGGGGGCATGTGAGAGGGAATGGAGGACAAGATAAAGAGAGGCGATGTCAAGGAAGATGGAACCATACCTTAGGAAATAGAGATTGCCTCACATTGAGAAACTATTGCTTCATTTAGAAAATTCCTCACTACGAGTGTGGCATTATAAGGCTTCCCATCTCACCTCTCCAACCCTTCCTTCAACTCCCTTCTTACCTCATCTGTGATTTGATGTATCCTACCGTCAAAGTCATGTGAAAAAGATTGGGTGTCTGAGTTACATAAGCTTGATACTCTCTCTATGAGTAGAAAGAAAAAAACATCTGAAGAAACTTGACACTTTTACTTTAACAGATGAAAATGTTTTGTGAGTGGATGAATTCCACAGAAGGAACAATCTCCATGTATATAGGGAATGAAGGAAGACAAAGAGACCATTGACTACCCAATATTTGGGAACCACGTAGCCTAAATACCTCAAGCCCATCACAACAATCATCATGACTGACACAACCTTTGTCACGATGCTTGGGAATCCCGCCAGGCTTCCCCAACAAGCCTGACGAATGTGGGATGAAAAACGATGAACCAGCCTACCACTCGACGAGTTCAGTAGGTATTGACCCCAATAATTGTAGCATTAGGGAATACGACTCAAAGAATAACGATGTCAAGGAAACTTCGGCAATGTGATGACATCCTCCAGTTTACCTTGCAAATTGAGCTTAGTATGATCACTCTCTGCACCCTAGTGCAATGAGAGTGAGGGGGAAAGTGTTGACACCCAAATACAAGCCAAAACTGCTTGACATACCATCATCACTACTAAGTCACTAAGTGCAATTGTCGCCATCTCAACCAAACCAAGAGATGCCTATTAAATAGAAAGAAGAACCACGACTCAACTGTAAACCCCTAGATTTTTCGATGGTTACAAACCCTAGAACTGGAAGTTAACTGGAAAGCCTAGTCAACAAAAACCTATGGCAAAACCCTAGAGTTTAGATCCAGCAATCCCGTGCTCTCAAACCCTAGATAACAAAATTAAGTTAATGGTTTGTAATGGGTCGTAATTATATAGGGAAGTATAAAAATATCAGATACGTCTATTTCTAGTGTCTATCGGATCCGAACGGGATCGGTTTTCGAAAACCATACCTGAGAACATCGGATGGTAAAAATATTCCGTTTATACCATTAGACTCGCAATAATATAAGAAATCCAAAAATAACAGTTTCGTAATTTTTTGGTAACTAAAAATTACATATATCGCATTTATACGTGTATTTTCTTTATTACCAGTAACTTATTAGTCTTGTTTACTATTCATTGTACTTCTCTACTATTCATTACTATTCATCTATCTTTATTTTTCCTTACTACCTATATACTTAACTATCATGCCCCAAATGGAACCTTAAACGTGACAGTCCGCCACACTCAATATTAAAGCTTAAGTATGACAACCTTAGCCATTCCCAAAAGCTTTTATGTTAAGTGTAAAGCGTACTTTCACAACTTTAGAGAACCATATATGGAATTATGAAGTTTAAGAAGATATAAATAACACATTTAAGAAAAGAGGATTCATAATGATCATTCATTCATATCAAGGGCTTTACAAACTTAGGGACATTTCCCTTGATCACTAATCTAATACATGGATATTTGCACATTAATACCAATGCTACACTTTATCTAAATTTCTATTATCTAAAACAGATTACCTGTCCGCAGGGTCCTCGTGGCCTTAACCATAAGTAAGGGAACTGCAAAAGATATCTATTGGGGTATAAGCTAATATGCTTAGTGAGAACTATTTCTATAAATAACTTCTTGTAATAAGATTCAAACAAGTTGATTAATCAGACAAATGTAACGCACAAACACGTGGGCAAACAAGCATATAGTTTTCTGGTAACTATATGTTGAATGGATTTGCGCCCTCCATTCAGAGTTTGGTGATACATAATCTCAATTCAAGTAGTTTTAATTAAAAAGTTTTCATGCTTGTGAGCACTCATCACCAAGCATTCCGAATCTACTTGATTGACCTTGCTTTCGGATCTTCTGCCAAGCATTTTCCATTAAGCCGCCAAGCAATTGCTTTCGGATCTTCCGCCAAGTTTTGCTTTCGACATGAGCTTACTATCCTTCTCACCCAAGGATAATAACCCAAAATGCAATGTGACTCACTTCGTGGTATGCATGATTTCATTTATTTATAAAGTCATAGCATAATTATTTTCGAGTCCAAGGCGATCAAAGAATTTCATACAAATCAAATGTTATACTAAATCAAATATTTAAAACAATTCCGGCTCCGATATTCTTAAAATTCTTTCAAAGAATTACTTTACATACATATCGGTTCATCTTTTCCTAATTCTAATGCGACTAATTTACAAGCACAACAAGTATAGCATTTAATGGAAATAAACTCACGATGCCATGATGACTATTCCTCTAGGTGGATGAGTCGTTCACACACTCCACTTAATCGTAATAATCCTCGGGGTAAAGGAATCCTTTATCGGGGTCACCTAGCCAAAGAAAATACCCACAATGAGTTTTTCTTGATGATTTTCTTGATTTTGGACAAAACAATGTCAAAAGAACATTAAAGTTTGTATAAAGGAATGTTCCAACTTAAAATGGCTATAACTTGGTCATTTTAACTCGGAATCGCGCATATAATATACCGATTTCTACCTACTCGAAAAGATCTACCCATTTCCAAACTTTTTTTTTCAACAAACAAGGCCATATAGACTCCGAAACAGTGGTGATAAAATTCACCACGAATTTTCCAACACAAAATAACTTTGGTTCAAGAAATCAAAATTTGTTTGATAAATACTTAGTTATCTATACAGTTGAAAAATTCTCTTTTGATGACTACTTAGCTCATATTCATTCATACTCAAGTGTTTTGTTGTCCATTTATTTTTCTTAAGAAAAATCATGTCGGTTTTGGAGTTGTTTTAGGAAAATATAGTTTACAAAAATTCCATGTTGGTAAACTTCTTGAAATAATTATGTTGTTTCTTTTTATTTACGAAAACGTTTTTACTAGCTTATCTATATATATATCTAAGTAACTTTTTGGAAATAAATTTACTAAGTTTTCTATACTAATACTAATTTCGAGTTTTTAGAATTACACTATTATTCCTATTTATTTTTCTTGTACAATCTTCTTTGTCTATTTGTTTTACAAAATCCTTGCTTGAAAATTCCTTAGTCATTCAAAGAATCATTTTTTGTATCAACAAATATTTTCTTTTGAAAACAAAGAGGAATAATAAAGTTTAAGTAGCTTTTTAAGTAAAAATAGTTTCTAAAATTATAGTGAGTTCTTATTGTAACTTAAAAAGGAATAAGTTTATTTTTGTTATCTTATAGATTTTATACTTTACATAAACTTATCTCTAAGTGACAAAATCCTTCTTTTGTTTAATTATCTTTAGAATTAAAATTTTTGGACAACAATCTAAATGAACATGATTATGAGAATAATAATAAACAAAATAACATAAAACATAAAGTCAAGTATTGGAGTCTTAGCTTTTTCAAGGCTCCCGGGACTAAGAAGTAGACTAGTCCCGTAATAAAATAAAATGAAAGAAAGAAAAACTTGTTTTAACTTGATGAGGACAAGTCTAAGACTAGAGACTAGTCTTAGTTCAACAAGGAATAAATAAATAATTGCAATGGAAAAGTAAATAAATTGCTTTGCATGAAATGAATAAATTGCAAGTGAGCTTATATGCTCTAAAGAATATGTATATATATATAGATAATAATATATTAACAATAATAAAACAATATAAACATAAATGGATTGGCATGAACAAGAACAATACATGAACATAATGTAGTTTCCATAACTTGTAGTCTTTGGAAACTCACACTATGGTCATGTAAAGTTACATGACATGAAGAAAAAAAAATGATATGAAGTGGTTACCTAAAGAAGACTTTGGTATGGTTATGTGGTTATGGTTTTGGTTTGTTGGTAGAAGTGGTTGTAGAATTATTTTGAGAGAGTTTTGAGATGGTATTTTGAGAGAGTTTTGAGAGGAGATTTTGGGAGAGTTTTTGTAAGAATTTGTGGGTAGTGAATGTGTGAAAGAGGTGAAGGTATGAGGGGGTATTTATAGGAAAATATGGAGTGATTTTTGTGTGATTAAAATAAAAGAAAATTGAAACAAAATTGAGGAGGAGAGGGCATAGGGGGCGCCGGCCATGTACAATTAAAGGGGGAGTGATTTTATTTATTTATTTATTTATTTTGACTTTTGATAGATGAAAGATATAATGTGTAAGGTAGATGTGAAATAAAGTTATGGGAAAGGTAAAAAGTTAAGTTTATAGGTTATGTAGAGTGTAAGAATAGGTGTAAGAAAAAGTAAAGATAAAAGAATAGTGTAGAATAGTAATGAATAGTGTAATGTAAAGTAGATATAACTAATAAAGTACTGATAGTAAGAAAGTACACGTATAATAGCTATATCTGTTATTTTTACTTACCGAAAAATTACGAAACTGATATTTTTGGAAAACTCATATTTTTACGAGTCTAACGGTGTATTCAGAATATTTTTATTATTCCGGGCTTTCGGGCACGTTTTTCGAGAATCGTATCCGATCAGGTTCAAAGGACACCCGAAATTCACGAAACTGATATTTTTATAAGACCTATGATTATTACAAACTATTCTAGCTAATTATTCCAACTTCGTTTAGAGCCAAAGAAAACGGCAATGCCGGATTTAATCGGTTATGGTAAACTAGGGTTTTGTTGACCTTTAAGGTTCCGTTTGACTTCCGGTTTAGGGTTTTATGCTAATCCGATTCCGAAAATTTAGGGGTTTACACTAATTTTCTTACTCTTACTTTTTTAATACATCTTATATCAAGTCATATCTTACACATTAATTATTTTCTTACAAAATACAAACAAATCAACTCACTTCCTCTCTCCTTCCCTCCAAAACCAGCGGCAATTCCCCTCCCTCTCTCTCATTTATTTTTCTTTTTCAATTTATTTTATTACATCAAGTTCTCACTCCAAAAATTCTATAAATACCCCATTTTCCTTCTCTTCTTTCACACCTTCATTTCATATAACAAAACTCTCCCAAAATCACTCCACAAATCCTCTCTCCAAACTTTCTCTCTACCAAAACTCTCTTACACCAATTACACACAAAAATCTTCCTTTATACACAAACTATCTATCATTTCTCACTAACCACATAACCATATATTCACTACCTTCTTCCTACCACATAAACACCCAAAGGTAAAAACTCCTACCAATATATCTATATTCATGTCATGTAACTTAGCATGACCATAGTGTTGTTTTGAAAATCATATGAGTAGTAAAAGCAACAACATGTTCATGTTTTGTTCTTGCATATGAAATAACCAATTTTATTATCTTGTTGTTATTGTGTTATCATATTATTATTGTTGTTACTATTGTTGTTATTATTGTTATTATGATTCTAATCTCACTCTATATATATATTAAGTATATCTATATCTATATATATATATATATATGTATATATACTTTAGAGCCTAATGCTCACTAACTTTCTCTAACTTGCTTCTATTATTCTTATTGCTTTTCTTTTCTTTCTTTTTCTTTTTCTTTTGGGACAAAGTCCCAGGATGCCTTGATGAAGCTAAGGCTCCCAATACTTGATCGGGATGCCTTGATGAAGCTAAGGCTCCCAATGCTTGACCGGGTTACCTTGATGAAGCTAAGATTCCCAATACTTGATATATTATCTTGCTTATTATTGCTATATTTCTTATTAATATTATCTTGCTTCTTATCTTATATATTTTCATCATTTTTCATATTATGTGCTCATGAATATGCATTATCATAATGATCTTGTCTCAACAAAATTTAAAGTAGGTCTTTCTTTAATAAAGGAAAATGGAACTAAATTCTCTTAATATATAACTTTATGTTTAAATTAAGATTTTGTTAGCAAACCCATAGGAAAAATTATTTCACAACTTCTTTTCAAACTTACCAAGATTTTTAATAATAATATAGATGATTTTCTCTAAGAAGTTAACTAACAAAACAATTTTTTTTTTTTTTTTTTTACTATGATGAGTCACATAAAGTTATAAAATTTAGTATTAATAAGTTATAGTATACAAATTTTCATAGAAAACTCAAAATTAGAATCTTTCCAACTTCACAATAAAAACTAAGAAGTAAACTAGTTTTTCAAACTAAGATAAAATCACCCTTCTAATTTATAAACTCACATAAGAAAAATAAGGAATTTCCAAGTATATAAATAATAAACTTATTTTCAAAAGAAATAAAAAGAACATAAGTATGATGATTTCAAAAACAACGAATTTTATCAACTATCTAAGAAAAATAATTTCTTTCCAAATAAAATTGATAAAGGACTTAGAGAACTAAGTTTTAGAAATAAAATTATCTCAAAGAAGTTAGAAGATAGGAATATAAGAATAAGAAGACTTGCTTAACTAAACCATTTTTCTTTAAAAAGGAAATTTACTTGTTTTAAGAAAGAAATTAGAAAAACGAAATAAGAATATACTTGTTTACAATAACCTAAAAAGTAATAAAGTTTCTCTAAAGCACTTACAAAGGAATTTATTAAGTTTTAATACCTTTAAAATAAATTGTTTTACGAAAAATAATCATTGAGATAACACCATTAGAATCTTGCATATAATATGATTCTATATAAATACTCAAAGGATTTTTCAATTGTATATATACTTATATTTTGCCGAAGGGATTTTTGAATAAAAATTGAGTTTGAAAATTGTTTTGCAAAAATTGGGATTTCACGTTTTAGTTTTGTACCGAGGCTCTTGGGAAGCCAAATGACATTTTATGTAGAAAATAACCTTAGAAATGAACAGATCTTTTTTAATAGATAGAAATCGGTATATCATATGCGAAATTCTGAGTTAAAACGAGAAAGTTATGGCCATTTTAAGTTGAAATTTTACTTTATACGAATTTTGACGAATCTAGTAATAATATAGTTTCAAGTTAAAGTAGAACTTCCAAGAGATACTCATTTCGGGTATTTCTCTTGTTTAGATGACGTGGAGGCCAAGTACCAATGTCCCAAGGATTTCTTTGACTAAAAGTATCCATACAAATGGCTGAGTGAGTTTATCTCTTACATCATGTACTTACGATTTTTCTTGTAAAATAGTAGCCTTAGAATTAAGGAAAAGATAAAATGGAAAATGCATGTGCTTTACATACTCGGTTGAAATTGCGATTAAGCATATCGATGCAGGAATGGTTTATAATGAATGTTTGATCTAGTACGAGATTGGTTGTCTGCAATTCTATGATCACCCACAAAGTATTTAATTATGCCATGAGTACTTAACTAAAATAATTCATGCATGTCATCGGGTGAGTTCATTGCATTTATTACTATTCCTTTAGTGGTACAAAGGCTTAGTAAAGAGATTCATAGAGTCTGTAATTTCTATAGAGAGATGAGGCATCATCCGAATTAACTAGCGATGAGAAAACATCTGAATGAAACATATTTAGCAGCTATATAGTAGCTCGGAAATAAACTACAAATAAGTTGGATTATGTTATTTTCTTTCAGAAAGATAATAAACAAGAATTATCATGGAATTATGTGGTATGATAGCAGCTTACTCGGTCTGGAACACCTAACCACCAAATGGAGGGGTAAATCCTTCAAACATATGATTCTCAAAAAGTCATATGTATTGTCTGCCCACGTGCTTGTGCATCTCATATGGTTGCTGTAAACCCCAGTTTTTCAAGTAGCCAAGATAACCCTAGAACCGGAAACCAAAACCCTAAACCGGAATAACTCAAGTCTAGAGTGAGAACTAGGAACCCTAATTCCGGCTTTTCCTCGGTTTCCAATTAAGAAATTTTTCTAAGAAAATTTAATTTTGAATATAGTTCTTGATTATATTTCAAACCAAGAAAATATCAGTTTTTAAGAAAATTTCAATTCCGGGTCATCCCGAGACCCATTATAGAAAAACGTGCCCCAGAACTAGAATTTCAAAAATTTACTTATGAGTACTCATTTGAATCGAAATAAAATAAGGATTTCCAAAATATAAATTTCGTAATTTTTCGGTTTATGAAAAATACAGTTATAGCCTTCTTATTCGTATCTTATTACTACCGGTAATTAAATTGTCTTGTCTACTATTCACTACTATTCAAAAAGTACCACCTATACTACCTTTTAGCACACTCTACAATTCCAATCCTTACCATCACTCAAATCACTCTCTTTTCTCTATACTTTTTGTCCCTTAACTTTTATACAAATTATGACAAGTCAAATATCAAGTTAAATCAATCAAAATAAAGCAAAAATTTTTCAAACTCCTCCTTCCTCTACATGTGATGCCAGCGTGAATGGCCCCCTCCCCATGTCCATTTTGCAATTTTTTTTTTATTTAATCTAACTCCATTTAACCTAAATCCAATCCATATATATACTACTTTTTCTCTCTCTTTCCTCATTCTTTCACTTTCCAATTTTTACAAAGTGTAAAAGCTCTCATTTTCTCTCCCCCACACCTCCTTTGCCGAAAGTTCCAAGCTCCCCACACACACACACACAACTTCCATTTCTTCTTTTCATCTTCCATTCCACTTCAAGTAAGTAAACTTTTACCCCTTCCACCCTTAGATCTTTGTTATGGCTAAGTGATTCTTGGATATTTCAACCAAGTGTCCCCATGATCTTTTGGTAGGGACAATGAGATATCAAGACAAGAATACCGAACCATTACAAAGTGGATCTAGCATTTAAAGGAGTTTCCATGCCAAAAGCTTTATGTTTATCCATCAAAAAGTATTTTGAACTAAAGATCTTTTATAAAAATATAGTTTTTATGTTTTCAAAACTCATTTAAGCATATGAAATAATAGATTTATCATTTTATTACTCATAACCATGTAGGCATTTAAGGTTTCATTATTATTTTGTGTTTATGTGCATTAATAGTCTTTAATGCTTTGTCTTTAGTAAATAACCTTCTTAGTATAAAGATCTATGGTTAGATAAGTTAATAAAGTCAAAAAGGAAAATACTTTTCAAGAGATAAACTTGTGTAAATTCGGATGACTTTGTAAACCTAGTTCAAAAACACTTTTATCAACTCTAAACATATATTTTACAAGAGAAAAGAAGCCTATAGGTAATAGATAATGTATAGTAGTATTTTTCATGAGTCTAAATGAGAAATTTCTAAAGAAAATGTTGGAAACAAGAAATGAAGTCCAATAGAAGTTTTGAACTAAAAGTCATATAGATGAAATTCGTAATAATGGATGTATGGTTAGAAAACACTATTTTTCCAACTTCAAAAATGGTATTTTCTTAAATAAATGAAGTCCTTAGAGTATGAGTATAATAAATACTTAAAGTTTTGAGTATAAAATATATTTTTCTCAAAGGAATCAACTTGAAAGTGGAATTTTCTAAATTCGGATTTTTGGAAACCTCATAGTAAAAGACCCCCTTAAAAGTTTATAAATGAGGATTTTATTAAAGAAATAAAGGCCTTAGGATATAACTAATATAAGGGTCAAAATTTCTTTAAACAAAGTGGAGTTTTTCTAAAAGAGAATCCTTGTAATATGTAGGTGTGACCAAGGGTAGAAAAATTCACTTGTTAAACAAGGGTATAAAATGGTTTTCTAAGAAAAGTTTATTTAAAGTTCTTTAAATCTAAAAGGCTATAAGAACTTAGGCTCATTAAAGTTCATATCATGACACTCATGATAAGGAAAATCATTACATTGCATTTAGTTTCATTTTGTACTTAGGAATCTCAAGTGCATTCATGAAAACCACATTTTTGGAATCAATACACCCGCTGTACAGATCTGATCCCTCAATTTCGAGGCTTAGATATTTTTCAAAACTTGATTTAAACTTCATATTTAGAAATCTCTTCGAAGTAGATAGAAATCGATATAAAATTTGCGAAATTCCGACTTAAAACGACCAAGTTATGGCCATTTTAAAACGGAACTTCGAAAATAACGCGAATTTTAATTTCACTAAGTCTTCTTAGAGTTGTAGTGTCCTAAGTTGGTAGAATACTTATTAGAGTATTTCTTATGTGAATAGGAGAACCCGAGGACGTTGAATCTTTGCCTCCGGATTATTATTACTAGAAGAAAGGCGAACCAATGGCGGAGTGAGTTTTTCTTCCCGATTAATTTATTGTCTGTGCTTGTAAAGTATTGCACTAGAATGTAGGACAAATGAATGGAATATGAATAATGGGGAATGATGGGAAATTATATGTTGATAATGATGTGAGAACTCAAATTAAGAATATCGAAACCGGGTGACAAACTTTGGTTGTGTAGTTAGTTATGATGGATTGTCTGAAAAATTGTTTGATCGCCTAAGTAAAATGGCTTAATCAACTACTTGGACTAATGCTAAATTGACATGTGCATATCACAAGGGGAAGGAGCATTAGCATTTGTAGGTTAGTCGTGAACCATAAACGACATCGAATAATCGTAGGTTAGTCGTGAACCATAAACGACATCGAATAATCGTAGCTTAGTCGTGAACCATAAACAACATCGAATAATCGTAGGTTAACCGTGAACCATAAACGGCATATTGTTAGTACCGCAGTAGTCGTTAATCTGCTAACCCAGGATGGAGGGCGCAATTCCATCCACATATGATTTCCGGCTGGTCATATGTATGTTGAACTCATGTGTTTTATGCATCCACTTGCTTGATTAATAACTTGATTGAATTGATGTGACATAAATGTTTTTGTGGAGATTACACTCACTAAGCTAGTTAGCTTACGTCCCTATAGTCCATTCCTTTTGCAGCTATCTCATTTGTGGCTTAGGCGACGTGACCCGACTGAACAGGTACAGAAGCTAGGAGTTTCCCCTAGAAGTTGGAATTTATGTATTAGACTTCCATAGGAAACTTCTAAGACTTGGATGACTGTATAAGGCCGTTAATTATTCTTTTGCAGGGGAATGCCCCTTAGATTTTCTAATATTTATTTATGTTTCATGAATTACATCCTACTGCTAATGCATGCCAAATTAAGCTTTTATCTCCATTCGGACTTGTACTCTATTGTTGTAAAGGTACACCTTACATCTATATAAGGCTCTCGAAAGACTAAGGTGGTAATTCGAGAATCTTATATGGTATGTGGCGGACTGTTACGTTTAGGGTACCCTATGGGGCGTGATAGTTGCTTAAATAAACTTACTTTGATTATTGGATGTTGAGTGTTTATTTGTCAAAATAAATCTCACTAAGCTAGTAGCTTATACCCTCTTAGATATCTTTGCAGCACTCGTACCTTTTGTTAGAACCAAGAGATTATTTTACCCAAGTAATGCTTCCAAAGCTAAGACCTTATGGATAGAAGTGTAAGCTATAGATAGATGTGGATTTCAAGAGAAGAATCAAAAGTGTAAAATCGTGTTATGATAGACTCTTTATCAGTCTTAGTTATCTTTTATAGGGGAAATGTAAACCCTTGAAATTTTCATAATTCTTAGAAAATAATCCTAGAAGTCTAATACCAAAACCGAAACCTTGAAAATCGACCCAACTTAAAACCAAATTCTAAATAAGATCAAACACGAGAATTCTTAACCTTGAGAAAAAAAAGAACCCTCAAAACAAAATAGAAAATCCAAACAACCGATTGATTCAACATCCGTACGCCAACCAAATCATCTATCCAATTCCTAACACGCAAATCAAGATGATATATCCAAATAACGCTTGACAACAAAATACTAAGACCTTAAATCCTTCAGTGAATTTTAGAATCAAAATTTTCAATTTCACTAAAAGTCAAACTGAGTCAACCCGTAATCCTAGACTCGGTTAAACGATCCTGAGAACTGAAAAATATTAAATAATCGTAAATAAAATAAACCATAGATGTTGAACCAAAAATATAATAGAGACAAAACCCCAAAATTTTACAACCTTACGTATAACTCAACAAAGTCGGAAGTGTCACGCCCCGAAGGGTACCCTAAACGTGGCAGTCCCGTACACAATATTAAAGCCTAAGAATGACCACCTCAGTCACGCGAAGGCTTCCATACTATGTACAAGGCGTCTAACACATGGAGGAGACTCATCGGAGTAATGCATTTTATGTTGATACAACTTGAGAACAATGTAAAGGAAATTCAATTCACTATTCTTCAAAATACAACTCATTAACTTCAATTACAATTCATCAAAAGATTCTACTACATAAACTATTACAAGGCAAATAAAACCTAGCTAATAACTTCAAACATTCTTATGTCTTGCCGGAATCCTGAAGTCATCTCGACTCAACCATCAGTCCCCACTTTGCATTCTTGAGATAACCTGTTCATTTAAACAACTATGGGGTATAAGCTACACTAGCTTAGTGAGTGAAAACTTCCAGGATTACATTTATAACACGTCATACAATCAAGTGATTAGTCAGACAAGTGATATGCATCAAACTCGTGAATTCAACAAACATATGACCTGCCGGAAATCATATGTGGATGGACTTGCGCCCTCCATCCCGGGTTAGCAGATTAACGAATCCTGCGGTACGAAGACCGTTTCAGCTTACGGACAACTATAAACTATAAAATCGTTTAAGGTACAACGATAAACCAACAAATGCTAATGCTCCATCCCCATCGTGTATGAATGAGTTCAATTTCATCTTCAATTCCGAATAATCAATTATACCAATTCTTTTAAGTGATCAGTCAATAATCGCAGACAATCAATTCTAATTCATCTATACAAGCAATAGTTAATCACTCGGCTTCGATATTCTTACATTCCATTTCTCATATCAACACAAGCATACATAGTTCCCATTCGTCCCCATCATGCATATCCATTTTATCTTTACCAAATATCTAGTGCAACTATTATTACAATCACATACAATAAATGAAATCGGAAGTAATACTCACTCGGCCATTGGATCACCGGTCTCTTAGTATAAGTAATCCGGTGGTAGGGAATCGTCGATATCGGGGTCACCTAAAAAGGAAGAAATACCCTAATAAGTATTTCATCACTTAACTAGTCCAAGCTATCTCACACAATCTATCAAATTCGTAATTCTCGTCCTAAGCGGGAATTCCAACTTAAAACGGCCATAACTTGGTCATTTTAACTCGGAATCTCGCAAATTATATATCGATTTCTATCTACTTCGAAAGATCTATCTATTTCTAATATTATTTTTAAGTTTTGAAAACATTTAGGTCTCGGAACAGAGGGATCAGATCTGATCAGTAACGGTTTCCGATTCCGAAAAATAGTTTTGTAAATGTTTGTAATGTTTCTACTATGTAGATTAGCTATACATGCAATATGAATGATTTCCTAACATGAATGACATGAGATGAGTTTAATGTATGCATGATCTTGATGATTTTTGCTAAAAGGAAATTTTATAACTTTTTATCTTGCAAGACCATAATAACAACTACTTATGAAAAATCTAGTTTTCTAACTTTGATTATTTCCATTTGTTTTGCATTTATTACTTAAGAAAATATAATTATTTTTGTTAAAATTGAGTCTTCATTATATCTATTACTTATGACTTTCATTTCTTCATAAAAATTTCCATTTTGCACTTTGTAAACATGTTTTCAAGTGGGGTTGATTCCAAAATCCGAATTTTACAAAAATTAGTTTTTGAGTGATTCCTTTAAGTAAAAAAAAATCATTTGATACTTAGAAATTTAAGGCTCAACCATATAACTACTAAGGGCTTCATTCTTACACAAAAATTTGCATTTTACGCTTTGCAAATATGTTTTCCAATATGATCTACTCAAAAATCCGAATTTTAGAAAATCCACTTTTTGCATGATTCCTTTGGGAAAAACTTGTTTAATGCATTAAAATTTAAGGCTTCACTATATCAATTACTTAAGGACTTCATTTAACACATAAAACATCCATTTTGAGCTTGAATACTAGGTGTTCTTATGGCCTTCATTCAAAATTACGAATTTCACAAATTGACTACTAACTTAAAATTTTCCATTTTAATTCCATTACTTGTTTTACACATTACTCATGCCTAAACTCATTTTAACTTGTAAAAATCATTGCTCAATGATATCTATTACCTATATACTTCATTTTTCACATAAAACATGAGTTTTGGAGTTGATACATGGGTTCTAAAAATTGGTCTTGGTTGGGATCCGAATTTACAAAATTCATTTTTGGTTATATCTTTTGATAAAATCTATCTAAGCTCATGAAAATCCATTCCTTACATATCCTATCCTAAGAGCCTTTCATTTCTTAAATAAAAACTTCATTTTTGAGTTGGAAAACATGTTTTTAAAATAGGCCTTGGCCAAAATCCGAAATAGAATTTTTATTTTGAAAATAATTTTGAAAATCACTTTTGATTCTTGTAAAAAGAAGTCTTGATGATATACATATGTTAAGCCTTCATTTTCTTAAGTAAAAATTATTTTGACACTTGGAAAGTGGTTTTTAAATATTGGTCTTGCCAAAATACGAATTTCACAATTTTGTTCAAGTTCAAATTTAAGTCTACACATAATATGAACATACACCTAGATGAAACCCATGAAAACAAACTTTAAACTCATAGATCTAAACTTTTCATCAAAATTTCTCATTTATGTTATCTATACCCTAAGCCCTTCATTTTAAATGAAAAATACATTTTGAAGTTGAAAAACCACTTTTCTAATATGGTTCCATTTTCATCCGAATTTTCAAAAATCATTTTGCTTGAAAATAAAATAGATCTTGAGTTTCCTATAACTTTCCTACCATCATCATATTATAGCAAGTTGTTCATGAACATAAACAAAGATCTAATGCATCTATGAACTCAAAACTTTAGATCTAGTATTCTAAACTAGTTTTACATGCATGAATCACTAAGATAGACATGTGAATGCTAGATCTATGCATAAATCATAAGGAATAACAAAAATAACAACTTAAATAACAAGATCTATGGCATAAACAAAAATCAAAGCCATAAAAAGTTAGATCTACAAAATATAATAACTTTAAACAAGAAAATAATTATAATACAAGGTAATAAAAGTGGAGAAGAGAAAGATTTCATTTTTGGCATCATCATCCTAAGCTTTTAAGCTTATGGAAGTTCATTTGATGCATGAAACCTTCATTATACTTTACCTATATCACCTATGGAGCTTTGGGATGAAGATTTGCTTAGAAAATCTTTAAAAATGAAGTGTGGAAGCCATGGAAGAGAAGGGGCAGCTTTGTTTATTGGAGAAACATGAACAAGAAGAAGAAGAAAAGAGAGGAAATAGAGAGAGAAAAGGTTAAAGAATGAAAGAGGAAAAGTGAATAAATGAAGGAGTGAGAGAAATGAGTGTTTTAATTGTAATAAATGAGAGAAAAAAAATAAAACATGGGCAGCCAAGGACTGCTGCACGTCATTTTTGAAGAGAGGAGAGAGAGGGTTTTGTTGAAATTTGACTTGAATTAAATTGTGTAATTAATGTGTAATGTAACTTTTTGAAAAAGGATTGAAATATAATTAATTTTAGTCAAAATATGAGTGGATAAAGGACAATGGCAGCCATAAATAGGGTCAAAAATCTGCCATCAATTGTGGGATAATGTGTAGAAAGATTGAAGTGAAAAGGAAGTGATATGTGTAAGTGTACTTGAAGGTATGGGTTGTAAAAGTACTTTATTAATAAAATTAATTAAAATAAAATAAAATTAGAAAATTTATTCAAATATTTGTAGCAGATTTTTCATAATTAAATTTAAATAATTATTTGAATTATTTTAGTATTTAACAAATATGTTACCGGTATGATCAAAATACGCGAATATGGGCTATAAATGATATTTTTATAACCCGAAAAATTCTAAAAAATTATTTTATGAAAATAAAATATTTTTAAAATATTTTCAATTATTAAATTAATTTATTTTATTTTTAGTATCGGGTCTTAAACAGAATCTGATCCCGTAAAGACCCGAAACGAACTAAATTTTAGAAAAACAAAATTTTCTATAACATATAAAATATTTATCTAAAAATATAAGACTTTATAAGAATAATAAAATTTTGTAATAAAATAAAAATGAATAGTGCAAAAGTCTAATCAATTACCGGTAATAATGGAAATACGATAAAAAGGTTATAACGTAACTTTTATAACCCGAAAAATTATATAACTGATATATTTAGAAATCTTATGAAATTACGAGTCTAACGGTACTATTGGTATATTTTTGATATCTCGAGCCCCGGGACACGCTTTTCGAAGTCTGTATCCGAACGGGTTCGAAATAGGTCAAAAATTTACCAATCTGATATTTTTAAACAAACTCATATTACTATGAGCTATTCTACATATTTAGCTACGCCTCGGCCTCTAGGGTTAGGGGGCACTAGGTTACCGGACTTAAGCTATTGCATTCCGATAAGGTTTCGGGTGATTTTTCCGGTTTAGACCTTTGCCAATTTGGAAACTGATATTTATGTTTATATAACATTTTAATTTGAGAAATCTATTTTTAAATTTTATTTTTGTAAGTATTTAATATCTCTTAATATTTTTGGAATTCTTGAATCGAGTTTTATTTTCGAAGGTCAATCATTATTTACTTTTTAATAGTTTGTTTTTGGGTTTATATTACCCGATTTTATAAGTTGGAGTTAATTATGGAATTTTTCGTACGTCGTAGTTTTGAATTTGAAGACCACTGTGTTCTTATTTTATTTTTTTTAAAGATTTTCATTTTCTCAAGATTAAGAAGTTTATGTATTCGTTCGCGTTTTTGAGCTAGTTGAAATTTGGTTTTAATTTGGAGTGATTTCTAGGGTTTATTTTCGAAGTCCATCTTAAAATTATTTATTGAAATTTTCCGGGGCTTACAGGAGTCAAACCAGAACCCTAAAAGTCAACAAAGTTTACAACAAACCCTAGAATTTAAGATCCGGCAATTCTGTGCTCTTAAACCCTAAACAACAAAATTGAAATAATTGTTGATAATAGCTCGTAATAATATAAGAAAGCTTAAAAATATCAATTTGCAAATTTTTAATACCTTTCGGATCTGAAAGGGATCAGTTTTCAAAAATCGTGCCTTGATAGACCGAACGGAAAAAATATTCCGACAATACCAATAGACTCGTAAAAATATAAGGTTTCAAAAATATCAGTTTTAGAATTTTTTGGTAACTAAAAATTACAGATATCATATTTATAACATATTTTTATTACTACCGGTATTTTATTTGTCTAGTCTATGTTCATATTATTTACACTATTCATTACTATTAATCTATATCTACTCTTTCTACTATCTATTCTTACAATCTATATACCTATTTTTTATAATTTTCTTTTCCTATAAAAATTCTACATCACATATTACTAAACTTCTCTTATACTTTTCTTCTAAAATTAATTTTTAATCACTTCTCTCTCTCTCCTCCCTTACATGCCGTCCACCCTCTCTCTCTTCACTCTCAATTATTTTCTTTTTAATTAATTTAATTACATCTAATTTTCACTCCAAAACTCTATAATACCCATTTCCTCCTTCATTCTTTCACACAACTCATTTAACTACTTAAACTCTCTCAAAATCTCCTCTCAAATACTCTCCCCATTACTCTCCCAAAACACTCCTAAGTTTTCTTCTTCTTCATACACAAAACCCATTTACTCATAATACTCTCAACTTCTGTTTAGGTAAAAATCCTTTTCATATCTTTACTACTATGTCATGTAAGTTTACATAACTATGGTGTGAGTTTCCTAAGCTTAATGTATCATTCTTGTTCATGAACATCCATTTCTATAATTTTTATGTTGCTATTATACTTTTCTCATATTATTGTTGTTATTATGCTAACTTCTTATTCATATCTAACTAAATATATTTATGTATTTATATATAATCTTCAGAGCATATAAGCTCACTTGTTATTTATTTATTTTTATGCTTTGCAATTTATTTGTTTCATGCTATTTTAAGACTAGTTTTTCTAGTCTTAGACTTATCCTTATCAAATCAAAACAACATTTTCTTTCTTTTCTTTATTATTTTTAGGACTAGTCTATTTTTTGCCTCGGGATGCCTTGATGAAGTTAAGGCTCCTAATACTTGACCAGGTTACCTTGATGCAGTTAAGGTTCCCAATACTTGATATTTTTATTTTCTTGCTTATTATTATTTGCTTCCGGTATCTTTCTCATATTCTTATTATTTTACATGCTCATGTACATGCATAACCATAATGATATTGTCTCAACAAAAATCTAAACTAGAATTTTCTTTAATAAAGGAAATGAAACCAACCTTTCTTTTATATATATTTATATATATATATATATATATATATGTCACAAATAAAGACTTTGTATCTGAAATAGCCATGAGTTCCTTAAATTGCATATTAATGTGATATTGGAATGAAAAATAAATATATGTGTGATTAGTTAATATAATTAGTGAATGTGTTATTTTATATGTGAATAGTATTATGAAATTAATATTATTGTTTGATATCTATAAATGTGTATAGAATAATGAATGTGTGTGTCTTTTTGCAAATTAATATGCATATGTTATGTTTAGAATTTAATCAAATTGTTTTTGAATTTGTTTAAATCATGACAGAATTTTGACAAACTTTAAACCCACTTTTTGAGCTTAAATTCAACCCAAATGTAATTGAAATTTGCCTAAATTAAACCTAGGACAAATATACCCCTAATGGTGAGATTTGGATGACAATTGACTTTGATTTGGATAAGTTAACCCTCCTTTTTGGCAGCCTCAATTTTCATACGAATTTTTACTTCTTTTCTTTCTTCTTTCTTTCTTCCTTTTCTCAACCCAAAATCTTTATCCCTAAGTCAAGATTCATTACAAGCTTAAGGATTTGCATATCATTCCAAGCCAAGATTCAATCATGTGAGTTTAATACAAAGTCTATCTTTTTTTTTTTTTTATGTTCTATGTTGAATTGTTTATAAATGTTAGAATATATATGATTTTGAGGTGATGTTTGGTATGAGATTGAATTGGTGCATGGATGATAGTTTGGATGAGATTATGTGATTAATGGAGTGGTAATTTGTATCTTATAGGAGTGTGGATGTGAGGGGATGAATGTTATGGGAGAATGAAGAATTTAGTAGTTGAGTTGTGAATTGGAATTATGATTAGAGTTTTGATGTTTAGAAGTAGGATACATATTGTTAGAATAGTGTTTGGATCATATAACAAACCTTAGAAAGTTTGGATCAAGTTTGGGAATTTTTGGAAAATTGAACAAGTTGTAATAAAACAGGGGAAAATAAAAACCATTTTCGTATAGGCCTGTTTATGAATGTATGCCGGCACCTGGGAATCCAACGCCGCCGGCGTAGAGGCAGCGTTGGATTCAAATTTCTTAAGGCTGACTGAACGCCGCCGGCTTTCGCTGGAAAAGTCAGCCGTCGTTCATTCCTTTATATTGTACGCTGGCCGCTGGGAATCAAGACCGCTGGCTTATGTGTCAAAGCTGCCCGCGTATCTGGGTAAGCGGACAGCTTAGACCTCTCTGGATGTTTTGAAGAATTTTGGATTTTGGATTCTACGCCGGCTCAAGGCCGCCGGCATAGAATGAGGGCAGTCGGCGCACCCTTGAACACTGCCAGCACTGGCAGTGTTGATTTTCAGAGTATCGAACACCGGCTCAAAGCCACCGGCTTTGGCTGCAGGCGTATCTCCTACGCTTTTGAATTTTAAAAACTTTTTCTAAAATTTTCCGAAGTTTGTTATTTGAGCAATTAAGTATTTGTTAAGCGATCTAGGATATATTAGGATGTTTAAATGCTTTATTATGACCTTTATTAATTTATTTGGATTTCTTTGATATATTTATCTTTTATACTAGTTAACTAGTGCTTAAGCTAAGTGTGAATTTAATATTGATTTAAACAGTGATAGATCCTCGCCCAGTCAACCCCGTTAATTCCCGAGCTATATCAGGTACGCAGTAACTTGCTGTCTCTTTGCTAGGGTAGGCATCAAATAACTACTTAAAATAAGAAAATCTATTGATATATGAGTGTTGATTGTCGTTGTTTGCCGTTGAATCTGGTTCGGAGAGCGGCACCCTGCTCAGATTGGGGGCAGGGTACTTTCTCGTTAATGGATAGAATTGTTTAGGAGATATGAGTATCCGAGCTGCTCATATCAACCCCTGAGCGTCGTGATGCGTTACTCAGGATCCCCTAGTATTACGGGCTACGCGGAAGGTGGGGCTGCCTAGTCTGTATGAACAGTAGGGACCACTCAGGGAGGCACGTAATACTAGATCCTTGTTGTCCGGAGTTTGAATACTCCCGTGTTGTCTTGCTAACTAAAGACTTAATAATGAACAAGTGATTGTTGCATAATGCATTTAGCCTAAGAATGTGTGATCACTTCGCATTTTGTATTCGTTACTTGTGTACTGGGCCTTTGGCTCATATTTTATCTATTTCAGGTGATGATTCCGATGAGTTCTATACGAGTATGGGGTACGGAACCGACTTTGAAGATTTTTGATGGGTTGGAGGATTAGAGATGACCATGGACTCAATGGACCCTATGAATGTAATAGATTAGATGAGATTCTTTTTGGTTGATGGTGTAATTATAGTGTTAGTTGGGTTGTGTTTTGAGGATTTTGGTTAAGGCTTGTAAGAAGCCTTTGGATGTAATATATATATATATATATGTATGTATTTAGCTATTTAGAAGTTTGTTGTTTCCTTTGCCAAAATGTGTTGTAGTATAGCTTTGCTTAAGGTTTTAAAAAAAAAATTTATGTCTCCCATTGTATAATATATTTATGGAATTAGATAAACAATTACTCAAACAATTCCTTTAGGCAACCTTACATATAATCTTAGGGGTTATATGTGGTTGGGGAACCGTTATCTCCTATTTCAAATATAGGGGTGATAGCGGGTCCTTACAGTTGGTATCAGAGCGAGTTTGATTAATTGCTTATCTAATTGTAATGATTATTTAAGACTTGACCTAGACACAATTAAGTAGTATAGAAAAGAATTAAGCTATCCAAATAGTTGTGTGTAATTTCTTCTTGCTTGTTTTATATAATTGTTATTTGTTTTCTTGTCTACTAATTGCTTATTGTTTGTTGATGACTTGTTGAATTGTTTGTTCATTTATGTATGAATGTAAATGTTAACTTGATAAGTTTTGCATGTGATTAGGAATTTAGATACATGTGTGAATGTGTGTTGAATATATCTATGCAATTGTAAAGATGGACAGGTTGAGGAGGTCTACTAGGCAACATTCTGATAGAGAAAGTATGCCACCACCACCACAGTCATCGTCTACATTTGCTCCTACTTCATCTTCTACACCGAGCAGTGAGACTACTCCATCGCCTGCATCGGCTTCAGCTTCACAAGTTCCTCCACGACTCAGATTCCTCCACCTCCACCTATGCCACCCATTCCTCCTATGTCACAAATACCAACTAGTGATCCGAACTCGATGTAGTATGATGAGGGATATGATGGCCATGATGCAGCAATATCAGATGATGATGTATCAACAAACTCACATCTCATGCAGCAAGGTAACAGCAAGGGATGAGATCAAATGAGGCTACTCTGTAAATGATCAATCCAATCAAATCAAATTACATGATTTTAGCAAGATGGTTCCAGAGTTTGATGGCACTAGTACCGACCCTACAGTAGCTGAAGGGTGGATAGAGGAGCTTGAGAAAACATTTGCAGCCAGTAGAACCCCGGAAGATAATAAAGTGGATTTAGCGGTTTACATGATGAAGAAAGAGCTTATAATTGGTGGAGATTAACAAGTGGAAATCTACAACTACCCATATCATGGAATGCATTCAAGGATATATTTTTCATCAAGTATTTTCCGAATTCAGAGAGAGAGATGATAGATGATTGGTTGAACTTGAGACAAGGGAGCAAGACTGTAGATGAATATCATGGTGAATTCTGTAGACTGTTGCGTTTTGCTGGAGGTGATTACCGAGATGAGAGGATGAAAGTTCAGAAATTTCAGAATGGACTGAATGAAGAAATCCAAAGTGAAGTGAAGAAATTTGAGTTGCATACCCTATCAGATACGGTGGCCAAAGCTTTGCTAATGGAGCAAATTCAGAACGATAGTAGAATTAGAAGAGCAAAGAGAGCTGCATTTCTGGGAAAGAGACCCGCTCCACTTCATCCTATGATAGTTATCGGGTGTTGGTAAAGGAAAGAAGCCATTTATGGGACGACAAGGAGATCAAAAGCCGATATATAAAGCTCCTACACTTGCATTTGAAAAGAAATGTTTTAGGTGCTATGGTCCTCATGAGTTGTCCGATTGCAAGTGGACTCCCAATGCATGTTTCTCATGTGGTCAAGTTGGGCATAAGTCTAGAGAGTGCAAGAATCCGAAACTACCACCGGTCTTTTGTGCATATTGCAAGCAAAGAGGGCATCACATTGCTAATTGCAAGGACCGACCTAATGTGAAGAGTGGAGTTGATGTAGAGAAGGGAAAGACAAATCCGAGGGTTTTTGCCTTACAACAGATTGAGGACACACCCTCAGTAGACACTTTGGCAGGTATACTGAGTGTTGCTAATAGGGATGCATATGTGCTAATTGATACTGGAGCGACTCATGCTTGTATTTCTGAAAATTTTATGAATGATTGTGAGCTTGCCTCTGAATTGTTGATTGATCGTGTTATGTGTGTGACTACTCCGTTGGTGATTGAAAATAGACATCCTTGTGTGTGTAAAAGTATAAGTGTTGTGATTTCAAATGTGAACATGCCTATTGATATGATAGTGTTGCCTTTATCTGATTTTGATGTGATTTTGGGAATGAATTGGCTAAATCAATATAAGGTCACGATTGATTGTAGTAAGGCGGAGTTAAGTTTTGGCTTGATTGAAGGGAGTTTCACACATAAATTGGAGAGGTTGAGACCTAGGAGTATGAAGTTTATGGAGCTGTGGGAAAAACCAGTTGTGGCAGCTATAAATATTGAAGAAGTGGATATCAAAATGACGCCAATTGTGAATGAGTTTGTGGATGTATTTCCGAGAAGTTACCTGGATTACCACCGGATCGGGAGATAGAGTTTGGAATTGAGGTATTGCCTGGAACGGTACCTATCTCTAAAGCTCCATATAGAATGGCTCCAGCTGAATTGAAAGAGTTGAAGTTACAATTGCAAGAGTTACAAGATTTGGGCTTTATCAGACCGAGTATATCGCCCTGGGGTGCTCCTGTGCTGTTTGTCAAGAAGAAAGATGAAAGTTTACGCATGTGTATTGATTACCGGGAATTGAACCGAGTTACTATCAAGAACAAATACCCTTTACCTAGGATCGATGATTTGTTCGATCAGTTAAAGGGAGCCACAGTGTTTTCTAAGATCGACTTGAGATCAGGATATTATCAACTCAAGATCAAATCGCAAGATATTCAGAAGACGGCTTTCGAACTCGGTATGGACACTTCGAGTTTTTGGTAATGCCTTTTGGGTTAACCAATGCTCCAGCCGCATTCATGGATTTGATGAATAGAGTCTTCAAGGATTATCTGGATTCATTTGTCATAGTATTCATTGATGATATTCTGATATATTCTCGGAACAAGGAAGAGCATCGAGAGCATTTAAGACTTGTGTTACGAAAACTCCGAGAGAAGAAACTCTATGCGAAATTTAACAAGTGTCAGTTTTGGTTGGAAGAAATATCCTTTCTTGGACATATTATCTCAAAGGAAGGTATTTCGGTTGATCCAATGAAGATTGAAGCCATTTTGAAATGGGCAAGGCCTACTAATGTGAGTGAGATTAGAAGTTTCCTTGGATTAGCTGGATACTACCGAAGGTTTGTTGAAGGATTTTCGAAACTTGCATCTCCATTAACAAAGTTGACACGGAAGAATACTAAGTATGTGTGGGATGACAATTGTGAGAGGAGTTTTAAAGAGTTGAAAGAAAGATTGATATCAGCTCCTATTTTGGCATTGCCTGTTAGTGGAAAGGAATTTGAAGTTTTCAGTGATGCATCTATCCAAGGACTCGGTTGTGTTCTCATGCAAGATGGAAAAGTTATAGCTTATGCATCAAGGCAACTAAAACCCCATGAGAAGAATTACCCGGTGCATGATCTTGAATTGGCAGCAGTGATTCTCGCATTGAAACTTTGGAGACATTATTTGTTTGGAGAGAAATGCAAGATCTACACGGATCACAAGAGTTTGAAATACATATTTCACAGAAAGAACTTAATATGAGGCAAAGAAGATGGCTTGAGTTGATTAAAGATTATGATGTGGAAATACTTTATCATCCTGGGAAAGCTAATGTAGTAGCGGATGCACTCAGTAGGAAGAAGCAAATGGATGATGTGACTTTGATTTCTAGCCAAAGAGAATTCAGATGGATTTCATGAAGTTAGAACTTGAGGTTACATTAGAGCAAGTTGATGTGATATTGGCTCAATTATCCTTGCAACCGACAATTTTGGAAAGGATTAAACAAGTCCAAAAGCAAGATGATGAAGTTAAAAGAATAAAGATAGCCATTGGAGAAGGGAAGAGAAAAGAGTTGAGAATTGATGAGGATGAAGTTATTAGATATGGGAATCGACTTTTTGTGCCATATGAGTTGAGAGAAGAAATCCTGAAGGAAGCTCATTCATCTTCATATTCGATCCACCCGGGAACCACCAAAATGTATAGAGATTTGAAGAAAAATTTATGGTGGGAAGGTTTGAAGAGAGATATTGCTCATTATGTATCCAAGTGTTTGACTTGTCAACAAATAAAAATCGAGCATCAACGACCCGGAGGAGAACTTCGACCTTTATCCATACCTGAATGGAAATGGGATGATATTACCATGGATTTCATATCGGCTTTACCCAAGACTATTCAAACATGAAGTTATTTGGGTAATGTGTAGATAGATTAACGAAATCGGCTCATTTCATACCTTTGAGGGTTGGAGATTCTTGGAAAGAATGGCACATATCTATATCAAAGAAATAGTGAGATTACACGGGATTCCGAAGACAATCACTTCTGATCGAGATTCTCGTTTTGTCAGCCGTTTTGGAAAAGTCTACATGCCGCTTTAGGTACTCAACTTCAGTTTAGTACTGCATTTCATCCACAGACAGACGGGCAATCGGAAAGAACAATTCAAATCTTGGAAGATATGCTTAGAGCATGTGCTCTAGATTTTGGCAATAAGTGGGATACTTATTTGCCACTTGTTGAATTTGCCTATAACAATAGTTTTCAAGTAACAATTCAAATGGCACCCTATGAAGCGCTTTATGGTAGAAAATGCAGATCTCCAATACATTGGGATGAAGTTGGAGAAAGAGTTATTTTGGGTCCAGAATTAGTACAACAAGCAGTGGATAAAATCAAGTAGTTAAGCAAAGGATGAAAACGGCTCAAGATCGGTATAAAAGCTATGCCGACATGAGGAGAAGACCATTGGAGTTTGAAGTGGGTGATCATGTGTTTCTTAGAATTTCTCCAACAAAAGGGATTATTAGATTTGGAGCTAGAGGCAAATTGAATCCAAGGTACATTGGTCCATATGAGATTCTAGAAAGAATTGGACCATTAGCTTATCGATTGGCTCTACCACCAAATTTGTCGGAAGTGCATGATGTATTCCATGTGTCACAACTTCGAAAGTGTATATCAGATCCCGAAGCTATCATTTCTACACATCAACCGGAGATTCAACCAAATTTGAGCACGGTGGAGAAACCGATCAAAGTCTTGGATAGGATTGATAAAGTGTTGAGGAGAAAAGTAATCCCTTATGTGAAGGTTTTGTGGACGGGACAAACCGAGAGGGAAGCGACATGGGAGCCCGAGAACGAAATGAAGCAGAAGTACCCGAGTTATTTGAATAGCGTTAAGGTAAGCTAAGTTTCGAGGACGAAACTTTTTGAAGGAGGAGAGAATGAAATAGCCATGAATTCCTTAAATTGCATTAATGTGATATTGGAATGAAAATATATATATGTGTGCTTAGTTAATATAATTAGTGAATGTGTTATTTATATGTATAGTATTATGAAATTAATATTATTGTTTGATATCTATAAATGTGTATAGTATGAATGTGTGTGTCTTTTGCAAATTAATATGCATGTTATGTTTAGAATTTAATCAAATTTTTTTGAATTTTTTAATATGACAGAATTTTGTAAATTTTAAACCCACTTTTTGAGCTTAAATTCAACCAAATGCATTTGAAATTTGCCTAAATTAAACCTAGGACAAATATACCCCTAATGGTGAGATTTGGATGACAATTGATTTTTGGACAAGTTAACCCTCCTTTTTGGCAGCCTCAATTTCATACGAATTTTCACTTCTTTTCTTTTCTTTCTTCTTTTTCTTTTCTCACCCAAAATCTTAACCCTAAGCCAAGTTATTACAAGCTTAAGGATTTGAATATCATTCCAAGCCAAGATTCAATCATGTGAGTTTAATACAAACTATCTTTTTTTTTTTATGTTCTATGTTGAATTGTTTGTAAATGTTAGAATATATATGATTTTGAGGTGATGATTGGTATGAGATTGAATTGGTGCATGGATGATAGTTTGGATGAGATTATGTGATTAATGGAGTGGTAATTTGTATCTTATAGGAGTGTGATGTGAGGGGATGAATGTTATGGGAGATTGAAGATTTAGTAGTTGAGTTGTGAATTGGAAGTATGATTAGAGTTTTGATGCTTAGAAGTAGGATACATGTTGTTAGATAGTGTTTGGATCATATAACAAGCTTAGAAAGTTTGGATCAAGTTTGGGAATTTTGGAAAAATGAACAAGTTGTAATAAAACAGGGGAAAATAAAAACCATTTTCGTATAGGCCTGTTTATGAATGTATGCCGGCACCTGGGAATCAACGTCGCCGGCGTGGAGGCAGCGTTGGATTCAAATTTCTTAAGGCTGATTGAATGCCACCGGCTTTCGCTGGAAAAGTCAGTCGGCGTTCATTCCTTCATATTGTACGCTGGCCACTGGGAATCAAGGCCGCCGGCGTATGTGTCAAAGCTGCCGCTTATCTGGGTAAGCGGACGGCTTAGACCTCTCTGGACGTTTTGAAAAATTTTGGGTTTTGGATTCTACGCCGGCTCAAGGCCGCCGGTGTAGAATGAGGGCAGTCGGCGTACCCTTGAGCACTGCTAGCGTTGGCAGTGTTGATTTCCAGAGTATCGAACACCGGCTCAAAGCCGCCGACTTTGGCTGCCGGCGTATCTCCTGCGCTTTTGAATTTTAAAAACTTTTTCTAAAATTTTCCGAAGTTTGTTATTTGAGCAATTAAGTATTTGTTAAGCGATCTAGGATATATTAGGATGTTTAAATGCTTTATTATAACCTTTATTAATTTATTTGGATTTCTTTGATATATTTATCTTTTATACTAGTTAGCTAGAGCTTAAGCTAAGTGTGAATTTAATATTAATTTAAACAGTGATAGATCCTCGCCCAGTCAACTCCATTAACTCCCGAGCTATCTCAGGTACGCAGTAACTTGCTTGTTTCTCTGCTAGGGTAGGAATCAAAATTAAGCTACCTTAAATTAAGAAAATCCTATTGATATATGAGTGTTGATTGTCATTGTTTGCCGTTGAATCTGGTTCGGAAAGCGGGACCCTGCTCAGATTGGGGGCAGGGTACTTCTCGTTAATGGATAGAATTGTTTAGGAAATATGAGTATCCGAGCTGCTCATATCAACCCCCTGAGCGTCGTGATGCATTACTCAGGATCCCCTAGTATTATGGGCTGTGCCGTAAGGTGGGGCTGCCTAGTCTGTATGAACAGTAGGGACCACTCAGGGAAGCGGACGTAATACTAGATCCTTGTTGTCCGGAGTTTGAATACTCCCGTGTTGTCTTGCTAACTAAAGACTTAATAATGAATAAGTGATTGTTGCATAAAGCATTTAGCTTAAGAATGTGTGGTTCACTTCGCATTTTGTATTCGTTACTTGTGTACTGGGCCTTTAGTTCATATTTTATCTATTTTAGGTGGTGATTCCGATGAGTTCTATATGAGTATGGGGTACGGAACCGACTTCGAAGATTTTCTTGATGGGTTAGAGGATTAGAGATGACCATGGACTCAATGGACCCTATGAATGTAATAGATTAGATGAGATCCTTTTTGGTTGATGGTGTAATCATAGTGTTAGTTGGGTTGTGTTTTTAGGATTTTGGTTAAGGCTTGTAAGAAGCCTTTGGTTGAATATATATATATATATATATATGTATGTATTTAGCTATTTAGAAGTTGGGTTGTTTTCCTTGCTAAAATGTGTTGTAGTATGGCTTTGCTTAAGGTTTTAAAAAAAAAAATTATGTGTTCCATTGTATGATATATTTATGGAATTAGATAATCAATTACTCAAACAATTCCTTTAGGCAACCTTACATATAATCTTAGGGATTATATGTGGTTGGGGAACCGTTATCTCCTATTTCAAATATAGGGGTGATAGCGGGTCCTTACAGTATCACATCTATAGGAAGATTTTTCTTTTTCACCTTCTTTTCAAACTCACTAAGATTTCCCCTAAATAACAATAAAGATTATTTTCTCAAAGAGGTTAACTAACAAAGTAAATATTTTCTTTTACCATGATGAGTCACTTAAAGTTATAAAATTTAGTATTAATAAGTTGTGATATGCAAGTTTTTTCATAAAAGGCTCAAGATTAGAATCTTTTCAACTTCTTTATAAAAAGTAAACTAGTTTTCAAAGTTAAGACAAAATCCATCCACTAATTTATAGACTCATTTAGAAAAGTGAAGGTTTCCAAGTTTAAGTAATATACCCATTTTCAAAAAAATAAAAAGGATATGAACTTGATAAATTTTGAAAAACAATATTTATTATCAACAATGTAGGATAATAATGAAATATGATTTTCTTTCCAAATAAAAATGGTAAAAGACTTAAGAAACAAATATTTATTTTAAAGGGGTTAGGAAATGAAAGTATAATAGGAAAAAGATTTGGTTATCAAATCGTTTCCTTTTAAAAGAAGAAATATGAATAACTCAAATTTTATATGATATCAACAACTTAATAAGCAATTTTAGAAATTTCAATCCTTAACACTATAAGTAAAATTTTGTAAGAAATCTGTCGAGCCTGGATTTTTCCACTATTCTGGTTCATTTCTCCTAACCCGATTCACATTAAACCCGAACCCATTTAACATGAATCCTCGACTAGGGGTTAAAAGAAATTTTAATTTTTGAAAACTTTTTAGAGTCGCTACCCGATATAAATCGGAAAAAATAAAAGCTAGGATCAATGGGTTGGTTGATCCTAACTTAGCTACTAGTCTGCGAAAATTTGATTTTAAAAAAAAAAAACCAAACTCTTTAAAAACCAGATATCATGGATTCGGGGGCTAACCTATTAAAACCAAATTGGTTACCACTTTTAGAATTTTAAATTTATAGCCTATCCTTTATATGTTCAAAAAAAACTCACATGATATATTGTAACAGAAATATTTACAAGTCAAATCATTCATTTTTATTTTTTATATGCTTTTCTTAATTTTTATTTTTTTAGAATATCAATATCAACAAATATATTATATATATATATTTTTTTTTTACAAAACTTATATTTACAAAATAGTTATTCACAATATTTAAAAAAAAACATTTTTTTCATTTTTTAATGTCGCCCCGCAGGTGCCTACGTACTCGCTAATCGAGATCAGATAAAACGTAGTTCTTTTAAAAAAGAACTTAATTTGTTGATCACTTTTAATTTTTGAACTTTTTTCACTTTAAATTCATTAAATTTTAAATTTTTATGAAAATCATTTTTGATGATCCTATGATCTAATCAATTGATTTTTTTTTATTTTATGGAAATATATTTTTCTAAATCCAAAAATCATTTTTTTTTAAAAAAATTGGTTTTGGAAAATCCAATTTTGTCATTTTTATTATTTTTATCATCATTATTTTTTTTTTAATAATCATCACATAAATACACAACATATTCAAAATATTTACAATATATTAAAATTATTTTTCATGCATTAAATATGCATTTCTAAAAACAATTTATGTATAAATACATATTAAAATATTCAAAAATATTCGAAAATATCAAAAAAAATAAATTTATATGAAAAATAATTATTTTGAATTTTTATGAAAATTTTTTATGAATTTTTCTGAATTTTTTACTATTTTTTGCTATTTTGTGAAATTAAAATAATAATAAAATAATGCGGACTGACTTGGGCCGTTGGATGGAGCGGATCAGATCTGGAGCGTCGAATCTGAAGACCAATCCTAGCCGGCTGATTTCGTTGACTCGATCTGGGGCGTTAATCGCTTTGATCAAATCTGGGCCGTCTGATCTGCTTGATTAAATCTGGACCGTCTGATCTGCTTGATCAAATCTGGACCGCCTGATCTGGATGATTGAATCTGGGCCGCTGATCTGCTTGATTAAATCTGGACCGTTGATTTGGACTGATCATATCTGGGCCGTTGATCTATTTGATCAAATCTGGACCGTCTGATCTGGATGATTGAATCTGGGCCGTCTGATCTGGGCTGACCGTTGACCGTTGCCCATTGACCAGGGGCGGGTTGGACTTCGGATTTTCGGGTCAAATTTCGGGTCGGATCCGACCCGATCGGGCGAAGAAGACGAAGTCGCGGCTTTTCGAGGAGGATTCCGGCGGCTCTGGCGATCTTCGGCGGCTGGGAGTTTGTCGGCCCGACGCCTGTGGTGGAGCCGAAGCTGGTGGCGGGAGTGGATCGCGCCTAGATCCACCGGAAGCAGCGGTTCGTGGTGGTGGTCACCGGCGGCTCAAACGGAAAATTAAAAAAAAAATTCCATAGATGATTTTGATCAATTTGATCGAATTCAAGCACACTAAAACAATCAAAACTCGTTTCTAACATTGATAAAAACACTCAATTTGATCCAAATTTGATCAAATCACTTCGAATTTGAAAAATTCGAATCCTAAACTCTAAATTCGAAAATCTCGAATTGAACTCATTGTATGTGTGTTTCTTGAAATTGAGTTGTGCCTTTTGATCCTAGTACCCTCTATTTATAGGTTGCAAGCTCAATTTTACGTTTCGTTTATTTCAGAAACGAATCGATTTTTGCCTCTTATTTGCACGAATTTAATTCAATAATTCGTGTTTAATTTGTTTCAAACTGAGAATTGATGATTAATCTTTCATATTCTTCATCAAATCATTCAATGTGTAGTATGAATCATCCAATTTTATCAATTCTTGTAAATCTTCATTAATGGACAATTGAATGCTTCATAAATTGTATTTTTTTTAATTTTCCTAGCACGAATTTTGTGACTTTTGGGTTGTTTTTACACATGAATTGTGTATTGATTTCATATTCCATGTCTACTTTGCAATGGTATCATCAATTTCAACAACTGATGTTTTGTCAGTTAAAAATTGATGCAAAGTAAGGCAAAAAGTCACTTTGAGGAAGATGCAAAGGAAAAAAAAATGAGATGATGATAAAAAGGCAAAAATTTGCCTTTGCTAGGGTTTGAACCTGGGTCTTTGAGCTTGGGTGTGTGTTTGGGTCAATATATTTAACCAACAGGCCATTTGGCTGTGCCTTGATCACTTAGCCAACTTCATCAATACTTAATTAAGGCTTTTGGAAAAATGAGTTTAATTAAACAAAATAAAGATTTGTTTAATTAACTTTATAAATTTACCTTAATTAATTGGGCAAAAATTGGGTGTCTACAGCTGCCCCTCTTTGTGGTAAAGTTTGAACAAAACTTTTGCCACAAAGACAAAAAGATAACCAATTTTTGCTTAGCTTCTCCTCCCAAATTTTATTTTCAATCAAGAGATTTTTATCTTGTGCTAAACCATGTTGAGTTTAGACTTTGAGATTCACTAGGTCAACTGTCGGACCTAGACTTAGAAAACTGATAGACCATTTGTCGGGTCTAGATTTTGAAAAATGATAGGCCATCTGTCGGACCTAGACTGATAGACCGTCTGTGGGTCTAGATTTTAGAGAAACGATAGGCCATCTGTCGGGCCTAGGTTGATAGACCGTCTGTCGGGTCTAGATTTTGAAAAATGATAGGCCATCTGTCGGGCCTAGAAAATGATAGACCATCTATCGGGTCTAGATTTAGAAAAAATGATAGGCCATCTGTCGGGCCTAGAAAATGATAGACCATCTATGGGTCTAGATTTAGAAAAATGATAGGCCATCTGTCGGGCTAGAAAATGATAGACCGTCTGTCGGGTCTTGATTTAGAAAAATAATAGGCATCTGTCGGGCCTAGATTTTAGAATACTGCTAGGTCATCTGTCGGTATGGGCTCTAATTTGGTCATTTGTGGACCTATGGGCTTTGGTTTGGTCATTTGGTCTTGGTCACATCTGGATGGATGGATTTCTGAATTCTGTCTTGATCACCATCTCTTTAGTAGATGGGTTTCTGAATTTTGTCTTGATCACCCTCTTGGATAGATTTCTGAATTCTGTCTTGATCACCATCTTGAGTTGATGAATTTCCGAATTCTGTCTTGATCACCCTCTTAGTAGATGGGTTTCTGAATTCTGTCTTGATTACCCCTTGGATGGATGGGTTTTTGAATTTGGTTACCATCTTAAAAGGATGGATTTTGAATTTGATCACCATCTCAAAAGGATGATTTTGAATTTGGTCACCATCTCAAAAGGATGGATTTTGAATTTGGTCACCATCTCAAAAGGATGGATTTTGTATTTGGTCACCATCTCTAAAGGATGGATTTTGTATTTGGTCACCATCTCAAAAGGATGGATTTGAATTTGGTCACCATCTCTAAAGGATGGATTTTGTATTTGGTTACCATCTCTAAAGGATGGATTTTGTATTTGGTCACCATCTCTAAAGGATGGATTTTGTATTTGGTCACCATCTCTAAAGATGGATTTTGTATTTGGGTCACCATCTCTAAAGGATGGATTTTGAATTTGGTCACCATCTCTAAAGGATGGATTTTGTATTTGGTCACCATCTCTAAAGGATGGATTTGTACTTGGTCACCATCTCTAAAGGATGGATTTTGTATTTGGGTCACCATCTCTAAAGGATGGATTCTGTATTTGGTCACCATCTCTAAAGGATGGATTTTGTATTTGGTCACCATCTCTAAAGGATGGATTTTGAATTTAGTCACCATCTCTAAATGATGGATTTTGTATTTGGTCACCATCTCTAAAGGATGGATTTTGAATTTGGTCACAATCTCTAAAGGATGGATTTTATATTTGGGTCACCATCTCTAAAGGATGGATTTTATATTTGGTCACCATCTCTAAAGGATGGATTTTGATTTGGTCACCATCTCTAAAATATGGATTTTGTATTTGGTCACCATCTCTAAAGGATGGATTTTATATTTGGTCACCATCTCTAAAGGATGGATTTTGAATTTGGGTCACCATCTCTAAAGGATGATTTTGAATTTGGTCACCATCTCTAAAGGATGGATTTTATTTGGTCACCATCTCTAAAGGATGGATTTTGAATTTGGGTCACCATCTCTAAAGGATGGATTTTAATTTGGTCACCATCTCTAAAGGATGGATTTTTATTTGGCACCATCTCTAAAGGATGGATTTTGAATTTGGTCACCATCTCAAAGGATGGATTTTGAATTTGGTCACCATCTCTAAAGGATGATTTTGAATTTGGGTCACCATCTCTAAAGGATGGATTTTATTTCAGTCCACTGGGAGTTTTTTTTTTTTTATGACAATTTTGGTTCCATATCCAACATCGATGATAAAAAGCATGCTTCAATTTTCTATCAAAATTAGTTATCCTTGCAGTAATATTTTCTTTTAAAATAAGAACAATCAACAGACCAAACTGTATAAACGCATTCATTCAGCATTATAAGATGCTCAAATTTCTCTCTCTGATGATTCAAATGGTGTTTGGTTTAAATTATTTGGAAGAATTTTGTGAGTCAGGCTTTGATCCGACTTCAGAGAATTTCAGGGATATCAACTTTGCTTATAATTAATTAAAATAAAATCAATTGATCATTTGAAATGACAAATTTTATTGATCAAGGATAATACAACTTTACAGCATCTGAGTTCACAGGATCCTTTAAATCGGGTCCATCCATTTGGGAAAGGATTAATGCTCCTCCCGACAAGACCTTCTTCACTATATGGTCCTTCATAATTTGGTGTGAACTTTCCCCTGGAATCTTGCACATTTGGCAGTATTTTCTCAGAACCAAATCACCTTCTTGGAAATTTCTTGGCTTGACTTTCTTATTAAATGCTCTAGCCATCCTTTGTTGATATAATTGCCCATGACACATGGCAGTCAATCTTTTTTCATCTAAAAGATTTAACTGTTCAACCTTTGTCTAACCCATTCAGCTTCTTCGAGCTCTGTTTCAGCCAATACTCGGAGTGAAGGAATCTCAACTTCTACTGGTAAAACGGCTTCAGTTCCCATATACCAGGGAATAGGGCGTTGCCCCAGTTGACACTCTTACAGAAGTTCGATACGCCATCAATGCTAATGGGAGCATTTCATGCCAATCCTTGTATGCAATTGTCATCTTCTCAATGATTCTCTTGATGTTTTTGTTGGCGGCTTCTACTGCTCCATTCATCTGTGGGCGATATGGAGTGGAATTTCGGTGTTTAATCTTGAATTGCTGACATAAATCAGTCATTGCATTGTTGTTCAGATTTGTACCATTATCGGTAACGATACTTTCTGGAGTTCCATATCGAGCAATGATATCTCTTTTGATGAATCGCACCACAACGGCTTTTGTCACACTGGCGTATGAAGCGCTTCAACCCACTTGGTGAAGTAATCGATTGCAACTAGTATGAATCGATGACCATTTGAAGCTTTTGGCGAAATTGGCCCAATTACATCTATTCCCCACATTGAGAAAGGCCACGGTGTCGACATTGACTGTAATTCCTTCGGAGGAGCATTTATCTTGTTTGCGTAAATTTGACATAAATGACAAGATCTCACATGTTTGATACAGTCCGATTCCATGGTTAACCAGAAATATCCTAGCCTCATAATCTTTTTAGCTAGCATATATCCGTTCATATGAGGTCCACATACTCCCTCATGAACTTCTTCCATTAATTTTTGAGCTTCTTTTTCATCTACACATCTCAACAGGGTTGTATCGAAGACCTTCTGTATAAGGTATCTCCACTTAACAAGAAATGACTTGCCAGACGCTCAATGATTTCTGATCCTTTTTTGTAGCACACTCAGGATAGCTACCTGTTTGCAAGAAATTTTGATATCTTGAAACCATGGTTCACTTGACTCAATCACAGCACAGAATGCGGGTTCACTTCTTATTCGGACTTGCAAAGGTTGTATTCTTGCTCCTTCAGTGAATTGGATCAAAGAGGCCAGAGTAGCCAATGCATCAGCAAATTGATTCTGAGTTCTCGGCACATAAGTGAAGGAAATTTCTTTGAATCTTCCTGCTAACTCAGCCAAGTGATTATGATAAGGAATCAACTTGGGATCCTTAGTTTTAACGCCTCGAGTTTGGAAAATGATAAGTGATGAATCTCCAAACACTTCGAGCTCCTCGATATTCATTTGAATTGCCATTTCTAATCCCATGATGCATGCCTCGTATTCCGCTACATTATTTGTGTAAGGAAACATTAATCTGGCTGATGCCGGGAACTGTTCTTCTTTTGGTGAGATGAGGACTGCCCCTATTCCACACCCGTATACATTGGCTGCTCCATCGAAATACAACTTCCAACTGTTGCTTTCGGCTTCTGTTTCTGCTATCCTGATGCCTTCATCTGGAAACTGATCTTGTTCCCTTAATTCTTCATCATCAACTGGGCTTTCCGCAATTTGATCAGCCAAAACTTGTCCTTTGACTGAACTTTGACTTACACAAGTGATATCAAATTCAGAAAGTAACATCTGCCATTTTGAGATTCGACCAACCAAAGCCGGTTTGCTTGCCAAGTATCGCAATGGATCATGCTTCGTAATCAACTCGATCGAGTAAAAGAGTGTATACTGTCTAAGTCTGTGCATAACCCATACTAATGCACAGCAGGTCTTTTCTATCTCTGAATACTTTTGTTCTCCATTTGAGAATTTCTTGCTTAAATAATAAACAGCTCTTTCTTTTCCTTCCTCATCTTTTTGCCCGAGCACACAACCCATGGATTCAGGAAGAATTGTCAAATACAAGAACAACGGTTTCCCCGGTTTTGGAGTAACCAGTACTGGTGGATTCGTCAGATATTGCTTTATCCGATTAAAGGCTTTTTCACATTCGTCATTCCATTCAATTAGGGCATTCTTCTTCAGCAGTTTAAACAGCGGTTGGCACTTATCAGTCAACTGTGATATGAATCGAGCAATGTAATTCAATCTTCCCAAGAGGCCTCTGATTTCTTTAATGTTTTTGGTGGAGGCAAATCCTGAATTGCCTTGACCTTATCAGGATCGATTTCTATCCCTTTTTGGCTAACCATGAATCCTAATAATTTTCCAGATGTCACTCCGAAAGTGCATTTTTCTGGATTCAATTTCAACTGAAACTTCCTTAATCTTTCAAAAAGCTTCCTTAACACCACTACATGATCCTCTCCTTCCTTTGTCTTGGCGATCATGTCATCTACATATACTTCCACCTCTTTGTGCATCATATCATGAAGTATAGCAAGCATTGCTCGTTGATAAGTTGCCCCGGCATTCTTGAGACCGAAAGGCATGACTTTGTAACAAAAGGTTCCCCAGGCTGTAACGAATGTGGTTTTGACCTTATCTTCTTCGGCCATTAATATCTGATTATACCCTGAAAATCCATCCATGAATGAAAATAGATGATTTCCAGCGGTATTGTCCACTAAAACATCAATGTGAGGCAACGGGAAATTATCTTTCGGGGTTGCTTTGTTTAGATCTCTGAAATCCACACAGATTCTTACTTTCCCGTTTTTCTTAAGTACTGGCACTAATTTGATACCCAATCCGAATAATCAGAAACCTCAATGAATCCTACTTCAAGCAACTTTTTTACTTCATCCTTGATTTGGAGGAGTAAATCTGGCCTAAATCGCCTTAATTTTTGCTTTTTAGGTTTAAAATCCTCCTTTGTTGGCAATTTGTGAACCACAATGGATGGGTCTAAACCGGCATATCGCTATACGACCATGCAAAAACATCCAAGTATTCGGTTAGTAACTTGGTTAAATCTTGTGCCGTGCTCTCAGGCAATTTTCCCCCTATCCTCAGATTCCTAGGGTTTTCGCTTGTTCCCAAATTAATCACTTCAATGGTTTCGGGAATTTCAATCCTTCCTTGTTCAAAATTTTGCCAAATTTCTTGTGTTCTAAATTGATAATCAATATCATCTTCAACGTCTAACCCAGTAGAGTTAGAGGTGATATTGATATTTTCATTAATTATACGCGCGAGATATCCCTGAACTTCATCACAATTGTCGAATCTGGTTGAATATGAATGAGGAATGTATGAGAATATGTGAAAGCACAAACAGAAATAAATTTCATTAAACTGGGACGGTGTTTAAGTACACTTATTTGAGCATCACATAATACTGAAAAACACAAAACACAAATCTAGTCTTAGATAAGTTCTTACTTAAAAGACTTAATACTAGCGCAAGGCACAGAGAACCAATTTCTCAAGATCATTTCTTTGGATGAAGCATCTTCTTTGATATCATCTGGCTGCTGGATATGATGTGGCTTTGGAAAGGAATGGCTGATGTGAGGGATTTTGATAATTGGATCATACTCCTTGTCGAGCTTCCTCCTTCTCATTTGGTTTTTCATTTCTGCCACTTCAGCACAAGTGGGGGAATAACCCAGTCCAAAGGTTCCCACCTGAGCTTCTTTCATCATTCATCATGCAGACTTCGTCAAACATTTGGAGCCCGAAGTCTTCTTCTCCTTCTTTTCCAATGTAAGGGACAGCCGTCTCTTGTAAATGGCATAATCCTGTTCTCCCATAACAGTGATGAGTTGACCATTGGCTATGAACTTAACCTTCTGGTGCAGGCTTGATGGTATTGCCCTGGCAGCATGGATCCATGGTCTTCCCAACAGCAGATTGAATGTTCTGGGGATATCAATTACTTGGAAAGGAATAATGAAAGTTTGAGGCCCGATGGTACTTCAACTCCACTTCACCTATTATATCCTTTTTGACCCATCAAAAGCACGAACCACAGTAGAGCTTGGTTTGATGTCTGACGGTTCAATCCCCAATAGGCTCAAAGTGGCTAAGGGGCATACATTCAAAGAGGAACCATTGTCAACTAATACTCGAGAGATGACTTTCCACAGCTTTTGACTACAATGAAGAGGGCTTTGTTATGTTGATCCCCTTCCTCTCCCAGTTCTTCAGATGAGAAACTGATTTGCTCATTTGCAAAGATTGAGTTGATTATATGCCCCAAGGCTTCTTCTGATACACCCTGGAACTTTCACTTCTTCTAAGGCTTTGAAAAGAGCCTCACGGTGTACATTAGAGCTAATCAGCAGACTCATGAGCGATATTTGGGCAGGTTTTGGCCAACTGCTCGACAACTTTGTATTCACTTGCTTTCATCAGTTTTGCCAATGCTGACTTCTCTTCATCTTTCTTCCCTTCTTCATTTTGCTGCTGTGGCATATTCACAGTTGCATTCTTCCGGTCGACTCATAAACTCTTCCTGAGCGAGTAAGGCCACCAACCATGGCCATTGAAGCATGATTACCGCTTTATAATCAAATGGAGCGGCTTTATAATCACTCACAGCAAGGGGTATCTGAAAGGTATAGCTCTTGGCTTTGATGAAGTTGATCCATCTTCACTGCCTTTGCCTATCTCATTTTATGGATCTAGGTCCACCTCCGATCATGCACACAAGCTCTTCTGGATCCGGAATTTCAGCGGTAATCATATTGATAACCGGTCCATGGTTTGGCAATGGGTTAGTAGAGACATTTGGAGCTTCAATGAAATCCAACTGGATGACTTTTGCATCAATAAGATCTTGGATTTTATGCCTAAGCCTCCAGCAGCTGTCTGTTGAGTGCCCGATTTGCCCCATGTGATATTCACACTTCAGCTCAGGATTGTAATTTTTAGGCCTGTAGTCTTCTAGGACTTCGAGGTTGATCAGATTATCGGCCCTTAGTTTAGCTAATACTTGGCTAAGGGGAACCGGAATTCGAGTGAAGTTCCGCCTGTTGAACCTTGATTGTTGATTTGGGACTGCACTTTGTTGAGTCTGATCCTTATTCTGATTTTGATTCTGATTTGTTGACAACACGAATGACTTAGTGGGGCCAGTTGCACCCGAAGTGTTGACCATGCTGACGGTTGAATCTTTCCTTTGTATGGGACATTTCTTTGCAGTATATTTCTTTTCTTGTTGCAATTTTCCTGCTGAAATTGCATTCTCAATCCTGCATCCAGCTATCACCACTTCTGAGAAACTTGCTGATGCATGCCCAACCAGATGGGAAAAGAAAGGTTCCTCTAATGTGTTGATAAAAGTGAAAGTGAGGTCCTTTTCAGGCATCGGGGTGGTGATCCTTGCAGCCAATGCTCTCCAGCGCTGAGCATACTCCTTGAAAGTCTCTTCTTTCTTCTTCTTCAGATTGCTTAAATCCCATACCGAGGGCGCCATCTCAATGTTAAACTTATACTGATTAAAAAATGCCCTAGCCAACTTGTCCCAAGTATCAATTTCTTGATGGTCTAATTGGGCGTACCAGGCCAAAGCAGCACCAGTAAGACTGTCCTGGAAGGTTTGCACCATCAGCTTGTCAAATTTGCGTATTGCCCCATTCGTCGTACATACAATCTGGTATGCATATTAGGACAACCTGTCCCGTCATATTTTTCAAATTCGGTGCCTTAAATTTCTCAGGGAAGGCACCTTCCTCATATTGAGGCAAATTCAGGATCGCGGTTTGATCAAAACCATCGAACGTCTTCATTTTCTCAAGCAGTTTTCTCTCCATCTCTTTAGCCTGAGCTTCCAGTTCTTTCTTCAACTCAGCCGCATTAAACTCATTTGGTGACTCCTCTTGCTGAATAAGCTGTCCCTCAATTTCTTTTCCTTTCTGTGCCCTTGAGGATTCTTCAGAAGTTGTGGGGGTCTTAAGTTGTGCAAGACTTTGTGTTAAAGCCTGCATCTGTTCAGCAATTCCAAGGAGGGTTTGTTCCACGGTGTTGAGTCTTTGCTCATGGTCTGGTCTGTGGGTTGCTCCCGGTGTTAGACATCTTAGCTCGGGATCTGGTAACAATAGGGCTCCTAACCGGCTTGGACGCTATCTTTCAAGTTTTTGACTTAAACTCGAATTTGCTAGACCTGGACATTTATTTTATTAATATTTAAAGAATAAATGAATTAATATACATATGCAAGAATGTAGATATGCTATCACACAGATGCAAATGGGGATATTGACCAATGATTTTAAAAAAAACATTTGTATTAAAAGATAATGTTTGACATAACAAAAACTTCTAATGGTTTAGAAACCTTATTTCCTAGTGACTGAATCAAAACTACTTTCTAATGGTTTCAAAGAACCTTGATTCCTAAGGACTAAACCTAAACCAACTAAACCAGTCTTCTTGTCTTAGTGGGGCAAACAATCTTGTCTTCCAGGGCTAGAATTTTCTTTCGAGCTGCCTTCAACTCGGCCTCTAAGAATGCAATTCTGCTTCCAGCACTTTGCAGGCGATCCACCATTTCCCTCTCTCTTTCTTGGAAATCTCGGTGACATACTTCCAGGCGAGCCGAAACAGCTTCCATGTAAGCAGTTGTTTCAGGGTCAGGTTCCGATGGTGCTGGTTGAAGGACATCGGGAGCTTCATATCGATATCCTTATTCTTCTTCATTTGGCTAGCCACATACCACCTGGTTGCTCTATACTTCTTGGTTTCCTTACTTTCTGGCTCGACTTCAAAACCGGCTTCACCTCTCTATTTTCCCATATAGCTCGGATTTGATTTAGCTTGAATTCTTTAGCTGGTAGATCTTGGTTGGATCCAGATAATCTAGAGTGACTTGCTCCAAATTAGGCTTGACAGTAATATCTTGCAGCATACCATACTGTCTGATAACACTTGAGGGTAATAACCAGTACAGCCGGTGAGTCCAATTAGGGGCACTGCCATGTATTCCTTGCAACTTAGGATGGCTACAGGGCTTTTGAACCAGCGAGCTTGCCACATCATGTCTTCAGGTGGCATGTCTTCAAGAATGGCAATTATATCCCATAGAGGATGATCATCTTCCATGTGGACCCTTTCAGCAAAAGATTGGATGAGATCATATTTCAGACTGATGAGGGATCCATTAGCCAATTCTTTTCCATAGTGCTTAATGTGGCTAGCAAACCAAACCATCAGTAAGTGCATGCTTGCTTTGAACTTGCCTGTCCTTTAGACTTGATGTGATTCAGACTACGGACTTGTTCGGCTAGAAGAGCGGAACATAGGATTTGCCAGCTAAATATTGAGAAACCAGCTCTATGACCCGGAAGTGGATGAACAAGTTGCCATTAGGGAAGAGAATGGTTGCAAAAGCAGCTACTATGAAGGCATTAACCCGGTTTTCTTCCCAAACTTCAAGTGGTATACTGAAAGTGGCTCGGTTGCTTTTAAAGTATTCAGGGTTCCAAACCAGTCCATCAGTGTGGTTAGCCGGATGCAATATTCATTGCAATCATTGATGCTTCAATTATTGGTCCCCTCTTGATCCCAAAAAATTCTGAGATAACGGACCGGGCTATGCTTGAAGTTCGGAACATAGATTCCTTCAGAGGTAGGAGGTGCTTGGAGTAGTCTAGTATATTCCTCAATGGTCGGGCTAAGTACATGCTGACCCAAACGGAAGACAACTTCTTCAGGTTCCCATAGATGAGTGAGGGCTCGGAACATGGTGAATGGAACATGGATCTTTGGTAGGCTGAGGATTGGGCCTAACCTATCCTCAATGAATGACTTTTGGACCGGACTAAAACTGACAAACCATCGGTCCAGTAGGAGCATTGGATCTTTGAAAGGTTCCACTCGATTTTCTCTAATAAGGCGAGCCCATAAGCTATCGCTACTGTCGGTTGAAGACATCATTTTCTGAAATTTTTTAAAAGGTATAAGCTAATATTTACAAAATTTTTGAATTTTTTTGACAGCTTTTATATTTTTTTAGAATTTTCTTTAAGTATTTTTTTTAAGTATTTACATATGTACATTTATATTTCAACTCCATTTTTTTAGAAAAAGTTGGTCATATCCCATGCTAATGAATGCATGATTTGGTAAGGTTCTATAGGTTCCCCGATTTAGTGGTACTAAACCGGAGTGGGAGGACATTTCTTGATCTAGAGGGTGGAAAGCCACAGCCCCCGGACCTTACTTCGTCCTCCTCGCTTAGGCTCTTAAGACGGCCCTGGTACGACCGTATCTAGCACACAATCATGCTAATGCAAATGCAAATGCAAACAAACAATCAAGCTTTTGTTTCTATTTTACATACTTGCAAGGTTAGTATATATTTACAAAACAATTATAATATACAAATAAATAATTCACATGGTAATTTACAAAAATAAGCAAGGATAAATTCAAAATTTAATTCCGAAGTGGCTAGCCCTCTTTTTTTTAAAAAAAAAATTTAATTCCCCAGTGGAGTCGCCAAGCTGTCGAGCCTGGATTTTTCCACTATCTGGTTCATTTCTCCTAACCCGATTCACATTAAACCCGAACCCATTTAACATGAATCCTCGACTAGGGGTTAAAAGAAATTTTAATTTTTGAAAACTTTTTAGAGTCGCCACCCGATATAAATCGGGAAAAAATAAAAGCTAGGATCAATGGGTCGGTTGATCCTAACTTAGCTACTAGTCTGCGAAAATTTGATTTAAAAAAAACAAACTTTTAAAACCAGATATCATGGATTCGGGGGCTAACCTATTAAAACCAAATCGGTTACCACTTTTGGAATTTTAAATTTATAATCTATCCTTTATATGCTCAAAAATCAAATATATTATAACAAATTACAAGTCAAATCATTCATTTTTATTTTTTATATGCTTTTCTTCATTTTTATTTTTTTTTAGAATATCAATATCAACAAATATATTTTTTTTTTTACAAAATTATATTTACAAAATATTATTCACAATATTAAAAAAAAACATTTTTTTTATTTTTTAATGTCGCCCCGCAGGTGCCTACGTACTCGCTAATCGAGATCAGACAAAACGTAGTTCTTTTAAAAAGAACTTTAATTTGATCAATTTTAATTTTTGAACTATTTCACTTTAAGTTCATTAAATTTTAAATTTTTATGAAAATCATTTTTGATGATCCTATGATCTAATCAATTGATTTTTATTTTATGAAAATATTTTTCTAAGTCCAAAAATCATTTTTTTTTTTTTTAAATTTTGGTTTTGGAAAATCCAATTTTGTCATTTTTATTTATTTTTATCATTATTATTATTATTTTTTTAATAATCATCACATAAATTCACAACATATTCAAAATATTTTACAATATATTAAAATTATTTTTCATGCATTAAATATGCATTTCTAAAAGCAATTTATGTATAAATACATATTAAAAATATTCAAAAATATCAAAAATATCAAAAAAATAAATTTATATGAAAAATAATTATTTTGATTTTTCTGGATTTTTCTGAATTTTTCTGAATTTTTAAATTTTTATGAATTTTTTCTGAATTTTTTACTATTTTTTGCTATTTTGAAATTAAAATAATAATAAAATAATGCGGACTGACCTGGGCCGTTGGATGGAGCGGATCAAATCTGAGCGTCGGATCTGAAGACCAATCCTAGCCGTCTGATTTCGTTGACTCGATCTGGGGCATTAATTGCTTGATCAAATCTGGGCCGCCTGATCTTCTTGATTAAATCTGGACCGTCTGATCTGCTGATCAATTTGGACCGCCTGATTCTGGATGATTGAATCTGGGCCGCTGATCTGCTTGATCAAATCTGGACCGTTGATTTGGACTTATCATATCTGGGCCGCTGATCTGTTTGATCAAATCTGGACCGTCTGATCTGGATGATTGAATCTGGGCCGTCTGATCTGGGCTGACCGTTGACCGTTGCCCGTTGACAAGGCGGGTTGGACTTCGATTTTCGGTCAGATCCGACCCGATCGGGCGAAGAAAACGAAGTCGCGGCTTTTCAAGGAGGATTCCGGCGGCTCTGGCGGTTTTCGGCGGTTGGGAGTTTGTCGGCCCAACGCCTGTGGTGGAGCCGAAGCTGGTGGCGGTGGTGGATCGCGCCCAGATCCACCGGAAGCGGCGGTTCGTGGTGGTGGTCGCCGGTGGCTCAAACGGAAAATTAAAAAAAAAATTGCAGAGATGATTTTGATCAATTTGATCGAATCCAAGCACACTAAAACAATCAAAACTCGTTTCTAACACTGATAAAACACTCAATTTGATCCAAATTTGATCAAATCACTTCGAATTTGAAAAATTCGAATCCTAAACTCTAAATTCGAAAATCTCGAATTGAACTCATTGTATGTGTGTTTCTTGAAATTGAGTTGTGCCTTTTGATCCTAGTACCCTCTATTTATAGGTTGCAAGCTCAATTTTACGTTTCGTATTATTTCAGAAACGAATCGATTTTTGCCTCTTTATTTGCACGAATTTAATTCAATAATTCGTGTTTAATTTGTTTCAAACTGATGAATTGATGATTAATCTTTCATATTCTTCATCAAATCATTCAATGTGAGTAGATGAATCATCCAATTTTATCAATTCTTGTAAATCTTCATTAATGGACAATTGAATGCTTCATAAATTGTATTTTTTTTTTTAATTTTCCTAGCACGAATTTTGTGACTTTTGGGTTGTTTTTACACATGAATTGTGTATTGATCTTTCATATTCCATGTCTACTTTGCAATGGTATCATCAATTTCAACAATTAATGATGTTTTGTCAGTTAAAAATTGATGCAAAGTAAGGCAAAAAGTCACTTTGAGGAAGATGCAAAGGCAAAAAAAATGAGATGATAAAAAGGCAAAAATTTGCCTTTGCTAGGGTTTGAACCTGGGTCTTTGAGCTTGGGTGTGTGTTTGGGTCAATATATTTAACCAACAGGCCATTTGGCCTGTGCCTTGATCACTTAGCCAACTTCATCAATACTTAATTAAGGCTTTTGGAAAAATGAGTTTAATTAAACAAAAATGAAGATTTTGTTTAATTAACTTTATAAATTTAAACCTTAATTAATTGGGCAAAAATTGGGTGTCTACAAAATCAAAGTTAAGAAAATTTAACTTATTATAGAAAAGAAATTGGAATAAAAAATAAGAAATATATTTATTTACAATAACCCAAGAATTTATGAAGTTCGTTCAAAACAACTAGAAAAGATAATGCTAAAAATTCAAGTTTTCAATATCGTAAGATGAATTGCTTTGTGAAAAATAATCGTTGAGACAACATCATTAAATTTTGCATACAATATGAGGCTACATATATATATATATATATATATATATATATATTTCCAAAGGATTTCTCCAACAATACAAATATCTTCTTTTGAAACAAGTATTTTTGGATAAGGAAAAGTTTGCAAATTTATGTTTTGAAAACTACAAATTTCGTGATGAATCTGTATCCTACGGTTTTGGAACCCAAATGACTTTGTATGATAAAAATAACCTTAGAAATGGATAGATATTTTCTAATAGGTAGGAAATGGTATATTATACGTGAAATTTTGAGTTAAAATGAGCAATTTAGGGCCATTTTAAATTGGAATTTCACTCTATGTGATTTTTGATGAACATAGTAAAATAGAATTAGAAAGTTTAAGTAGAATTTCTACGAAATACTCATCCTAGGTATTTCTTTTGTCTAGATGACACGGAATACGAGATTTCCCTTCCCAGGGATTACTACAACTAAGAAGATTGCGAAATGAATGAGTGAGTTATTCCTCTTAATTTCGTTACTTTCTTGTGCTTATAAAGTAGTGGCATTAGTATGCTAAGAAAAGATAAAAAATGGATATTTTTGGAGAATTATGGGATATGTGTGTGTGTGTGTATGATTTTATGGCTATGTGATTAAATGAGAATTAAGAATATCACAACTTCAAATTGCCTATTTAAGTGTTTTGTTTACTTACTTGTATGACTACTTATTGTTTGCTAAATTGATTGATCACCCCCTAATAAATCTTAATAAGATTTGGCTTAAGAAAAATAAAACACTAATACATAGCATCCATCGAGTCACATTTCTTTCGGAAGACTGCTACTCCTACGCATAGAGTTGGATTGGTTGTTATCGTGCTAGGACACAAGCCATATTTCTTCCTAAAGAATCCAAATTGCTCGGGGAATGCGACTCTAGGTTCAAAGTCGAGCCACCAGAATGCTTTAGGCGGGGGCCTAGAGATTAGTAGTAGAAGGTTGAGAATCTTCATCAATAATTTCCTAACCTTTGATACGGAAGGCTAAATCCATTCTATATATGGTTTTCGGATAACAATATATTTTGTAATCACATTATTGTTGCATAGCATATGCATGAAAATTCAAATGAACTCGTTTGAAATCATGGTGCGAATGAACATGAATACCTCACTAAGCTAGTTGTAAGCTTATACCCTCATAGGTTTTGTTGAAAAAGGTATACTCGTGGCTTTAATCGAAGATCATGACATTAAGGAAGTCATGAAAGGATGTTAAACTTTTATGAAGACAATGGGAACATAGGATGAAGTTACTTTGTAAAATTCCTTATATGTAATGCATGCTATGTTAGTGTTTTGGAAATTTCTAAGAAGTGTATTTATGTTGACTTGAAGACAATAGCGGGGTATGCCGCTAAGAATTGTAATCAACCATGTTTGTATTTTATGATAAGTATTCTCCTCGTCTCGTTATTTAATTGTTATCAATATAAATTGCGCTACTCCAATGGATTCCCTTGGTTGTGATGTATACCTTATACATGATATGGAAGTCTTTGCCTGACTAAGGTAGTCATTCTTAGGCTTTAGTATTTTGTACGATGGACTACCACGTTTAGGCTATCCTTCAAGGTGTAACAGGAAATGCCAATTAATGTTATAAGGACTCCTTAATAGTCTCTTTATGAGCATTGGTTATATTGTTATGATTTATTTCTTTAATTGCTATTGTTTATAATTGCTTAAACGGCATGATCCAAAGTTTGGTCTACTATGATAGCGAAGGCACGCCTTACACTCTATATTGAGACTTTTGGGATGACTAAGGTTGTCATACTTAAGCCTTAATATTGAGTGTGGCGGACTATTGCGTTTAAGTTACCCTTTGTGTGACACCAACTCAGAGCAGGGACTTACGACTTTACCTATGCAGGGCTTGTGAACATCCATATAGGACCTCTCCTCAAATCTGGCAAGGCTTTCGTACGAGCTTGACCTCAAGACAATCACCTAAGCCCATTGACAAGCATCTAACTAGGATAAGCTCAAGCTCCCATATAGCTTAAGACATCTGTGTCCCACTTCGGGACCAGGGGTGACATCATAAGCTCGTCTCTACTCCTTAAAGCCATTGACCCCAGTTCAGGTACCTTTAACACCCTAGGTGTTAAGCTATCTACAAGATAAAAATTCATCTAGCATGAGAAGATCTAGTGGTCCCCTCCTAGTATGGCTTAGAGTACTATAAATAGTCTTTACCTAATGGGAAAAGGAGAAAGCTTTTAATCTTTTCCTTCACGTTGTAAGTGAATACACTTCAAGAAAGAATGACCCAAGAACTAACTTTAGCATCAGAGTAACGGCACCAAGCAACCCCTCAGTGCTCCCCTGACTGTTTTTTCCATGTTTGCAAGAGCTATCGCAACCGACAAAATCATCTTGTGCAACATGTTGTGTTGCAAATTAATTACCATACATAAAAAATCGATTGTTTAGCTTATTGAATTTTTTTTAATATCGAGCTTTACTATTGAATGAAAAGAAATTGAAAAAAAAAAGCAAATTGAAGAATATATCATGAAGACAAGTAGACAAATGATAAATAAAAAAATTGAAAAGTAAAAACAAATAAACAAAAGCATAAAGGAAATATTAGGTCAATAGGACGAGGCGGGTCAAGAGCATGACCCTATAAGGCAGGTTTGGGTATTGCACATAAAACCTTATAGGGTTTCGAATCGGATTTGGGTGACCTTATAGGAAACTAGGTCGAGTTGGGTTTTATATGATTCGTCCCAAACTTTCCCCAGTTGCATTATTTATACAACAAACAAGCCTTTTTTTTTAACTTTAGTCATGTCACGCCATCATGTCTTTCTACATTCAAAATACAAAACAACTTTAGTCATGTTGTATTACATTATGATTAATCTATATACACACACATATATATATATGTGAGTATCACATATCCTATATACAATATAGCATTGGTAATTGTGTAATTTTTTTATAAAATTTGTATTTTTGTAATTTTTTTAAAAAAAGAATGGCACACGTCCACCTTATTAAAGAGAAACATGTGATCGTTGGAACTTAGGAAACTAAAAAACTAAAGGATAGAGACGGGCAACTATTGTTAATATAAGTATTAGATAATAATGGAAGAAAAGTGACTTTCAATTACTGGAGATTTATTATTAATCTAAGTATTGGATAACAATGGCTAAAATGTAACTTTTAATTAGGTTTCCATAAGGTAGCTGAGATGGCAAGTGGATGGGTTAATTTGGGAATACTCAAATATACCTTGATAATTTTTTTTTTATATAATTAATATAGACTTTACGAAAAGTTGAAAAAAAAATTGCATGATTAGTTTGTAATTTTAGAGGAAAGGGAAGTGTGGATACCAAATCCCCTCCCTCCAACTTAAACAAAATAGATATATATAATAATACGAGAATTTCTATGATCATATCTATTTAACTATTAAAATAAATATAGTACCTGATATCGACTATTCACTTTACTAAATATAGTTATAGTGACATTGCTATTATTAAGGAATGAAATAGAGCTATAATAGAATTTCTGTTGTTTTTCATATGAATAAGGGTATTTAGAGAAAAAATTAATTTCAACATCTAATTATTACTCATAGGTTTTAGTAATGAACTATTCAATTTTTTTTTTTTTATGGATTCCTTATGTAATTGCTATTTTGGTCAATTATACATTATAACGACCCGTTTACTTGGATGAATGGAATAAAGGGAGAATAGAAAAGTTATGCATTGATATTACCAGTGATAGACTAGGAAAAATGTATTTTTGTGTTTACTTCATCCAAAGTTTTATTATCAGGAATATATATTTTAGCATTTACTTTAACTTATTATTTACAGTATTAAACTAAGAATAAAATTAAAATTACTACTATACCCTTATTTGGCTATTACCAGTAATAAGAAGTTATATAAATATACCCATATATTCATACCCATACTCACACACTTACATATACTATTCATAATAAATACATTATATATAAATATATATACATATAATTTATATATGATATACATAATACACACACATATATAAATGTATATAGATCAAGGGCGGATACAGGATTATACAACTAGGAAGTCGGACCTTCATTAAGTGAATCTTAAAATTATTATCAATATTCACTCACTATTATAATTATATTACATTTTATATATTTATGAGAATTTAATAATGATTTCAATTTCATTCACAAAATCATTCAAAAAATAATTAAGAGTACCTAGTGTATTTCAAAGAGATGATATATAGTCACTTGAAAATTCATTATTAATAAAAAAAATAAAGTTAATATCTGTATAAATTTTGCTTTTAATAAAATAAATAATAAAATATATCTAGATTAGGGATGCAACTAGATGGGTCATTATAAGGTACTCGACCAACCCAAACAGTTGAAAACCCTATAGGGTCTGATGCTATAGGGTGGCAGGTCAAGTTTGTGATTTAATATGGTGACCCTTTAGAGTTTTAGAGTGAGTTTGGGTCATTAAAAGTATTTGATGGGTAACCCGAACCCGCCATATTATAAAAAATTTAATAAATTAAATTTTAAATTTTAAAAACAAACCCTAGATCCAATGAAGTGCTCTGGCAGGTGGAGGGGCTCCTTTTTTATTTTCAACTGCAAAACTCACTTCTCTCCTCTCTAACTCCAGCAGTCCCCTCCCAACTCCCAAGTGAAGCAACAAACGACGATGACAACAACAATGTCATTGCCTGCTACAAGTCTGTCACCCGCCAGTCCATTGCACGACAATCTGTCACTCTCAAAGTCAACCATTCACCCAGCCGCTTGCCTAGCTGCTCACAGTCCGCCTTAGTCATTCACCTTCATTGCTCACCGTCATGGGTTGCCAGCCTCTCTCTCTCTCTCTCTCTCTCTCCTTCCCTCCCTCCCTTCACCCAATGCTCATGGCTCATGTACATAATGCATATGTAATGTAAGCACAATAGTCATGGGTCGCCTCTAATTTCATTTTTTCTTTTTTTTTTTCAGCTTGGCCGTGAATTATGATCATAATTGGAGTTGGACAATTGGACCAAACTAAAGCCACCAGTTTGTCGCTCGTCTCCATCACTTCTCTCTCTTGTTCTTTACAAGATTGCTTCGTCACTGCCACACTATTGCTCACTGATCCAAGGCCGCCGCCGCCATTCACCATACAGCAACCTACCTTCGATGTCCGCTGCTATCTTTCTAAGGTTGTCCCTATTTAAGTCCATTTCATCATCTTTTGTCTTTAATGCATTTATACTGCATTATTTCTTTATCTTGATATTGACTTGCTGTTGTTACTAGATTGGTGAACATGAAGACCCTCTTCTTGTATAATTTAATATTAATTTATTTGGTTAGTCCTGGAGCAATGTTTTAATACCAGTCACATTGTGCTTTCCTATGAGTATTGATAATCTTTTAAGGCCAAAAATGATAAATTGGCTTATAAGGTAGAGATAAATTAATATTGAGACTTAACTATAATAACTATTGATAATCCTATGAGTATTGTGAAGGCATTTTCAAGTTTACTTAATGAAAATTTATGCAATTTTCCAGGATATATTCACGATCTGGAGAATATATATATATATATATATATAATAATATTATGTAGAATCAAACGTGTTAAGTTTTTCTTTTGGTTTAAAACGGTGCATGTGATCCTTATTAACATAGTCTACGTCTTTAAGTAGCATGCGATAGGATATGAAAAGAAAAGCTATATTAAGAAATCATATTGATATTCATGATTTGTTTTAAATATTTAAAAATGACTCGTTATATAGTATGGATTCAAATATTTGATTTATATAGCACACTGAGCTTATATAAAATATTCATAGAAACAATGTTTGGGTTAATTTAGGATGATGCTTTTGATAATTAAAGGTTAAATTGTATTAGAAGATTCTAGAATCTTAAGAGAATGGAAAACATTGAAGATGCAATTTTTTTTTTTTTTTAATGATGTACTAATAATTATAAATTTAATGATCTAGGTCATCATTCGTATTATGAGTTTTAAGAGCATTTTTTATGTTCTTCTTTTTTTTTATTTCTCAAAATGGTACAATGATTGGATTATATATATAATTATAAATATATATTGTCATGTTATTTTTGTTTACTTGGATTGGATCATCATGTTGAAGAAGTTTTAAATACATTAATTGCTAAAATAAATGATGTACATATTACTTTACTCTGATAATGGTTTCATTCTGATAATGGATAACTAATATTTCATTTTAGGTGGTGATTGATTCATTATTGGGAAATGGATGAATATGAGATAACTATCGACAAAAACATCCATGACCTTCACGACATTGATAGTCATTCTCCAGCACTTACTACAAGAAAACCAACATCTACTTCGAGTTCTCATATAACAAGCACAACAAATCAATCTGATAATCCTAACAAGCGTAAGCTGACATCTACTGTGTGGAATGTGATGGTTAAGAAAACAATTAATGGAGAGGAATTTGCTATTTGTAACTTTTGTGAGAAAAAGTTGAAAACAGTAAGTAAAAATGTTACAAAGCACTTGCACAACCATTTATTGAGGTGCATAAAGAGAAAGACTCAACAGGATATAAGACAATGTCTTCTGTCTATGGAACAAGAGCAAAGCGAGGGTGAGAGTAGTGTGACAGTGAAAAACTGGACCTTTGATCAAGACATTGCTAGGAAAAAGCTTGCGAAGGCTATTGTTGTGCACAAGTAACCTATTTCAATTGTTCAAAACAAGTATTTTAAAGAGGATGTGCATAGTATACAACCTCTTATGTAGCACGTGAGTCATCCAACTATAAAGAAGGATATCTTCAAGATGTATAATGAGCAAAAGGATAACTTGATGTCGATGCTTAATGAGCTTAATTCTCGAGTGATTGTAACAACTGATATGTGGACTTCAATTCAAAAAAATGGATACATGACCATTATAGCTCACTTCATTGATAGTAGTTGGAAGCTCCACAATCAAATCTTGAAGTAAGTTTCTTTAACAATGTATCTCTATTCTATTTAACTGAAAATTCTAATCCTTTTTAACCATGTTTACCTTTTATATGCAGCTTTGTATATGTGCTACCTTCGCACACAAACGAAGCTCTATGTCAGTGCTAATTTGATTCACTAATGAAGTGGAATTTGGATATAAAAATCTCAACAATCACTGTGGATAATTGTTAAACAAATGATGCAATTATTGCAAATTTAATATTAAAGTTAAGAAAGGATAATCTGATTCTTCGTGCAACATAATGCACATGCATTGTTGTGCACAAATTTTGAACTTGATTGTAAGGGTGGTATGGCTATGACAGAAAAGTCGACAGAGAGGATCCGTGACATAATTCAGTTTTGGTCGGTGACACTATCAAGGGTTGAGAAATTTGTTAAAGCATGCAAGTAGCTTGATGTTCCATATAGTAGCAAACTTTGTTTGGATTGCAAATAAGGGTATTCACGGTTCGGTTAACCGATCAGTGGCCCTATTTTTTTAACCTAACAGTAATGATTGATTTTTTAAGATCCCGATTCTAAACCGATCCATTATAAATTGTTAATCGCTTTAATGGTTAACCCTTTTTTCAGTATTTTTTTTTTTGGTTTTTTAACTATTTAATATAATTATTTTTTAATTATATTTATAATATTAAATTAATATAAATAATTATATATAATATTATATTAACATATATTAATAATATAATATCAATATTATATATCAAGTGAGTCCTTATCGAGCATGTTGAAAACAAGCTCGTGAGCTTAGTTTGTAAGCCCTTAACGAGCTTGTTCGCGAGCTTGAGTTGGAGCTCAGGCTTGGCTCGTTTGTAGCCTTAGGAATACAGTTTAATAAAAGAAAAACAAACAAAGGAATTATGAAAAATAAGATATTTCAATATCTAACTATTTATATTTTTAATAAAATAATTATATAAGTATATTATAAATTACACATATAAATGCAGATGGTTAACTGAAACCGTCGGTTTCTGATTTTATAAACCAAAACTGAAATTGAAAATCAAAAAAATTAAAAACCTTAATCCTAAAGCAAAATTGATGGACCAGTCAACATTTTTTTTCCGGATTGGTTTTACATTTTCGATTCGGTCCTTTTAAACATTCGGCTTGTTTATACACCCCTAATTGCAAAATAAGATGGAACTATGCTTATGACATGCTTGTCACTGTAATTGGATACAAAGAGGTCTTCTATAGGGTTCAGTTGATGGATAGACACTACAAATGCCTTCCTTCATATGATAATTGGGAGATGGCCAAGGAGATTTGCAACAAGTTATCTATTTTTAATGAGGTAACTAACCTTTTCTGGCACCCGATATCCCACTGCAACTATTTTTTGGTAAAGTATTTGCAATTAGGAAAGCATTAATTACATGGAAGAATTATTTGGACTTGCATATTAATAAAATGGCTGAGAAAATGTTTGAAAAGTATCAGGGAGATGTGTATACTGTCATGGCTGTCTGTACTGTTTTGGATCCACACTCTAAGATTAAGGGTATATAGTTTGTGTTTCGAACTGCTTATGGAGAGAATGCTACTATAGAGTTGCAAAATGTTAACAGCATTTGTTATGAATTGATCAAAGAATATCAATCTAGACCTAAATCTCGCCATGCTCTATCTAATGGTTCTTCTTCAATTCCTTCAGGAGGTGGCAGTAGCACCGGAATTGCTTTTTCATGTGATCCTATAGTGGACACAAATGAATTTGACCAATATTTGATAACTACTAACAAAAGATGATATTCAAGTCCATGTGAAGTCTGAGTTGGACCATTATTTAGAAGAGCCTACAATTCCTTAGATAGCAAATTCTGAATTTAATATTCTTGGTTAGTGAAAATGCATGAAATGAAATATCTTACATTGCAAGAAATAGCTAAAGATTTGTTGGACATTCATGTGACAACAGTTGCTTCTGAATCTGCCTTTAGTACTGGTGGACAGATAATCAACTCCCATAGCAGCTAGCTTAATCTAAATACAGTTGAAGCATTGATGTGTACTCAAAGTTGGCTATTAAATTTTGGAATTGGTATGAAATTGTTTAATTTATTATTGAAATATGTTTTTACCATAGATTTTTCTAATGTATTTCATGAAATTTTTTTTCCTTTTCTTTGTTTAATTTTGCGGGTTTGGAGATACTTAAATTTGAAGAACCTGAAGGAGGGGGTGAAGAAAGTGGAATATAAGAATGAAGATGACAAGTGAAGATAATGATTGATAATAACTTTATGATTATGCTATTAATTAATTTGATTGATCGTTTATTTTGGTTGTTATGGTAGGCTGAGCTTGGAGTTTATTATTAGATGGTTCATTTGATGATGTATTGTATTTGATTTTGTTGTTAATGTATTTTGAAGACAAGTAGAATGAGTATGTTAGGAGGTTGGTTTTTTTGAGTTATTGTTGGAGAGTGAATGAAGTGTTGGTAAGTTGTTAATATGTTTTGAAGACATGTTCTTCTATTATTGAGTTTTGACAAGCCACAGTCCCTACATATGAATTATGTATATTTATGTAAGTGAAGTAATGTCTTTTTATCTATATTTGAAAATCTTCTTGTAATAATTTTAAACCTTTATATTTCTTAATAAAGTTGTGACATGTCTTGTCAAATTCATTTAAGCATAGTTGTAATTAACTATTGTGCTTTTCTACGATAACATTATCGTTAAAAATTGTAATTTAACTAAGAGAAAAAGAGAAAAAAAAAAAAAAAGAAATGAAAGCAGGTTGCAGGGCAGGGTCAAAACTTTATAAGGGCGGGTTTGGGTATTAAATAGAAAACCTTATAGGGTCATAGGGCTGGTTTAGGCAATCCTATTAGGAATCGAGTTGGGTTCGGGTCTTATGTGAGTCGTCCCAAACCCGCCCCGATTGCATCCCTAATCTAAATAGGATATTTATTCAATACTTTACATTCATTTTCTATGCATTACATGTAGAAAAAAAAAATAATGTTACTAAATTAAATTATATAATTAATGCGCAATATGATTGCTTTTAGCTAGTGTTATAAATGAGTCGAGACAGCTCGCGAGCTACTCGAGTTCTACTCAACAAAAACTTGAATTCAACTTGCTTATAATCGAGTTAAGTTGAGTTTGAGCTACTCGAGTAGTTACCAAGCCTAAGTTCGGGCTTTAAAATACTTGGCTTTGTGAGCTCGCGAGCTTAATTGAGTACTACATCGAGTCGAGTCGAGGTCTAATCTATCGAATATTAAATACTATTTATAATTGAATTAATATTTAAAAGAATAATCGAGTCGAGTTACAGTTTAAAAATCAAAATCAATCGAGTTCGAGTTTTTTATTCGAGTCGAGTTCGAGATTAGTACTATATTGACTCAACTCGTTTATAGCCCTATATTTAGCACAAATAAATCATATAATATATGTAGATAGGATAGTCATTCGATAATTTATGTATATTTAATTAACATTAATTGAAGAAAAAAAAGTTACTAAATCAAATTATATTATTAGCATACAATAAGATTCAATTATAATATGAATAATAATAATTATTACCCTATGGTATACTTTGACTATAAAATAGTTATTAACAAGAATTTACTTCATTTAATAATTTTATTATGAAAGAATTTAATATTATTAGTTATTGTGAAAGAAAAAGCTAAAAAGAAACATTCACACACACACATAGAGAGAGAGAGTAGTTGGTGTAATAAATGCATATTGAAAAAAGTGAAAAATGTATTCCAGTGAGATTTGAACCCATGACCTCATGGATGCAAAAAAAGATACTTAACCATTAAACCACACTTAATTTTTATGTCATAATTCTCTCTTTATAATATATATATATAACGTATATTTTTTTCTTTTAAAAACATTTAAAAATTAATCTTTCCCAAGTCCAGGTAGGCCGGGGCCCCCGTCGGCCCCCCAGTAGATCTGCCCCTGATATAGTTTATGTGTTAGTTCATATGTCACACACACACATATATATCATATGTAACATATATACAACTTATATTTTATCAATGCCTCATTTATTTGTCATTTATACGATATTTATATTCTCTAAATTATGTACTTATATTATTTAGACATTTTTATATATGTATATAAATCGTAATTATTTAACTTATAACTTATATATACAACTTACATATTTTAATAATATCAAAATTTAGTAACTTATATGTATAACTTATAATTTATATATACAACTTACATATTTTATCAATACCATGTTTTATGGTTCAATCATAATTGTGTATAAATTTAAACCGTTAAATAACTGATAGAATTAATGCCATACAAAAAACACGAGAGATCATAAAATTTTTCATAACAATATATATGATACAACGTTGTGAATTAATATAACCTAAAAGGGCAATTTATTGAGACCATCTACATAGATGAGCTAAACATTACGTGATTTTTATTGAATATCACTAGGTACTTCCGTTTCAAAGCCATAAATCTCTTACAAGTACAATTCACATCTCTTGGCAACTTACCTTAGTTTTAGCAGAAAGAGAACTTATTTTTATAAAGCACTTTCGAAACCTTCATATTATAAGATCCAAATATAGTCTTTATGTAGAATTGACAATTTTTAACTCCTTGTAATAATAATAATTATTATTATCTTATGAGAACTTTTATAAAATCAATGTCATTAATTGCACTTGATAAAATTTTTAAATTCAATAGAACACGTGGTGATCTCTAAAATAAGAAAATTAATAAAAAAAACTAGAGAGAATCCATTTGATAGTTGATTTGTAAATGTCTCTGGTCCAATCCAAATGTGTTGCTTGTACTTCCTGTTTTGCAAGCCATTTAAAAATTTTATTAAGCTGACATGATGAGATAAAAATTGATATTTGTTTTAAAAGTAGAGAGCTTTACAAATTTAAAAGACAAGATGATTTTCCACTACATCAGAATACATTCGTAAGAGCTTCTTCACTTTTGCAACTTTTCTAGACAATATTAATTATTATAAAAATAACATGGTTAGCTCTTGGTCTCCCGCGAATCTAGGATTTAAACTGCCGTAAATTCGTTATATCTTTCGTCAATCTTCTCGTATATCTTCATCCACCATCTTTCATTAGACGATCGTGAATCAATTAGCTACACCATGTCTCTTCTTTTTGATATTGCATTTAACTTGTTATTCGCAAGTAACACACTCATGATCTGTGTGGAAAAATTATATATATTACTATTTAAGTTTAAAATAATTATCAGAGAACAAAAAAGAACTTAATAATTTTGTAGTATAGTTAAAAGAATACACGTGTAGAGTCAGATTAAGTTTGAAAACACATGGAAAGGTGGTGTTGATTATTTATATGACTAAATGTGTGAATGGTTGTGCTATTAGTTCGAATTGTTGAGTTTAGATTTATAAGTTGGGCCTACAAAATATGTTATAGTTAATGGGAGCATCGAGGGATTGTCTTTCGTGCTAATCAAACACTTAAGTTAATTTATATTCAAGTGATGTTACCTTACTAGTGGTGCACAATGGATATATATATAGTAGGCAAGTCATAGACGGTTATGCACATCGTGGGATCATGAAATAGTAGGTGGATAGTGAAGATTATGGACAATGCAAGATAGAACCACTAATCCATGAAATAGTAGGTGGACACTGAAAGCGTACACTGCTTTCTTCACCATTGCTACTTTTATTGCTATAGTATCTACAAAACAATAGTAACATGCTTTTTCGTATTTAGATGAATTTTACTAACATTAATAAAATTATTTATTTCTTTTAATGGTTGATAATTTTTTTAAAAGAAAAAAGGGTTTCCAGTCTCATAGGAAATGCAAATGGTGTCTAAACCTAGTAGTATTGTTGCTTCTACCGGTAAAAAAATGAGAATGGACGTATTAATAAGTTAAAAAATTAAAAGAAAAAAACTTTGAGATCTCAGTGCATTGGTGAAAAAGTATTGATTACTCATTATCATTATTTAAATAATAGTTCAAATCAAATTTAACCATAAATTATTTATATATATATATATATATTTTAAAACGGATTTATAGACCAACCTGATGCATAATGGGTTGACTAGATTTAATCCATGGGTTATGTTTAGTACACTAATATTTGATATGAGTGAATATATACATATATATATATATATATAAAGTGTTTTGATATTATTGGTAAAAGATTTAATGCGAAAGACATAAATCTGTGCTTCTCAGGGCAACTGACACGTACGAAACCAATCTAAACCAGATAAAAGGCTGGCGCCATAATTGAGCAGCATCCATCAATTGCCAAATTGGTAAATCTCAAATGCTCATTTATGTATACGGCATAAATAAAATAAAATAAAATAACCGCCTCTTCAATATTGTTCCATAATAATGGGAAAAAATGCTCAATTATGGCCGTTAATCTTACTGAGTCGTACACGTGGCAAGATCGAAACTTGTACGGCTGGTAGGCTTACAACTTGGTGCGGCACATTTATAGAAGTGTGTGAATAATAATGAAAAATGTCGTCTTGGGAAGTGCTGATCGTGTTTTCTGGTAGGTATAATTGGGCTCCACCCCTGCCAGAAAGACTAAAATTATTAGGACATTTTTAATAGTAAGCAAGAGTGTGAAAAAAAAACCGAAGTGATCAAAAATCAAACCGACATCGTAGAATTAATTCAAAAAATATGATTAGTCAGTTTGTTAGTTTCAATTTAAAATTATGATTGTTATATTTTTTTTGGTTTTTGATTTTGATTTTGATTTTTAACTATAAAAAACCAATGGTTAACGGTTAACCATTTCAATATTTATAAATATATTATATATAATTTACATATACATATAATTATTTTTTTAAATACATATATACACATATGATTTATATATACATATAATTTATCTATGTTCATATTTCTTAAATTTTGATTAAAATACTATTGTCCTATGTTTGATGAGAGTTAATGTAGTAATCGATTTAGTTTGATTTTATTGAAGATTATACATCCAAAAATTTATTTTTGCTCATTTTGTTGATTTGATTTCTTTTTTTTAACTCTTGTAATATATATATATAATAATTTAAAAAAAAAAACTCTATAATAAGAGCTAAAAAATAAGGTTTGTTAAAACCACCAATTTGATTTGTTGAAACTATTACGTTAAATGGTTAAAAATAGAAAATCGAATAAATTAACCGAATAAAATGGTTAACCGTTAAGACGATTAACAGTTTATAATGGACTGATCAAGGATTAAAATTTTAAAAAACCGAACATTACGGTTAGGTTTAAAAAATAGTACCATGGATCGGTTAACTGATCCATGAACACCTCTAATAGTAAGTTATTTAAAAAGTTATTTAATATATCAGTATGTTATATTAGTATTTCAAGTAATTCTTTCTACTAATAACTCATTATTTTATTCTTAAATTTCCTAGAAAGTTATTTAATATGATTTTTTAAAAATTTTTATAAGTCTCATATTATATAAATTATATATAACTAAATCGAAAGAATATAAAAATTAAAAGACTTAAGTAATTTATTTTTTGTACTGCTTGACTAAACAATCCATCAAAATTAAGTAACTTAAATAAACTATTATACAGCTTTAATTCTTATGTCAAATAACTCCAATAAAATTACTCTACAGTAACGTTGCATTAATGATACATTAAACCTTGGATGCTGACGTGCAGGGATCACAATTTCTTGATTCAAATTTAAATGGCCAGTTCCATGGAGAAAACACTAGAATGTGTAGTCTCTGATTGAAAGATAAGCTAACCTTTATTGCGCTACTTCCCCGGCAGGATTCAGTCCTGCACTTTTTAAGTATGATAAGAATGATTTAACAAAAAAAAAAAAAAAAAATGAAGTGAACATCACAAAATAAATTAACTAACTAATAATGCATGTATATGAAAAAATTCAATAACTTTTCAAAACTTTTACATGTATTAGTCTTAGTGTGAACGCATTATCCGGATTTTTAAAATAATAAATCAATCATCCAAACTTTGATAAATTAACAAATAATTCATAAAAAATTAAAAATAACACTTTAAATTTTAATATTTATACAATAGAAGCCTCAAACTTAGCACAATATGGTTGAACACCCTTAAACTTTGATTGTGGTATCTACTGATTGAATTATATAAAATAAATAAATAAATATATTTTATGACACCAATTTATGGAATCTGAAAAAGGTTATTTGCAAGATTAAAATTAAAGGAAAAAAAAAGCCTTAAAAATTCAGAACATCTTATAATGGCATATAGAATCTTTTCATGAACTTTAATTCCAACCTCCACATGTAGAGAAAATTGTGTTCGAAGGTCCAATGGAAAGATTTTAAAGCCATTTCCTTTCCTTTTCGGTGCTTTTCCAAACAAGAAAATGGCAATCTCTTTCTTTTTTCACAAAATTATTTTCCTTCAATCCAAACATACTATAATTTTATATTTTCGAGACCCATTAAGTCGAACGTTAATACTAATATCATATTTTGTATATAGAAATGGAGGGGAATGAAATTGCGATTTCAACTTCCATTCCCTTTCTAATGTTTGGAAGCATTATTAAAAGTTAAAATCATGATTTCTTGAAATTGATTATACTAACTTTAAAAGGGATTCTGCTTCATAATTGTCATTTCTTTCCATCTTATTTATTGTTAACGAACTTCTCTCTCTCTCTCCCCCCTAAACCTTAGTTGGTTACCCATCTTTGCTAAACCTCTTTTCACTATTTACCACATTAATTCCATAGATCCATCACTACTAATCTAAAAAGCCATAGATTTACTACATTTAACACTAGATCCATGTTGTATTCTATTATTTCTATCATCATCGACAATCCAAGCAATTTAAGGAGTGTGAAGATCAAGTAAATATTATTTTTTGAGTAGCTTTTAGCATAAGAGGATTTTTTATATATTTGTTATTTATGTTTTTTACTTTGCTTTCTTTCCTTACATGGGATTTTGCCATCCCTTTATGGGATCCAATTTACTTGCCAATTGGTTGAATTTTATTTTCATAAGAAAATTTCTATACCTTATGTGGGATAATTTGACTACAGAAGAGGTGTGTCTGTTTATATATTTGGAAAATTATATCTCCAATTTTTGTTTGTCATTTTTTTTCATATTGATAATTATAATTGATGTAATTTCTTTCTACTGAATGAAATTCATCTTCTAGCAAAAAAAAAAAAATTATTATTAAGGATATATTTAACAAATCCTATTATTTACATATTACTTTCCACTCCATTCCATGTATATATACAAATATAGGAATGACGAAACAACCTAGCATTTAAGGTGCTTAAAGGTGTAGTTGTTTCGTCACACACATCGCCTCCAAACAATATATGCAAGGCATTCCGATGTTTGAGTAGGTTTCTAATTAATTTTTAATTTGAGAAATCGTTATTATTTTTGTAGAAAGAAGTCCAGTAGAGTGTCATCTGTTTTCCCATGGTTCAGTTTTATCAAAACCTATAAAATTTAAGCTGTTTGGAGAAAAAGATCCACAAATATCAATTTACACATGTTGCCCTTAGGGTCCATCAAATGAGTACAACTTAATTAACAAACTTTTGGGACTTAAAGGCCCACATTAAATCAAATGAAAACGCTTGATAATTAATTGGATACAATCATTTAAGTTTATAATATATAATGATTACAATAAATTCTTTCATGAAAAGCTCATAAGGTCCATATCTCATATAATGACATCTAATCGATTTAGCATGCATACCTTTCATTCCCATCGATTCATCAATAAGACCTAAGAGGTTAATAAATGAGCTAGGAAGCCCATCACACAGTAATCAAACACACACGCGCATGCCATGCACGCTTTAAGTCAACAAATAAGTATTCCCTGCATCCCAATAATACAAATAAGCACAAAAGTACTCAAGACTCCTACCAAACAGAAAGGTAGGGTTCTTTAGCATATCATGTACAAAATAAGGGGTTCGATAAGTCCCCAAAACTTACTAAAAAGAAAATAAAGAAGTAGTTTCGTACAAATCCATTCCCCACAAACAACCATTAATGAGCACGATCAATTGCAATGTTTTATGGAAGAGCTTATACCGTTGCATAATTTTGTTATAACTTCGTACGAGCTCCTAACCGATCATTTGGTTTTGAAATCTCCCCTATCAACTACCCACATGTCCTTATCGCACACTTTGTGGAAGGTTTAAGCGCCTATAACTACTACATCATCCCGAAGTTGCAATCAGGTTTGTAACCTAATCCAAGGGTGCCGCTTTTTGAGTAAATGGCCAAGCAGCAACCAACAATCAATTAAGCGGAGTTTAAATTCTTAGTCCAGATATTAAAACTATCCTAACAAGCAACATAATTGGATAGGTTAATTGTGTTTCAAATGTGTTCATTCTTTGTTTGGGGGTTAGAGAGAAGCATGGAGGGAAACATGGGTGCATGTATCTCCCGTGTTCTTCTGGGCTTCAAGGCATTTTTGAATAGAGAGTAGCACGAGGGAACACAACTGCATGTATCTCCCTGTGTTCTTCTGGATTTCAAAGTGTTTTCAAGAATAGGGAGAAGCACGGGCAGGTACATGACTTATGTACAAGTTGTGCTTTTTCTGAGTTTGTGTTATTTTGAACTAAAACTTGATATTTTTGTCAAACACATGTTTTAGGATAAATTTTGTGATCTTAAGGTATTAGAAGGTCGTGTTTATACCTAGACTCATCTGTTTACATCTTCCATTTGTTAAAACATGATTAATCCAAGTGAAGAGCCTAAAACATCTAGTTTTGACAACAACATCCATTTTCACCATAGTTCCTCTGCAATTTTTGACAAAACTTCCATCCAAACATGTTCTTTTTCTCACTTTCTCATTAGTAACAAAATCCTATCGTCATATGACTACAAGTTCTAAACATCAAGAATATTTTGCGAGGTCTTAGCATTGCTAAAATGTAGTTCCAACCTACTTGCAGCTAGGAAGAGGATTTAAGACTCCAAAATCACTTCGAGCTTGATATCTTGACTCCTCAAACATGTATTAACCCACCCAAGTCAGTATTCATGCTTACATAGCTATAAAATACTTAAAAACACTTTGACATCTCAAGCTCTTACCTTATCACGAATTTTAAAACTCTTAAGCTCATTAGATGTACATGTCTTCTTCATTGTCTTGAGAAAAGAAGGAGAAAACTAATCCTAACACAACTTGCATTATCTTAGCTTGAATATGGGCAAAAGGTACTTAAACAATGGATTTTGGAGGTATTTTATCTTACATAGGTCTTAGGAAGATTTTAGTGAAAAAGAAATGAAGGGAATGAGAAGATAAGAGGGAGAGAAAGGAAGATGGGAGCAACCATTTGAATTTTTAAGGATGGGGAGGCCTAAGGCTTTCTTCTTTTCATTTCATGGTGCCATATGGCACCATCTATACTATTTATTTTTACATGTGCTAGAATTTGATAATATAATTAGTTAAGAACTTGCTATACAACTTTGGCATAAATTATGATTTAGTTTCTCAAATAAATTTATTTTTATCTATTTTAATTAAATTTTAAGTTCAAATTCACCTCAAAACCCGTTAAGGACAAAATTACAATTTTTTTTCAAAAAATAAAGGCTCTAATAGTATTATTTTTATTTTTCTTGTAAAATTTTCATTTAAAGAACTATTATTGATTTCTAATTCGCTTTATTTCGATATTTGAATTGTTTTTGAAATTTTAAATCTAGTTTTTGGTTTGAGACTAATTTGGAAATTTTGAAAAATTTAGTCATTTAAACTTGTGTGTGACTCCAATTAGATTTCATTGACTTTATTTGATTTTTTATTTGATTTCTTATGATTGATATCTGGATCATTTCAAATGATTTCCCATTTCTTACTCCTATCATTCACTTTGATTATTTTAATTCCAATCCACTCTACTTTTAAATTCCTCTATACAAATGCTAGTAAGAGATTGTACCTTGATCCATGGCCCTATAGGGCAAGCAATCAGTGGACAAATGGGTCATCCATGATTAGTTCAATTTAGATCCAATTCGTTTGCATGTCTTTATTTAGGTCCTTTATGTAAGTAAGTTTTTCTATATCGGGGTCCTTCTTTGAATCCATTAATATTATATTTGTACTACTAAAAATTGATCTAGAAACGCTATTTAATTCCCAATTACATTGGTTTTAGCTCATTCTAGATTTGAGTTCATCTTTCTTGGTATCAACCTGGTTAAAGTCGTTGATGTATCATATCAATAATTTAAGAAATACTCTGTCTTTGAAAATCTTTTATTTTATCTTTAAATTATCTATATATAACACTTGGTATCTAAACTTTACCCAGTTATACAATCAATTATGTTAAAATTTAGATATATCAATTTACTATGTACAAACTTATTAAGGTCATTTATAATACTGGGATAATATAATTAATTGCTAAAAATGGAAAGTTTAGATATCTAATTGATACTTTAAAACTTGAAACAATTGACTAAAAAAATACAAAAAGTTTAGGTATCAAGTGTGACAATTATCCTTCTTAAGAAGAAGTATATGATATGACATGAGATATATATATATATATATATATATAGGGTAAATTACACCGAAATGTCACAATGTTTAGAGATAAGTTTATTGAAAATCATAATGTTTTGAGTGGTTAAAAGTGATCATAACATTTATGGAGTAATTCATTATGGGTAAAAACATTTCGGTAGTTAAAAAAAGTCACAACGTTTAGAGAAGTGGATTAATTGATATCACAATTGCACGTTTCATAATGTGGTGGATTTTCTAAATTTTAATTTGAAATATTTCTACTATTTATACATGTCATTGATGACCTCAATAGATCTACTTATCTAAACATTGTAGCCTCTTTTTAACCACTTGAAACATTGTGAACTCAAATGAACTTACCTTTAAATGTTGTGATCTTCTAGCATAATTTACTCTCTATTTTTTTATAATAGAGATACTAAAATAAAAACAAGTTAACGAAGAAATTGCAAAATATAAAAATGCAAATATTAAATTATCAAAAGTTAAAAATATAAGCTTTTTTTTGCACCCTCTTCCTTGTTTTTTATGCCTAATTATAATTATATTGATTAAAGTATTTATTTTTCGTAATATTCCACGTAGGGGATAGAATACACGATATGCATACTTGGGAATTTCTATAATTTTTTTGGCCAAGTGGGAATTTCTATAATTAGTTGCGTCAATTTTCAGGCTTTACAAATATTGTACAGAGTATTATATTAATACCAGCAAACGCACACCCACAAAGCGTGTACAAGAATTAAATATAATAATATAAATAAATTATATTCTAAAATAATTTACTCTAAAAAAGAATTTATTCTATAAACAATCGTATTTAGTTAGAAGAGACTAATGTTCTATAATTTACGCTTACATGAAGAATAACATAGTTTAAAAGAAAATAAACATAAAGAGAAAAGAGAAGGGCTGTGTGCCTGTGGGATAAAAAAATTTAAATAGTATTGTTAATATATTATCTATGAGATGTAGTAGAAAGATTTATTACCCAACAATTATTAATAATAAAGAGTATTAACTAAAGATACTTAATGAAAAAATATGGTAAAAAAGTGGTGGTATCCAAATAAAAATGCATTGACCATATCTAACAAATGTGCATTCTCAATTGGCTGTGCAAAAATAAAATTTTGCAATGTATTAAAATTTACAACATAATATATTTATTAGCTAAACTATATGCGCGATTAGCGATTAAAGAAAGAAAGAAAAATAATGCATAAATAGTCTAAAAATGCATGAATATATATATATATATATATATATATATAATATAGCAATAATACAATATAAATGTATTTGTTGGAAGACAATGAAAATATTTTTTTTTCTAATTTGAAACCTTAAGCATTTCGAAATAAAAAAAAAAAAAAGAAGAAAATTTTAAGACAGAGTCTTACAATAGGCCAAAGATGAATAGGAAAGAAAATCAAAACGGCCAATAAAAATATTTGCTTAATGTATAAGAAAATATATATAGATATAATATGATAGATAATATATCTAATAGATATAAATAATCATCTATATATTTATTTATTTCTTTAAATAACTATCCATAATTGTAAAACCCTAAAGTTTTTCAATTCGTTTGAGTCACCGTCCTAGAAAATTTCTTAAAGATATTTTCAAAAACCATAAATCATTTAGTTTTAAGAAACTAAAAAAGAAAAGGCAACCTAAATATAAATAAATTAAACCCTAGCCATATAATTTGCATATGAAATCACAGACGAAATCTTAGTGATGGAGGTGTCAAATTGCCAATAGAATTTGAGTACAGCAGCACCGTAAACCTGTAAATACATAAATTTGGTTAGTGGTGCGACAAGAGTGGTTCGGCACAACTACTCTGATACTTAAATTAAATTATAGATTTTAGACGATATAAGAAGGAAGAATAATTTAGAACAGCATCTGTGTCCCAAAAAAAAAAAAAAAAAAAGGATCCTCATACCTTTCATGTAAAGGACTCTCATATGAGGTGGCCATAACAAAATTTGGAGGCACATGATATCCTTACTCCACGTGGCAAATTCTCCGAATCCATTAGCTAGCTATGGTCATAGAGCATAGGTATGCTAGGCACGGGTGGCAAACATGTCAAATAGAATGCAAGTATGTCAGGTATTGGTACGAGTTTCCTATTAGGGTTGCAACCAATTTAAATCCCGTGTCATGTGCCTCCATTCGATGAGTTATGGTTGAAGTTGGGAGACCTCGGTTGTAGAAAGGAATCGAGGTCTTCATGGAGCTTACGCATGAGGTAGGGATGCTTCTTGGTCTTGAGGCCTTTGGGGGCCTAGGCCTTCTAGGAGGTTCTTAGTAGGTTTGGGGGCCCACTAGTTTATGATCATGGCCCAATGAATCATACCTAAAAATCTTTCATTAACACCTAAAAATAACTCCATTAACCTTGTAAACACCAAAAACCTATAAAGATTGATAAATGTTTAATTGATAAACTAAGAATTGTCAAATGATTTGGAATCTTCTTATATACCATCCCAATTTTCATGAAATTCAAATTTTAGATGAACTAATATCACCTTTCGAACCTAAACATGATAACCCTTGTATAATAGCTAAAACCTTAGACAATTCAATGCAAGCCACTAAAGACAAATTGAGGTAACCCTAAAATTAGTAATGTGAACTTCAAATATGGAATTTAAAATCATGAATCCTAGAAATATCCACAAAAAAATTCTTATGAACATAGTGAACAAAAAAACTTAATAAAACCAACAAAAAAACTTAATAAAACCAATAGAGATTAACTCAATAAGTTCCAAGTTGATAATTTATTTAAATATTTTATCTAAGTAATGTCTGATCTCAAATACCAATACCAAATACCTATAAACCTAATACCAACTCTATTAATATAAATGGTAGAAATCCTAGCTACACATTAACAAATTGGTTACAATTGAAATAAATTCAACCAAAACATATTCATAGTCCATCTCCATGCATTGATCTACCATGATTAGTACCTCAGTTCCTTTTACATACTCAGTCATAAACTAAAATTACAATTGAAGTAAATTCAACCATGCACATAACAATGATTAATGTACTTGAAAGTGCAAGTATTCCAGCTACCTTAATTTGCTTATGGACAACTTGCGTTATGCACAATCAAACAAGTCAATAGGAATGTATAATCTTCCTTGTCCTTCCCCCCACTTTTATTCCTATAAATAATGCCACACACGTTCTCATTTCATTTGTCTGTAAAATCTCTATATACTTTCTCTTGATCTCCTTTCTTTCCACCTGCCAGATCTAGCTCCCTTTCTTACCCCCTCTATTTCTTTTTCTTTCTCAAATTTCTCACAATGATTCACTTCCTCTCTCTTGTGTCCCTAACCCTCCTGTTAAATCGAGGATTTAAATTGGGTTTTAATGAGAAAATGTTACACAATTATACAAAAGTTATTGAAAAGTTACACTTAATTAACTAAACATATTTGATATCTAATGTTTTGAAAATGTGCAAATATATGTGTTTGTGTTGGTTTGCTTTTTGCAAGATAGTGTTATTTTGCAGCTAGAGTTGGGACATTAGCTAAAGAAGTTTAGATGGTAGCATGATCTTAAGTTCACTTACCATGATCTATTAACTACAACTAGAGTCAAGATGCTAGCTAAAGGAGTTCAGATCGTAGCATAGTTAAAGTTCATACATCAGGGGAATGGCACCTCGAAACTAGCTTAATTAGTCATGATTAATAGGCTACTGATGATATTCCAATGGGTTAGAGTTTGAATGCCAGGGGAAAGAGCCTGAAAGCTTAGGGAAGGAGTCCAAACACCAATATGCTTTTCCTAGAAGGAATCTAGATGGTATCAAAATAGAGTTTAAATGCTAGTTCATTAAAAAATAATCATTAGAGCATTAAATACAAGGTTGGTTTTTAGGGGGAAATGCCTACCGGCAGTATCCATTGGAGAGTATAAATACGAATTCTTAGGCAAATGAAGAGAAGTTAGTTGAGCTTATTATGTTCCATTTAATCTCCATGTAGCAATTATCTCATTAAATTTGCTCTTGTAACTCATTTTCATTACAATGAAACCTCAATAAATGAATATTTGATAATAATCTTGATTAGGTAAAAATTTATTTCAGTCCCGACTTAGGCTAATGTACTAAATTAATAATCTCACTAAATGAATAAGATAATAATTTATAAAGAAATTTTGAAGGCTCAACTAAAATATTAATTAATAATTCATCAAATACATAAAAAAATTTACATAAAGTTCACAATGAAGTTTTTCAAATTATTTCTATTATTTTAAAAATTTACTATTTGCTAAAATGTACATCTAAAATTTTAATAAAATTTGTATTCTATTTACTTAAAATATTTTGTAACCTTTTATCTTTTAAAGAATTAACTTTGAAAAACCCTTATTCCTACGTACCTATTTGTTTTAATTTTCAAGATTTACTGTAACTTTATAGTTTTTTGTGTTATAAAATTTATTATTCGCCTTATATTATGCATTATGACTTTTGAAATTATATATTATATATGCATTTTGCCCATATTTATTTTTAATTTTCATTGATAAGTTATATATAAAATTTGAAAAAAAATGAGTAAAAAATATTTAAAAAATTATAATTTAATAAATATTCACTTATTGATAAATTAATAAATTATTCATTTATTGATAAATAAATAATCTTTATAAAATAATATTTTCTATTGGTCCCAATAGTATTATTTTATAGAGGTTTTCTCTATTTTATGAGATAGAGAGTTGAGTAGTGTCAACTTTCATATCACCTACAAATCTTTTTAAGGCACTATTCTAGAATACCTTAAGAATTAAAGAGTGTTTTAACTGTGTCCACTGTGATAAGATAGTAATTGTAGAAGCACACTCTTGGAAAATACTTGTGTGTGTTTTTTGTATGTGTGTTATGGCATAGCTCCTTAGGAGCAAGTTGTTAAGTTCAATAAAGTGTTGGTAAAATCCTCTATTAGGAGACATTTGTGGATCGTAGAGACTGGGTAGACTAAACTATACATTAATCCCAACTTATTTTTAATTTTTTTTTATCTTTTATTTAATTGCAATTTAATAATTGTTGTTGTTTATTTGTTACATTGCATTTGTTTAGACTTAGTTTTGAAAAAGCAATAACTTAGTTTTAAAAATTCATCCCTCATCTTGAGTTTTATCCTAGGTGTTAAATAGGTTTTACATCTCGCTCTTGCTTCCTTTCCTTTCTTCTTTCATTTTCATTTCTTTCTCTTCCAGCTAAACATTTTCTTTCATTTCGCATTTCTTTCTCTTCTAGCTAAACACTTAAATTGCGTCCACATCCAGCCATTTATTTCCCAAGATTCAACCGCCATTTTCTTGTCCACATTCAACTGCCAAGATTCCAACTCCAAACCTTCCTTTTCTAGTCACCAAAGTCTAACCAAGTAAAGGAATTAAAGGCAACTAATCCTTCGAAGTAAGTTTCTAAAGTCTTCCTTTTATAGAATTATAGCATGTTTTACATTCTTGGATACAAGCAAGATCGAGCATGCTTTAATCTAAATTTCTTCTTGAAATACTTAAAGGAACACACATTTTACTTTTGCCTCTTCCTAAAATTTTCAACGATAGATAAAATATAAACTCTTCAAATCACATATTATATTCACCATATTTTAGTAAAGATTCTTACATAAGTTGATCTCAAATAAATATAAGTTCGTGCTCATTGTATCTTTAAGGTTTATATCAAAATTCACAAGAGAACTTCATACATTTTTCATAACTTTCTTGCCACCACTACTTTGGGGAAAAAAAACAAGAAATTTTAGTAAATATATAAGATAATTCATGTTTTTAAAAGAAATATTTAAAGAAAAATACAAATCCAAAACCCCGAATTCAAAATTGACTACTAGAGGTGACCATTAAGAATTTAAATATAATCTTGATCATATGCTATATTTAAATAATTACCCTACAAACTTAGATCACTATAAGATTAGGTAAATTATGCTAGAAAATATCAACTCGGGAGAGGGTGGGTAAATTTATTTAAGGTATCAACGTTTTAAGTAGTTAAAAATATGAATTAATATTTTATAAGTTCATTTAAGATATCAACGTTTCAATTAGTTTTCAATTAAGTTTCTTTAATTTTCGTTAATAGTCAAATATTGATACCTTATTTGACTCACTTTGCAAAATATTAATACCTCTTTTTAACTACTTGAAGTGTTAGTAATTTAAATGAATTTATCTTCAAACGTTTATTTCTCTTTTTAACCAAAACGTTGATATCTTCAATGAACTTATCCTCATATGTTAATACTTTTCTATGTAATTTATCCCTATAAAATTTTTAGAAGGCACATTAAGGAACAAAGTTCCTAAACACTCCATCAAAAATGAGCTTTGATATCAAATGGAAAAATATGATACTTTAAAAATAATGAGAAAGGAGCACTAGATATGATATTAGATGTTATTAAGAACGAGAAACGTAAGAAATATTTTATTTCTATTACAATACTATAGAGCTTATGAAGAAACTTACTAAGGAATCAGATTGCAATATGTACAACTATGGTTTAATAGTAAATTATATCAAAATATTTGAAAACCATTTAACATTCTACAACATATAACCGACAACATTTGAATTCTGCTGGTTCATGTCCGAAATGTCTTCCTTTGGTCAATATAATTACACCATCAAAAGGTACACAAAAAATATGAGAAAACAACTATAAATATATGATAATCGGATGGAATAAGCAAAAGATATCATCAAAATAAGAAAACTTATCGAAACTGAGAAATAATATGAGTTTTGAGTGAAAAATTTGAGAGCTACTAGAGGATTATTTCAATTAAACACCAAATATGGCAGAGATAGTAGTCAATCCATAGTTGTCATATTTGTTCGTACGTGTTGTCAATAGATTAATTATATGAGATAAAGTTTTTTGTCAACATCCGGTCGTCGAAAATCCGGCTCCAAGCATCCATTTTTCAGGCAAGTGAGGGAATTAAAGACATCAAGTTTCAATTAAATTGATCCTTCCAATTAAGTATCTAAAGTCTATCTTGTAGAAATCTATAGCATGTTTTACATTCTTAGATACAAGCATGATCAAGCATACCTTTATCTAAATTTCTCTATAAAAAACTAAAAGGAACACCATGCGTTTCTTCTTCCTTGCCAAGATTTTAACCATTAGACAAAAATATAAACTCTTCAAATCACATATTACATTCACAATGTTTTAGTAAGGGATCTTATATAAGTTGATCTCAAATAAATATAAGTTTGTGTTCATTTTATATTTAAGATTCAGATCAAAATTAAAAGGGAAATTTCATATATTTCTCATAGCTTTCTTGTCTCCACTAGCCTTAAGAAAAGAAAAAAGAAAATTTGAAAAATCTTACAAGAAGCATTCATGAGATAATATAAAAATGATCCATGATTTTAAAAGAAATCTTTTAAGAAAATAACAAATCCCAAACCCTTAATTAAGCCTAGTACTTCTTCCAAAATAGTGAGAAATAATCTCTAAACAATACTTTTAATTGACTAGCAGAAGTGACCATTAAGGATTTAGGTATTATCTTGATGATATGCTATATTATATAACTACCCTAAAAACTTGCATTACTAAAAATTCTTAGAAAGTACATAGAGGAACAAAGGTTTTAAACACTCTATGAAAAGCGAGCTTTCATATTGAATGGAAAAATATAATACTTTAGAAATGATAAAAAATAAGTACCGGCTATGATTTTACATATAGTTAAGAAGGGGAAATTTAATAAATATTTTTATTTCTATTATAATCCTACAGAACTTAGGGATAAAGCTTACTAAGAAATTAGATTGTAACATATACAACTATGGTTTAATAGTAAATTACATCAAAATATTTGAAAACCATTTAACATACTACAACATATAGCCCAGGACATACCTAAACCCAACTAGTTCATGTCCAAAATGGTTTCCTCTAGTGAAAATAATTACACCATTGGAAAGTGAACAAAAATTCTTGTGCAAACAACTATAAATATACAAAAATCGAATGTAAAATATGAGAGATATCATTAAAATAAGAAAACTAGTTGAAAACTAGAAAATAACATGAGTTTTGGGTAGTAGTCTAAATGTGTTTAAGTTAATGTAAATTGAACATTTCATGTGTTATTTTGCATATGTAATGAAATTAATATCCTTGTTTTATATATATATTAATGTGTGTATAGTATAGTTAATAATTGTGTCTTTTATACATTAATATGTTAAGTTAAGTTTAGATCTATAAAATCAACTTTGGTTTTGCTTAAAGTTAGTTGATAGAAATTTCTATTAGTTAAGCTAGTATTTATGCCTAAATAAACCCCAAATGAGCCTCAAATTAACTCAAATGCAAACTAGAGTTATATAAGCCTTAAAAGTCAATTTTGAGATAAGATCAAGACTCAAATTAGCTTAATTAGACTTCTTTTTTGGCAGCCCTTTCTTTTATCCGAATTTTTCCTTTTTCTTTCTTTCTTTTCTCTTCTTCTTTCACTCTAAATTCCAAGCCTAAACCAAAGACAACATCAAGCTTTGAGAATCAAAATTCTCTCCAAGACAAGGCATATTCAAGTGAGTTGATATAAGTATAACTTTTGTTTTATTTTCATTTCCTATAGTAGCTTTGTGAGATCTTGGATGGAATGAGTTTAATGTTATCTAAATTGCTTGTTCATGCATTGAAATTAGCTTGGATTATGTTTTGTTAGTGTGTGAGTTTGTTTATGTGTTGTGGTAGTAATATAGAGTGTTGGGAAGAAATAAAGATAGTTTGAGTAGTTAAAGTTGAGGATGAATGGAAGTGGGATTTGAAGTGATTAAATGTGTTGATTTAATGTTTTAAGTTGCTAGGATTGAGTAGTGTAGATAGGAGTGAGTATATGAAGTTAAAAATGAAATTGAAGAAGATTTAAAAGTGTTATAGGTTAGAAAATTTCAAAGTGAAAAACAGGGGAAATGAGTTCTGTCGAATAAGTCTGAAGTTGAACGTACGCCGACATCTGGAAATTTCAACGCCGCCGGCATAGAGGCAGCGTTGGCAGCAAACAGAAGTAAAATTTTTAACGTCGCTTTGAACACTGTCGGCTTTTACAAGAAATTTTGCCAGCGTTTGTTCTTCAAAATGTACGCCGGCAATTAGAGAGTTTAAGCCACCGGCGTATGGGGCGGTATTGAAGTGGAACAGAACCAAATATTTAAATGTCGGAGTGAAACGCCACCGGCATAAACTACATAGCTGCCGGCGTTCATTCAAATTTTGCAAGCGTTGAAAGGCAACGTATCCTCTGAGTTTTTCCAATTTAAACTTCTTCAATCTTCAATCTTTACTTCATATATGATTCCCTATTGAATATATGAGCTAGATAAACATGTTTTATACATGAATTTAATATTAAAACTCTATGCAAAGTTTAACGAATTTCCTTGTATAATTGATTTAGGATTGTGATGTGTATATGTATATTTATATATATGTGAATGTGAAATCTATATTTATTTATTGATTATTTTGATATTCCTATTTCAGTTAAGGGTTCTTCGATTAGTTCATCACCGAGAGACTATAGTGATATACTATCGGGTTCAGGTACGCAATAGCTTGTTTGATGTTTGCTAGGATTAGGCATTCCTAATTTGACTTAAATTGATTCGGCTTAATGTTTTGATGAATTGGATGTCTATTACGTTGTTTAATCTGGTCCGAGGAGCAGCAAACCTGTCATGATGCAATGACATGTTAGTTAGGCACTTAACCAAGTCATGATGCAATGACTTTACCATGATGCAATGGTATGCTATGATGCAATAGCGATTCTTTTGGTTAAGTGGGTAGCCGATAGGGGGAATAGTATCTGAGTAACGTTTACTTAAACTTAAGGGGAAATATCATGATTTAGTTCAAAGTTTATGGGAACTTGTGAACTAGGCTCATGTTATGGACTGAGTTTAAGTAGAATCAGGTAACGACTTTTGAACCCTAAATGAAGCTATTATCTTCATGAGATAGATATAGGAGATATAAGTATTCGGACTGCTTATATCAACCCCCTGAGCAGCTGTTGTTACTCAAGATCCCTAAATTCTCAAAGCGTGATTCCGGGGTTTGAATACCCTCCTGTTGTTTTGCGAAAGAAAATTTAATAAAGATAATCACTTGTCTACTGATGCATTTCATTGGATTTACGTTGACTTGATAACTTGTTATTGCATTTGTTATTGTGTACTGGGCCTTTGGCTCACTTTTGCTGCTTTGTAGGTACTGGAGACGAGTTTTATGATGACTTGGGTTACGGGTCCGACTTTGAGAGATTCATGGATGAGTGGGATGAATAGGACTCGAACACCCTGGACTTTTGGAAGAGTTTTTGTTAAAGGAAAAGTTTTATATAGAAGGCTTGATAGATAAGCCTAATTTGTAAAGACCATAAGATCTCCTAGGATTCTTTTTGCTTTAAGAAAACTTGTAATTTTGTAGTGTCTTGTGTTGACACTAAACAATGTATATATGATGTAAATATATGTATAGATTGCTTTTGTTAGCAATCTTGTTTTGTTAAAAGTTCTTTATAAAGTTTTAGTGGTTTTGATCAAACAATTTTCATAAACTGTTAGTTTTAGGACAACCTTACATATAATGTGAAAATGTAATATGTAGTTGGGGACTCGGTACTCAAAATCTCGGGATTTAGAGGGTCGGGTCTTTACAAAAATAGTGTAATTTTAAGTTTAGTGTAAAAGAAGTTTATAATAACAATTATATTCTATTAGATTGTGTTTGGTAGACTCTAATTCAAATTCAAAGCTACTAGAGGATCATTTTGATTAGACATTAGACATGGCAGAGTAAGTATTCTCTATGATCATTGCATTTGCTTGTGCATGTAGTCGGTGGATTAGTTATACAAGATAAAGAAATGAACCTATATGACCCAAAAAAAAAGAAAGAAATGAACCTATGCATGTGCTTGATTTATCTATTGGTTGTTGTGAAAACACTTTAAATTAACATGATAAATTGATGTTTTATTACATATAGTATAGAGAAGAGAGCATCTAAATTAATGGATCATGCATTGCATAACTTACATTACTGAAGGTCGTCACCATCACGCGATGGATAAGGTGGCTACAATTAAAGGTGTATAGGTACCACAAGCCTTACTCTTTATATTAAGAACTACCTTGCTCAAGAAGTGTAGCCTAGGGATTAGTGACTTTATTAGTATCATTACTTAGGCATGGGATGTACCCATTAACCTATCTAGGGATCGATAGGCTGCATTCCAAAAAAACTTTTCAAAAGACTTTCATTTTACTTGCTTGTGTCACATCGAACGGATTATTTGTGATTTTGGAGTGTTTTGTTTGTTTTTTTAATATTTTTTTGTTAGACTATCAAAGGTATAATCAATTATGTGATCTCATGACAAAGCCAATGGGATGCTAACAGTAATTGACTGAATTCCTAAACCTTAATATAGAGGCATAAATCTATTCTTTATTTGGTTACGAAACGACCACATGTAGCATTGCATTCATTAGTTTGATCAGGCATGGCATATGTTTTGCATAATCACTTATTTGATTGTTGTGTGAAATGGATAATATGAGATCAGTATCACTAAATTGGTTTTAACTTACACCCCAAAGTATGTTACTTTTGCATATTAGGCTATGGGTCATACCAGGATGACAGTGATCCTATGTTAGCTTTAGGAGCTCTAAGATGAGTGAAATGAGTGGCGGTTTCATTCATATTCATTTTTCTTTTTTTAGAGAACCTCAGTTATATATATTTTGTTGTATCAATATGGTGCCATTTAGTACTTTTTTATTCATGCAAGGGTGGCCCTGAGTTCAATATTCTTTTATTTTATTTATTATGTCACTGTTTAATTTTGTTGCTTATGTTACCTGAGGATTGACATATTCCAATGGATAAAAATGTGTAACGCATGAGAGACATAGAGAGAGAGAGAGCCGGGGTGTGGTGGTGGAGTTGTGAATTGAGTATTTGCCCTAAAATGTCAAACGACTAATTTTAATGAAAGATCAAATTTAAATTTAATAGCAGCAGACAATACACAGTATATTATAATATGAAATATGAAAGAGATACAGATAGAGATAGAAAATTTGAGTCTAAATTTACCGTGGAGTTCGGCTCACTTGCTACTCTCCACAATCCACCAATGTCTCCAATTGAAGACTTCACCACTACTTTATTTATAACTAAATAAGCACGCTCAAGATGAGTAGTGCACCACTTTTATAATACTTAGGAAATAAAATATTTTCTTTCTCTCTCTAGATGTTCATTGATAAATAGCAAATACAAGATCAGAGCATTAGAGTATTTTTCTCTCTTTTTCTAGATATTTAAAAGTTAATGAGTAAGAGAACAAGAAAATTAATGATTTGTTTGTTCTTAAATAAATGCACTTTTCCACTTCCACACTTCTCTTCTCTTTTGAATCTCCCAAGGACAGAGTATGTATAGCCTTCACAAATTCAAATATCTATTAGAGATAATGTCTTTAAATCACCAAGTATTAAATGCTCTTAAACGGCTCTTTTTGCCACATCAGCTCATGCTTCTAAACTGTCGTACCCTAAATCTTGTCGCTTCACAAAGTGTCACGCTCTCATTTTAGCTATCGACCAAGTCTTTGCTCATATGGACTCCATCTAGTCTTAAACTCAAACTTGTCACGCCCTACATTCATTACGTCTTAGCTTTGACCCTTGACTAGAGATGTGTATGTTTGAGCTTGTCGAATGTTAGTTTTGAGCTTGTCATGCCTTAATCACTTAACACGTCGAGCCCTCGACTAAGACTATGCGTTTTTTTATTTTGTTGAGCTTTAGAATTTTAGCTTGTCATGCCTTGAGGGGTGAACTCGTTGAGCCCTCGACATGACCCTCGACCAATGACTCTACATTTTTGGACCTGTCGAGCTTTGGTCTTAAGTTTGTCGCACCTTAGTGAATGAAGCAGTCTAGCTCTTGACTTGCCCCTCGATTGAGACTATTCATCTGTAATTTGTTTCTACTAAAACCTATACTATCTCCAACATACACACACACATATATATTAGCATATTATTCATCATATTGTTTGACTAATTAAATGCAACTTTCTCTAATTGAATAGTTAATTGTGCATTATACTGTCTCATCAAAATCCATATTGAACATACAAGCTCAACAATCCCTAGATAGACAGTACGTCTTATACACTATATTAGAAGCCTCTGAGTGACATAGGTGTTAGTATTAGGCTTCAGTGTCTTGTACGACAAGATTAACTTGTGTTGGGTGTCTCTATGGTTAAAGCTGGGCATACAAGCCAAACCAACCGAGTCAAGCTAGCCCCCTCTCGCCTTCAGGTTAAATGGGACAAAAAATTCTAGCCTACTTTGGCTTGTGAGCTAGATGGATCAAAGTAGGCTAAAGTGAATTTATTTATTTTTATTTTTACCTTATTATGTTAATTTTTATGGAAGTTAAAACATTTAAGTATTTGTAAGGACCAGAGCCTTGTATATCTTTAACCAGGAGTATTTGGTCCCCCAACAGCATGTAATCCTACAATATTACATGTAAGATCATCTGTAAAGAAAGAGTTTGTATCAACTGTTCATCTAAACCTGTTATAAGAACCATTTTCCAAAAACATCTCATTATGAGAAGCACCATACATAACATTACAAAGCTTTGTTGTCATTTCATCACCAAGATAAAGGACTTAATACATACATATATATATACATAGGAGTTACAAAACATAGGCTTAAGGTCAAGCCGATAACAAAATACATACAAGTTTGATGAAATCTTTAATAATTATTACATTATCCATAAAACATTTTCTCTAGTCTATTACAAAAAGGTCATCATCAAGATTGGGGTTTTCAGTCCTCCTACTCATCTAAAAAGTCTTTGAATTCAGTCCCATAACTCAGTTGAGAATAAAATTCATCATCACCAACACCTGCAAAGCAGCAACATGAGCCAAATGTTTAGTATGCAAGTAACATAAGCAAATACAAAGTGACAAGCACACTTAGGCTAAATGCAATGTAATAACCATCAAATTATTAGCCATTAATTAAGTTTGTCAATCAACATAGGAGTATTCAAAGTCCAAAACAAGCCATTGGAAACCTAGGAGTCCTGGGTAACAGCAGATGCTCAGGAGATTGATATAAATAGCTCGAATACCTATATCTCCTATATCTAACTAAAAAAGAATAATAGTTTCATCTAAGATTCATAACCATTTCTCATCTTTACTTAACTCAATTCATAATATCATTTAGTTCAACCGATCATATAAACGTGAACTAAATCATATTATTTTCTCTTAAGAATAAATAAACATTATACCGATATTGTTTGCCCTATCGACTACCTGCTGACCACTATAAGCATTATTGCATCATGACAAGGGTGGCTTAAGTGCCTAAATTACCATGTTAACCTAGTTAACAGAGTTGCCACTCCCCGGATCGGATTCAATGGCACACGCACAATAATTTCAAAAAAAAAATTTAAGTTACCTTTAATTAAAGTCAATTTAAGATATGTCTATCCTATTAATTAATATCCAAGTTATTGCGTACCTGATACGTTTGTAAAAAGGCTAGTAGATACACTCAACTGAGAGGGATAATCTATAAGAAAATGATTCAATTCATATAAAATTGAATATTTATCATAAGCAATTTCTAAGTTCAATAACCAAAGTAAAACATAACTAAAGAATCATATTAAATCACAATTTAGCATTCATACACACACATATATTTATAACATTTTCACAATTTAGCATTCATACATACACATATATTTATAACATTCCTTTGTTTTAATTTAAATTTTGTTTTTATAAAACAGGGCGAAATAAGGTGTATAGCCATACTGGGGGCCGTACAGCCTTGCAAGGCATGAGCACGCCCGTGTTAGGAGAACGAAAAAAAAGAAAAATTTTGACTGGAGGCTCGTAAGGGTCGTTGTACCCCCATACAAATGAAAAACACCATGACTAGAGGCTTATAAGGGCCCTAGTACACCCGTACAAATGGAAAACATTAAACACAAGGTTTGTAAGGCCTCGTGCACTCCTGCACGAATTAAGTTATAAAGGATTATGAAATCTCTTGTTTTTCAAATTTCATTTTGTCCATTTTTCACACATCATACATCAACCTAAACACTATAAAAGTATCATACAACTTAACACATACACTTAGCAACTCCAAATGCATATAAATACTACCTCTCTAGTATCTAACAACTTCCATATCCAACATAACAAATCACACAACCATACTAACTTATTCATCTCCAAAACAACTCCAACACTTCCCTTTACTCATATACTACACTTCAAGAACTTATTTAGCTAATCAAACACCTTTCACTTCTTAAAATTTCATTTGAACAAAGATTATATCCATGTAAGAATTAAGGAAATAAATAAAAAGAAAAGCATATAAACTTTACCTTAAGCTTCTTTCACTTGGTAGTGTCTGCTCAAAAGAGTTCTTGGCAAATTGATGAAGGGAAATTGGATCAAATGAATGGGATGTTAAGGGATGGAAGAAAAATGCCAAGTAGGGTCTGTTTTAGATTGTGTTTTGCAAAGTTTGAGTTGATATTATCCTATTTGTTTAACTTTAGGGGCAGCTGAAAAGGGAAAGAAAAAGCTTGGGCTTGGACTTGGGCTTGAGCTTGTGTTTGGTGTGCAGGCTTGGGTTTAGGCTTCATAAAAATCTCCTAAGGTTTGGGCTTGTTTTTTGTTGAAAATCTTGTGCTCAACTTACTCGAAACAAGCAAAATAACAATACAAATACCAAATCACACTAACAAATTAAATTTTATTCTAACATGCATAATTTATCAAGTATTTTCACAAAAATTTCATATTTCAAACAAACAAAACATATACATACAATTTAATTAAGTATTGAACTTTTGAATATTTCAGTATTATAGGATTATATATATTGTTAATTTTATTGCTAATTTAATTATTTATACATAAAAATAAGTTTCTAAAATAAATTATGGATGTCATATTACACTTAAGCAATGAATACATACTTAAAAAGAATGTTATAATGCATATAGTAGGTGCATCAATATATCCTCCTCCATTACATATCATAAATGATTGCTAATATGTCATTATTAACTAATTTGAAATTTTGGATAATTTTTTTTCTTTTACAATTTAGCCCATGGGGCCCGACCCATCACAGGCTAGCTTGTAGGCTAAATGGGCTAAAAGGCCATGAGTCACAACCCATCACCTATATCTACCTATGGCGTGATAAAAATTACTATTTTTATGCAAAATTCCAAAAAAAAAAAAAATCCTCCAATAAAGTTATTAGTTTGTTTAAATTAATTTAGATTCAGTATTATAAGACATATAAGTAATTTTAAGAGATAAAAAAGAATGTGGAGTCGAAAAGAGTCTACTATTAGCTTAATAATATACTAGCAATAAGCACCTACAACTCATGTGCATAAAACAAAAAGAAGTACACATACAAAATAATTAAAATATGAAATAGTTTGTAAAGTAAGAATTAGTAGTGAAAATGTATAATATGGAGAAGCTGGTTTAACTTATATGGTTGAGAAAAGATCACACTTTTTCCAAATATTGATAATGATATGAGCTATCATTGATAACTTTTTTATTGCTAATGATAACCTTTTTATGTATTCCCCCATTGCTATTACCATGCTCATTGAGAGAATGACAATTCATAATAAATTGCTATTAGGTTTGATAAATAACAATTTATGTCCTCACACTTATGAATTGTTATTCAATGATTCATTTTCTAATTTTTTTCATACATACTTCTGTCTTGAAAATATCATCTATATAATTATACTCTCTCTATAATAAAAATAAGAATATGATAGATATTTTACATTTTATTCCAATAATTACTAGTTTTATTTTTTACACCAAGTGGGTATTATATTAGCTATTATAATCCTATAAATAAATTCATATTTAATTGGAATTCAATTCCTCCCTTATACCACACAGTGAAGTAAATGAGTCATTAGAGCTAACAATATAGTTAGAAAGACAATGATAAAATTAAATTGAAATACATCCGCAATCGAAAGTATATAGAAATGGTTGAGAAAAAGAATTATATATATGTATGTGTGTGTGTGTGTGATAAGGATTTAGATCCTCTAATTCTTCCATTTTTCTCCATTTAAGCCTTTAAGATGTTGTCATGTGGATTAATAATTAACAGACGGTCATGATTAACTCCTCTTTTTATCATATTATTGAACACCTATTAATATGCTTACAATTAATCTCCACTATATAATCAATATATTTATTATTGCATAATATATATTTAGAGAGAACAGGCATTAATTGCATATTATACACATACACACATAAAGTAAATTGGTCTTTTCTACCTTTATTCGCTCTTCGGAGGGGATAGAAAAGTGATAGCATATATAAATTATATATAAAACATAACAAAACCTATTTTTTCATATAAAAAAAATACATAAAATATAGGTTATATTTAGTAAATAAATTATATATAATGTATATAATAAAATATTCTGGACATATTTGTTATATGGGATAATATAAAAAATGGTATATGATTTTTCACAAAAAGTTCAATCAGGTACCTGAAATTTGATTTTAAACAATTTAGTACCTGAAGCAAGTTTTCATTGACATTTTTCTTTCTTGAATTTTGGTTTTGATAATTTTGGTATTTTGATGAAGTTTTTATAAACTTTTTTAATACCTAATCGAACTTGCTTAAGGTATGGAAAAAATTCACCAAAACTTTGTTCAAGTACTAAAATTGTCAAAACCAAACTTTAAATATGAAAAAAGTTTACAAAAACTCTGTTCAAGTATTAAATTGGTCTAAATAAAACTTCAGGAATCCAATTAAACATTTTGCAATAATTCAAATACAATTTTTGTCATTAACTCTTATTATATTATAACATATAAATATATTCACACATTATATAGATGGTATAGCATGCAATCAAATATGTAAAACAATATTATACAGAATGATATTATTAAATAATATAATTAAGCAATTGCATAAAAATTGGGAATAAGAAAGAGATAAAAGTTCTGGGAAAACAATCCAAGAGCCGTCAGTCTTTTCCGACCAAACCATAGGGAAGGTTGGACTCCCATTATCTTTAGTGAACTCCGGCTTGATCCCACAACCTCGGGCATAGGAACCTATGACCACCAACGAGCCTCTTGAAGTATCATTCAAACTGCACGTGGATTAAAATTTGAAAGCAGCTTCGCACTATGCTCAAAGGAACACAAATTCGCTTTGATGGAATGGAAACCCAGATCATTGTTGCAACAAGGATTGAATTTCGAACTTGATCTTGACAATACGCTATTTTGTCCTAAAAAATGACTGAATTAATTTTTTTTACTGTGATAAGTTGGGGATTTTATCCTAAAAATGACTGAATTTCGAACTTGATCTAGACAATACGCTATTTTCAACTCTATTTAGCAAATAGTATTCGCACCATACAATCAATTTTCATCTCCTTCGTGCAAATGCACATAACTTTAGCGGGTATACACCATAAAACCAAGGTGAAAGCACCCGTATGGACGGACAGTAGTCCTTAACTTCCGTCTTTGTTGTTATTTTCGCTAAACCTACCACTTTAAGACGTGTATGTATTTTATACAGTTTCCAAAGTCAAGTCAAGTCAAGTTCCTCCATGCATAAAACCAATATTCGCTAGAGCCATTAAAATGCAAGTACATACAGCTCTCTCCACATCCTTTCAAGAAATAAGTGGCCCAAAATACATGGAGCAATTGAGGAAATACGTAAACAGGCAACACATTGTTATGGTTAACATGTTCCTTCTTTACTGAGGAACATTGTCTAATGACCTTTTATCTACTAAGCAAAAGACAACCCAAAAAAAAAAAAAAACAATTCATCCCGTACTGATTTTAATTATTGAAGTCTGTTCTTTACATGTCTATAAAAATATTAACAACTGTTATCATTTATATTGTATTCTGACTGGTCGTGAAAAATTTGTGTATGAACCTCTTAAAATTAAAACAACATCAACTGCTCCGTTATTGTACATTTCAAGATTCGAAGTTCTCTTGCAAAAATTGGTATAGCTCCTCTGCAACGATATTGGGAAACTCCTCTTGAGGCAAAAGCGCACCTGGGACCTGAATAAATTTGCTAACGCCTTTGGCTCCTCGAAGAGCCTCGATTTCAGCTTTTGACCTCTTTGGAGCCCCTTCGGTTGACACAACCAAGACGGGGACTTTTCCCTCAAGTCCGGCAAACAGCTCAAGGAATTCTTCACGTGATTTCACGGGGTCAAGCAGACCAGTCAAGAAAGCAGCCGGAACATAACGAGCTCCTGGCCGTTTTGTAAGGGCATACCTGCTCTCGATGATATCTGGAGTAACATTGTCAGGATTTGCATAAACATGAGATTTGTACTGGGATTCATGGCCTTCTCATTGCTGACTAGGACATTATACATCATCCAGCCTAAAGCAGGGGCCCTCAAAGTACCTCTAAGAAATCCGTATCTACAAAATCATGTAGCATGTGAAAACAATGATTGACGTAAAATACTGACTTATGAAAGGCAAAACTTCATTTTATACCAAAGATACAGACCATGTTCAGTGGGTCGCTGGGTGGGAAGTGGGAGGGATATCCTTAATCGTATAGAATACGAGAAGGAATGCACAAAAACACACACTGCTCAATACAAAATTACATAGCAAACTAAAACCCTACTAAACCAGATGGTTCAAATATATCCATACTAATTCCAAATTCTTAAATTTTCAATAACTAATAAAATATTGGAATTATGGTTGATCTAAAAATAAATTAATTAATTTAAAAAAAAAAAAAGGAACAAACAAACAAACAAGGACACAATTCTTCAAATAAACTCATCCTTCTCTATATAAGAATATATGAGAGAGATTGGTTAATATCGCACCAAGGCCAATTTATTGGGGCTATGTACACAGTATAAGCAGGTGCAGTCTATATGATTATAACCACGACCTTTACTTAAAACAGAATTCAAAATATTACCTTTTGCCTTCAAGATTGATTTGGCAAAGCACATGAATATGAAACCATGTTTTCATTTACTGATGAATTTGTGACAGATATAAGCTTTCTAAACAGATTGGATAGTCTGTTTTATAGTCATGATTATTAGCCCTGTCATGATTGAGTCTAACAAGTTCATGTATTGCTTTCAAATGTATCTAGAGTTTTTTCACATTAGTTGTCATAACTTGACGTCAAGCATCCTCAGGATTGCTTCCAGGCCCAAATTGAAATGCTCATGCTAAAGCCTAATTCAAGCTAACACAAATTGTGAATTATAAATTAAAAAACTCGTGGATGATGTTGTTAAGGTATTTCAGCTCATAAATAGGGGTTTGCAGCTACTGATCACAAACACTCTGATACAGAAACATTTACTACCTTGTTTCCATGTTCGAATCTCGGCCAAAGACGATGGGGAGGGGCCCAGCCCAGGTAGGAGCCACTGCAGCTATAGCTTTTGGCTTCACCAAACCCTTTTGTGCAGCACGAGCTAGAAGCGTGGCTGCATGTCCGCCGCCAAAAACAACCAAGCTATCTGTTTATCATGGGAGAAGACCGTTAGCAAGCACAGTAGTTATGACAGTAACGGCTTGTCCCTACAACTCAAAGCTACGACAAACCAGATGGAAAATTTCCACATATGTCAATTTTAAGACCATTTTAATGCTTCCAACCAAAAATTCACTTCTATATTTCCGGCCATTGAAGAATGGATCAGGAAGAATATAGAACTTTTGGGACCTTACAGTGATAATGGCAAATAATTTCATTAAAAAATGGATTCTGATGAAGAGAAAAAGGCACAATTTAATTCCAGAAGTTCATTTGTTTTTGCAATGTCAAACTTGTACTTTAAGATGCTAAATGTCATACAAAATATTTTACTAACTTTGTTATTTTCACTACAACTTTATTCCACCTGAATTTGCACAGGAAAATGAGATTGGAAAAGTGTGTAATCTAAAAAGATCTCTCGTGGATTGAAACAATAACACAGAGCATGTTCAAGAGATTCAGTACCATTATGACATGGTTGAATTATATCCAAGGAGGATCAGATCACAAATTGTTCACTAAGAAGACAGGTTCCACCAGAAAAGCTACATTGATTGTTTATATGGATGATGCAACAGCTACGAGAGATAATAAAAGGAAATTGAAAATTTGAGACTAAAGAAGGAATTTGAAGTCCGGAAATTGGAAGAATTGAAGTAGTTTCTAGGAAAGAAGGTTGCCCAAAGTAAGAGTGGTGCTTTTGTTTCACAAAGGAAGTATATTCTTAATTTATTGCAAGACTTCTCTAGACCACGATTGGAAGAGCAAAGTAGGTGAAAAATCACTAGTAAACAAGGGAAGATATTAAAGAATTATAGGGCCGGATATAGATTTTGCTGTGAGCTTGGTAGGTCAACTTATGCATCCTCCAACAAAGCAGTACATGGAGATAATTACTCATATTCTAAAGTGTCTGAAATGAACACCTAGAATAGGTATATTATCCAAGAAAAGGGACAGATCCATAGAGGTGTGCGTAGATATTGACAGGGCAGGAAATCATGAGAATAGTAAGTCAGCTACAGTTCATTGCACTAAGGTACAAGAAAATTTAGTAATTTGAAGAAGCAAGAAATAAAGTAGCCCCAAGAAGTACAATGTAAGCCAAATTTTCCGGCATTGTACACATAAAATGTGAAGTAATTTGGGTACAAAAGAGTAATTAAGGGCATTCACATGACATATTCTGTCCCAGTAAGAGACTATAGTGATAGTTGTTTAGCTATCAACATCGTCAAGAATTTTGCATAACATGATTGCACAAAAATATCTGCATTGATAGACATTTCATCAAATCCAAGACTGAAGAGGGAAGTATTAGCCAAGATGCCAAGAAGCTTACATTTTTAGTAAATCATTAGTTTAATCTAATTTTTGAGTCTATCTCAAACATGCTTGGAAAGACAATATCTATTCCTAAGCTTGAGGAGTGCTAAAAGATTTAGTTATATTTTTATTATTCCTTGGAAAAATGATTACTAGTTGAATATCTCAAACATGCTTGCAATAGTATTTTATGTATTCAACGGTATGATGCTTAAGAAACAATTTCAAAAGGATGAAGGGACAAAGGCACATTTTAGATATTGGCATAAGGTGTTCTTTAATATGGATGTGAAATGTGACATAGATAGAAGCAAGTGTTCCTGGGAGATCTTGGGTGTTGAAATGTCTTGTGCAGTAAAAGAATTCTTTTCTTATGACCATTATTGAAGCAAATCATTGACACAATTATCTCTCTGGTTCCAAAAGTGGACAACTCTTCTAACATTAAAATTTCTGTCTATCCCTGGCTGTAATGTCATAAATAAGGCCATTTCAGAACTTTTAGCATCATGACTATAACAGTGCAACTGTGGGTCACCTAAAATTAACAAAGTCCATCTTATTCTCCTTGCAATTGTGTTGGGCTTCAATATTCCTTCTAAAATATGTCATCACCAAGATTGAGCAACAAATACATAATTTCCTTTCAAGTGGAAGACCTAACATATTTACCAAAGCCAATGTAAGATGGGATTTGGTTTGTAGTCTGTATGATGAAGGTGGCCTTAACATCCCTAGACGTGACATTTGGAATAAAATTGTTTAGTTCAAGCATATTTGGCATCTTTGTAAAGAAAACTCTATTGGCATTTGGGTGGAATGGGTGTGCTCCACTTTTATTAAAGATAAAAACTTTAGATGGCTAAAGCCCTATACTCTTTACCCTTGGACATGGAGCAAGCTACTTAAGCTTTGAATTTTGGCAAGGCAACATTTCAAGTGGAAGGAAAACAATAATTTGAATATCCTTGTGGTCTGATTACTAGCTAAAAAGTGGTCCCTTGGACTCAATATATAGTGCAAGAGACATTGCTAGTTCCATTGTTCCCATAAATGCCAGATTATACTCCATCATACAAGGAGATATTTGGAGTTTGCCCAAGAATAGTTTCCAAAGGAACTTTCAAATCCCTCTTTCAATTTAGCCAAACTCCCTTCAATATGGTTGTTGCTTTTGGATCAACTCCTCTTCAAGCACCTTCTCCATAAAGAGTGCTTACCAGACCTTATTTGACCCTTGCCCTAGAACACCCCAAGCTAGAGTTGTTTGGTGTAAGGGCCACTTGCCCAGGCATCCAATTATATTGTAGCTTGCATGACAAAAGAAACTCCAGACCCTCTATAGACTCTCATAGTGGGGGCATTACCACTTCCACTACATTCTCCTTGTGTGGACTATCAAATGAAATGCATAGGCACTTGTTCTTGCATTGCCCTTTCTCTTTCCATGTTTGGAAGCAAAGTTTGCGACATCCTTGAGAGTCCTGTGTGGTTCTATACTTGGTCTGGTACCAGTTCAGCTCTAGCAGCTTCAGTTTCTTCAGCCAATCTAATCCTCAAATTACTGCATTGTGTACTTGCAGCTGCTGTGTACTGCATTTGGGGACAACAAAAAATCCCATCTGTCTTGGGAAACCAATTGCTCCTCCATCGCTTTTAGCGAAACTGATAATAGCTAGTGAAACTCGCTCATGATTCTTGATTACTGTTTGCACGACAATTTAATTTAGTTTCCCTTTGAGCTTGTATTCTCTTGTCTCCCAAATGATCTAAGTACCCCCTTCCGTCTTTTAATTGTATTGTGTAAATATCTTCCTTTTTTAATTAAAGTTATCTATTATTTATAAAATAAAGGAAAAAAAAAAAGAAAAGAAAAAGGGGAGAGGCATTAATGGACTAAATGTACCTATCGTAGAGGTTTTCTTATCTCCTAATTAAACTATGCACACGGATCTAAGCTCTCTTCCATTGACCAAATGCTACATTCAAGTGATCACATAAGCATGAATCCTATTATAAGTCATGCAGAATAAATTTTCCATTCTGAATAGGGTGAATACATTACACATGATAAAATTTTACTCAACATATTTTGCTTTTCCTCAATTCATTCTTAGCAAACATGAGTTCTCTTTAATCAGCCATCATATGCTTTCCAGCTGACTCTTTCAATAGTTTTACATGATTGAAAAACCATTCCCCAATAATCATCTGATCCGAAGCATCATGACCGTATATTAGCCATCTACTCTATATCCTATAGAAGACATCCTCCTCACCTCCTCCTTCCCTCACATGATCATGTGTTTGTAGGAGGCTCCTTTAGGCATTCAGGAAAGCCAAATGCACATCATCAATATAGGTACGTATAAATGTATCATATCAACATTCTCCATCTGTCAGAGAAGCATATGCATGCCACCTGAACATCAGCAAACACCAGTTTTAGCACAAAACTTGATTCCACCCTTCACTTGATTACCTATACCAGGGGCAAATATTTTTTTAATTTATTGGGCAATCCATCATATAAAAGCAAGCTAATACAACACAAGGTGGATGTTCCATAAGATCATTGCCTTAACAAAAATGATAACTGCTCTAAATATCCGGCTGGAGAATTCTACTCTATATGAAATGTCTATGTATCATGAAATAACAGATGCAACTTGTGTGGCACTAGAAGCATAGAAAATATATGCTAAAAAGTCATGGTGAAAGTTATAGCAATATCGGTACAGGAACAAAGACCACTACAATTATAAGGATTTTATAGCTACCTGAGTTAGATAGAGGCCCATCAGGCGCATTAATGAAATCAACCAGAAACTTCTCCATGACATCTGCATTGTAATCCATCTTTGGCCTATCAGAGTATCCAAGGCCAGGCCAATCCAGAATAGTAGCTTGCCAATTAACTTTGCCTACCCGCTCAACTATATCTCTAGCAACTAATCTCCATTCCTCCACAGTACTAACATCAGAGATCGTGGGTATCATAAGGATGTTTTGGCAGGCTCTGGACTTTCCCTTTCATGCCCTTCATAATGAATATTGATGACATTGTCCTGATACTTCCATGGCCAACGACTTGTCTGAAAGAAGGGGGAAAAAATGTAAGCTTGATAAGAGAAAACATAAGGATTATCATGGTATATCTTAGTCACAATAGACATCACTGGTCCCATATCATTTTAAGTTACTCTTCAAAAAATAGAAGGTAAAAATACTTTCATACTTCAATAAAAATCTTTTCTTGTTTTTCTGTTGACCGATTTGAGATATTGCAAAATAGATCAAATCCAGTTATTCCTGCCGTTACCTTCTCAATTATCTCTTTTTCATTTCTCCAAACTTAAAATCTAAATTCTTGTAGAGTATATGATAATTGTTCGGAAAGTATGGAGGCTCCAAATAACTCAAGAATTTATCACATGAATTGGTCCACAACTAAACTTCACTATCACAATCAATGTGGATTTTGTTGGGATCAAAGCGGCACAGCGGAAATAATGAATAGATGCAAGGCGAATAATTGATAAATAAAAATACGAGCAAAGCAAGTAAAATAAAATAAATGGCACCAAAAATTTAACGTGGTCACCCTTTGTATAAGTTACGTCCACGGACCAACTCGAAAAATTTCTTCCACTATAAAATAGTAGGTTTACAAGAGAGATACTTCTCTAGAAAAATATTCTAGAGGTACAATACAAATATTTGAGATAAACCAAAAATAGTGGCACACAAGTTTCCCAAACACCCTAAAAATAATCTCACTATTTTTATCACTCCCAAATAAATTCTCTCTTACAAATACTCAAATAATTCATCAAGATAATATTTTATCTTGGATACACATATATCTCATCAAAGCTTTATTAGCTTTGGTTTCTCTCACACATATATTTCCCAATATATGTTTTTATGTGTTTTTGTCCATGCAAAACCAAAAGGACCTGATGTCCTTTTATAACCAATGCAATGGGGCGGTTGAAGAAGCAAAATCCAACGACAACTTTGACTTTGCAAGGGATTAATTTATTGATAAGATGCCAATACTTTCACAGCTCAAGCTTTATCATAAATGCATGACATGTTGACTTTTCAACATACATTAAGTGGTTTGAACAAAAAAAGGAGCACAGGATTGGTTGTCATTTGTTGGTCTTCAAGGAGATAAGAACAGCAATATTCCAGCCGTAATTTGCAAATTTCACCGCCATTAAAATATGCGACTTCCTTCTTTTTTTTTTTTTATAATAATAATCCATATAGGAGGGATACACAACAATTCTCCCCCTCCGACTATATGGAGAGCTCCACCAATCCAACTGCTAATCAACAGTATTCAAACTTGTTTCTTGGAAGAACTTTAGTTAACATATCTAATCATTTTCATCAGCATGGATCTTTTCAAGCCATAATAACTTCTTCTCCAATACATCTCTAATCCAATGATATCTCACATCAATATGTTTTGATCTAGAATGAAAGGAGGAATTCTTCCTAAGGTGAATTGCACTTTGACTGTCACAAAATAGCTCATATTTCTCTTGGTGAAAACCAAGTTCATTTAAGAACTTTTTCATCCATAGCAACTCTTTACAGGCTTCAATTGCTGCAATAAACTCTGCTTCAATTGCTGCAATAAACTCTGCTTCAATTGTTGAGAGAGCAACACATTTCTGTAATCTTGACTGTCATGACACAGCTCCCCCTGCAAATGTAATCAAGTATCCTGATGTAGACTTTCTTGAGTCAACATCGCCAGCCATATCTGCATCCGTGTAGCCAATCAACACAGATTTTTCATCTCCAAAATACAAACACATTTTGGAGGTACCACGAAGATATCTAAAAATCCATTTCACTGCAGTCCAGTGTTCCTTCCCAGGATTTGAAAGAACCGGCTCACTACTCCAACTGAGCAGCAATATCTGGCCGTGTACATATCATGGCATACATCAAACTTCCAACTGCTGATGCATACGGAATTTTGTCCATCTCCTCCTTCTCTTTCTCAATAGAAGGGCACTGCTAGGAACTCAATCTAAAGTGATTAGCAAGAGGACAACTAACTGCTTTAGCTTTGTCCATATTAAACCTATGAAGTACTTTCTCAATATACTTCTCTTGAGACAACCATAATTTCTTGGCATCCCTATCTTGGTTATCTTCATGCCAAGAATTTGTCTTGCTGGCCCTAAGTTTTTCATAGAAAAAGACTTGCTCAACTGCTCTTCAGGTTATTGATCCTGGAAATGTTCTGGCCACCAATCAACATATCATCCACATAAAGCAATAGAATAATAAAATCATCATCAGAGAATTTCTGTACAAAAGCACAGTGATCTGAAGTAGTCTTCTTGTAGCCTTGCTCCCCCATAACCGACTCAAACTTTGTATACCACTGTCTTGGTGCCTGTTTCAAGCCATACAAGCTTTTCTTCAACTTGCAAACATAATCCTCTTTTCCTTTTACTACAAAACCCTCTAGGCTGCTCCATGTATATCTCTTCCTCCAAATCACCATGAAGGAAGGCAGTCTTCACATCCATCTGCTCGACCTCCAAGTCAAGACTTGCTGCTAACCCTAGCACTATTCGAATGGATGTCATTTTCACTACTGGTGAAAATATCTCATCAAAGTCAATTCCTTTCCTTTGGCTAAATCCCTTGACAACTAATCTGGCTTTGAATCGTGGTTGGGGATTGTGTTCATCCTGCTTTATCCTGAACACCCACTTGTTTTTCAAAGCCCTCTTACCTTTTGGTAACTTCACCAGCTCAAAAGTTTCATTCTTATGCAAGGATTTCATTTCATCTTGCATAGCCTCAATCCACTTCCTTTTGTGTTCATCATCCATTGCTTCGCAAAGTCTTCTGGTTCTCTCCCCGTCAGTCAGTAACACATACTGATTTGTAGGATATCTAGTAAAGGATTGTCGAACTCTAGTAGATCTTCTCAATTCTGGAGAACCCATTGGAGCTGGTGGTTGATCATGAACTCTATCATCATCAGAATCATCTGATGGAAACTCATGGGGAGTATCTGCATCACCTGTTCAAACTGGTCATTCTGTACTTCATCTCAACCTCTCTTGGCACCATTGTTGGAGGTATTATCTCTAGGTCTGTTGTACTACTGCTAGACCTGGAAGCATTTTTAGTTTTCTCTATATCCTCAATGGTCTCATTTTCAATAAACCGCATCGCGGCTTCTTAGAAGCTTCTTCTGAATTGGATCATAAAACCTATAGCCAAACTGATCTTGATCATAGCCAATAAACATACATTGTCTTGTCTTGACATCAAGTTTTGACCTCTCATCCTTTGGAACATGCACAAAGGTTTTACAACTAAACACCCGCAAATGATCATAGGAAACATCTTTTCCTAACCATACTCTCTCAGGAGTATCAAACTGCAGAGGACACATGGTGAGAGGTTCAACACATGAACTGCTGTCAATATAGCCTCACCCCAAAACATCTTTGGTAACTTTGCATGTGAGAGTAAACATCTGACTCTCTCTATCAAAGTCCTGTTCATCCTCTCAGCCAAGCCATTTAACTGTGGTGTCTTTGGAGGTGTTGTTTGATGTCGAATACCATGCTCATTACAGTAAGCATGAAATGGTCCAGTATACTCTCCACCATTGTTTGTTCGAATGCACTTCAACTTCTTGTCAGTTTGCCTCTCAACTAGAGACAAAAATTTCATGAAAGCATCTAATGCCTGATCTTTAGATTTCAAAAGATATACCCATGTCTTCTAGAATGATCATCAATGAAAGTCACAAAATACTGAGCACCACCAAGTGACTTTGACATCGGTCCACATAAGTCTGAGTGTACTAAATCCAGTTTCTAGAAGGAATGGAACTTTTGAAAATGACCCTATTTTGCTTTCCTGCTAGACAATTAGCACACTTCTTCAAATGAACTTGATCCAATCCTGGTAACACATTCTTTCTAGCCAAACGAGTCATACTTTTCTCACTCATATGACCTAGACGTTTATGCCAAAGCTCAACTGTATTGTCATTCTCCACTGCATTCACTGCATCTTGGGAGAGCTTTGCTGTTATAAAATACAGTTTAAAGAATTTCTTCCCTCTAGCTACTACCAAAGAACCTTTGGTACGCTTCCATTTGCCATCAAAGAAGGTATTGCAGTAACCTTCATCATCCAATCTACTAGTAGAAATCAGATTCAAACGCATATCTGGAATATGCCTGACATCCTTCAGGACCAATTGTGTACCATTCTCTGTCTCCAAACAAACATCTCCTTTACCTACAATTTTAGAAAAATTCTCATTTCCCATTCTTACCACACCAAAATTGCCTGGTGTGTAAGATGAGAAGAATTCTCTTCGAGATGTAGCATGAATGGTAGCACCACTATCGATCACCTAGCTTGTCTCATGGATTGCAAGATTGACCATATCATCATCATCATAGATGAGGTTGAATTCTTCGACAACATTTCCTTGCTCATCATCACTCCACCATCTTTTCTCTGTTCTTTGCCTTTGTTCTTCTTTTGATCCTGCTTAAACTTCCGGCAAAACTTCTTTATATGACCTTTTTTCTTACAGTGATGACACTGAACATTAGCATATTTATTTGACCTTCCTCTACTCTTGTTCCTTGACCTTGGACCTCTAGACTGACTCCTTCCCCTGGATTCTGTAACAAAGACTTCTTCCTTTGATGAAGAAGACCCTTGTGTTCTTCGTCTCATTTCTTCATTCAAGACTCTACTTTTAACAAATTCCATATTTACTATACCATTTGGTGCAGAATTTGTAAGTGAAATCTTTAAAGTCTCTCAAGACTCTGGTAAAGGAGGCTAGAATTAAGAGAACGAGTACTTCATTGTCAAAATTTATGCCCATTCTTGACAATTGCTCCACAATCTCTTGAAAATCATTCAAGTGATCTGCCATTGACGTACCTTCCCAATACTTCATCTGGAGCAACTTTGTCAAGTAAAACAATTTGTTGTTGCCGGTTTTAGAAGCATACAACTCCTCTAATTTGTTCCATAGTGTTCTTGCATGAGTCTCATTACAAATGTGATTATATACATTGTCTTCGACAAATTGTCGAATAAATCCACATACTTCCTCATGCTCAAACTCCCATTCCTCGTCTATCTTGTCCTCAGGTTTAGTAGTACCAAATACCGGTAAATGCATCTTTGTCGCAAACAAAAGGTCCTTCATCTTGCTTCTCCATATGTGATAATTTGTGCCATTTAAATTTATCATTTTGCTCATCCTCGCCTCCATGATTCAAATGAATGAATAATAATCTAACTTATTTTCTGATGTGGAGATCCACAATTTAGTGGCAACCACAGAGCATACGATAAGTATATATATTCATCCAAATATAGCTCTGATACCAGTTGTTGGGATCAAAGCGGCACAGCGGAAATAATGAATAGATGCAAGACGAATAACTGATAAATAAAAATACGAGCAAAGCAAGTAAAATAAAATAAATGGCACCAAAAATTTAACGTGGTTCACCCTTTGTATAGGCTACGTCCACGGGACCAACTTCGAAAAATTTCTTCCACTATAAAATAGTAGGTTTACAAGAGAGATACTTCTCTAGAAAAATATTCTAGAGTACAATACAAATATTTGAGATAAACCAAAAATAGTGGCACACAAGTGTTTCCCAAACACCCTAAAAATAATCTCACTATTTTTATCACTCCCTCAAATAAATTCTCTTTCTTACAAATACTCAAATAATTCATCAAGATAATATTTTATCTTGGATACACATATATCTCATCAAAGCTTTGTATTAGCTTTGGTTTCTCTCACACATATATTTCCCAATATATGTTTTTATGTGTTTTTGTCCGTGCAAAACCAAAAGGACCTGATGTCCTTTTATAACCATGCAATGGGGCGGTTGAAGAAGCAAAATCCAACGACAACTTTGACTTTGCAAGGGATTAATTTATTGATAAGATGCCAATACTTTCACAGCTCAAGCTTTATCATAAATGCATGGACATGTTGACTTTTCAACATACATTAAAATGGTTTGAACAAAGAAAGGAGCACAGGATTGGTTGTCATTTGCTGGTCTTCAAGGAGATAAGAACAGCAATATTCCAGCCGTAATTTGCAAATTTCACCGCCATTAAAATATGCCGACTTCCTTCTTTTTTTTTTTTTAATAATAATAATAATCCATATAGGAGGGATACACAACAGATTTACCAGCCAACAAACTAATATTCTAAAACTTGCTACTAGTTCCCATCAGATCAGGTAGATTCAGTAGGTAGCGGGAGACAATCAAAACAAATTGCCCATGAAGACCAACACATCAAAACAGATGAACGCTTTATAATCCACCAAGAAAATCCTCGGAATAAACCTTCCAAGGATCTTTCCGTCAAGCAAGCATATCATCTCGCTAGAGAGGAAATTCCAAAAGTTGCTCGGTATTCCACTATCTAGAGTAAGAATTCAGCGCCTAGGCATGCTTTAATCCTATAGCATGAAGTATAATATCTTAAACCTCAAGCTGGCCCAAATGTTCATGCTTTAGTACATGCCAACAAAAGCAATCCAAGGTTAACCTAATATTTCATGATGGCAAGTAAGGCATTAATCCATATATCCTGATTTACTATGACATGAGAAGTTGGAGCTCATATCCTACTGCAAATCAAATTTAGAGTTCAGAAAGAACAAATAAATTGCCTCGTCTCAACATGACTACATCAAACAACTGAACAACAAGCAATTACCCAAACAACTCATTCCACAAATAAATGATATTCTGTCTTTTATCTCTCCTTTCTTCATCCAAAAACCCAAAAAAAAAAAAAAAAGGAAACTTCACACCCCAGTTCATCCTCCTAAAATTCAACTATGAAAATTTGAAATAAGAATCAGAACTTTGTCCACATCAAAATATGAGCTACCTAAAACTAAGATATTAACTCTATACAGCCTAAAATTAACTTCAAATTTGGCGAAAACAACAAAAAGATCAGATCTTTGTCGTAATTCGGTAAGTAAATTGCATACCCTATATGGAATGGATGATTTATCGCCAACAGAGACTGAAGAATAGTCAACTGAGGAAGATATTGCGTTAATTGACATGGGTTTCACTTTCACAATGCAAGCAGTCTTGGGGGAATTATATGAGATGGCATGGATAGAGTGTGAAGAGAAGCAAAATGTTGCAGACATTGTAGTGGATTGGATGCGTTTGTGTGAGGAATCGGGGAATTTTTTTTTTTTTTTTTTCTTTTTGTGTTAGGGTTTATAATGGAGTGGGAGTGGGATTTGTGGTGAATTAGGAATTTTGAAGATGGGTGGGAACTGGGGCGCCAAGTACAACTACCAAAATGGCCAAAAAGAAAAAAAGAAAAAAGTACAATACCAAAGTCAACTAACCACTGCAAGTGGGACAGATGGCAAAAGGAGTACAGTACTGTCAATTTTTTTTTAAGTCAAATTTTTAATTTGGTGTTTAATATTTTATTTTAGATAAAAAGTGCTTGTACTTTCACACCAATACCATTTTAATGTTTCCATACTTTTAACATAGGGCACTATGATATCATCGGTTTGAACTATAAGTATCTTTTCGCTCAAAATCAAATATTAGATACCGAAATCCTCAAAAAAATAATTATACAATCTCCATACCTTTATCCTGATATTTTTAGCCTAGTTTAAAAATATACTAGCAGTAAGTAGTGATGGTGGGCACACATCGATTTGAATTGGTTTCGTTTGGTTTTCAATGATTTACGATTTGATTTTTTCATCATAAACTAAACACTTAGAAATGATTTAATTCATATTAGAATTTTTTTCAAATCGTTAAATAATGGCTTAGTTTAGTTTGGATTATGGAGTAAATAAAAATTTTAATAAAAAAATTTTTTTGTTCTATTTTCTTTTTTTACATTTGTGTGAATATTTAAATATTTAAATTTTTCACAAAGTTTGTATTGCAAATCACCTTTATGTATCCATGTACCCATAATCTTTGTAATTCTCCATAAAATCACTAAGTCAAATTAATTATCCACCAACAAATTATATTCGCTAATTAACACATAGCAAGTAATAATCTATAATTTTACACAAAATTATGAAGTCAATCTCCTACCGAAAAATTTGGTCAAAATAAAAAAATCATCTACCCACAAAGTCATCCATGATTAAAAGTGATCCGATGACAAAATACATTGAATAATTAATAATTAATATGAGTTATAACTAAATAATCAAATTTCATATACCACAAACTTAAAACTATTCAAGAAAAAAAAAATATTACGTCACTAACAAAAACAACATTTGTGGATAAGTTCATTTTAAGTCACAACATTTGAAAATATTCAAAAGAGATCATAATATTTAGTAAGTAAGTTCATTTTAGGATACAATATTGGAGGTGAGTTCATTTTATGTCAAAACATTTAGAATAGTGGTCAATTGAGGTTGCCATTGGAACGTGTCAACAGGAGAAATATTTAATTAAAACTCAATAAAACCTTCTTTTAAAGTCATATTAATATGTATTAATATGAGAAATACTTGATTAAAACACATTTTTCCAAAAGTTATTACCTTTTTTGAACTTTTTGAAACGTCGTAACCTACAATGAACTCACACTTAAACGTTATAACCTTTTCCATGTAATTCATGCAATAAATATCATAATGAAATTATAAGAACACATACGGCCTTTAATTAATCATTAATAAAAAAAGTTATAAGTAAAATATTATTATTTCTTACTAAAACGATGTGGTTTGTTTTTATGAATTAGTTTGGTTAACCCATCTAAACTAACTGTAAATTCATAGATTGGATCGAATTGAACATGGGGAAAGTTATTATTTATCTCAATCCCTCCAAACATGGATGGTGGTTTATTGACTTTGCCAACTACTCCCGCTTAAATTATATAGATATATATATTGATATATCTTATTTAACTTTGGAAATATAAATATATTATTAAAAAAACTAGTTAAAGCATTCAAGGTTGATTCGAAGTAGATGTATATCTTCCTTATTATTAAGTCCATTTCTTAAGTTGGTGTCAAAAAATGAAAATATATAGAGCTCTTCAAGCTCAACCCAACATGATTATGACTTAGGTCAATCCATTGATCCATTAATCGACCTTCGGGTCAAACTCAATCAATCATGCTAATGTCGAGTGGACCAATGCAATGCTTGATTTGCTCAGACACAACTATCTCAATTAACATACAGTCACTCAACTTGGACCATTCCTTTTACTCCCAACAATCTTAGAAAGTGGCCTAATAACTCAATAGCCACTATTTTGGTAATTGCCATGCATCCCATTAACTCCACAAATGTGCATCTACTCTTAATAATTACCAATCATCATTCCTTTGTAAATATCCCGCTCATATGCTCTTTAAAGACAAATTGGTAACATTTAGTCAAAACACCACTTATTTGTTTATTAGACATCACTTATATGATACTAACTAGAGCATTGGAGTAGCCACAACAGACAATCCCCCGATGCCTACTGATCCATTATTATTTTGTAAGCCCAAATCCAATCCATTATACCAATAGAATTAAGGCAACAACAATATTAAGATGCATGGTATGTGCCATTTCAACTTAAGAGTAATGATGATTTGGCTCTTGCGTTTTAAAGATCATATGATTGATTGTGCATAAGGTAACCCTTTTAGCATAACATTTCAAAAGGTATTAAGCTAAGGTAAAGGATTATATTTTAAACGAGGTATAAAATTATTTGAAATTTATTTAACTAGTGAATAGAGTTATTAGAAACATAGAGCCAAATTAAACCATCTAATTAATGAGTGTGGTTAGAATTAATAATCAAGATTACATGCACACACACCTATATATATACATATATGTAGAGAGTGAAAGATCCTAGAAAAATGGATAGATGACTTTAACTATTCTTTGAGTTTCTTCTGAAATTAACATATTACTTATAGAGGTGTGCGGGTTATTTAGGTGAACCACATGTTACTCATAATATATATTTCATGGTTCAAGGATTGTGAGATTACTTATGCTTTATGGTATGAATGCCCATGTTTGTTAGAGATGGCATATAAATAGCATGTGATATCTAAGTTTACACCTTTCTTGTGACATGGGATATTTAGACAACAAGGCCTGATTATAAGATTTCACGCTAGATAGTCATGAGTAGATTTGAGAATTGTATACAATAGAACAAGGGTATAAGATTTGACTACATCTAGGCTATAATAACCAATAGTCCAATTACACTAGTAAAGTGTAAGATCACATTTAAGCCAATACCCTAGCTACAATTCAATCATGTCCTATCAACACTAGCTTATAGTATTAAGGATGTTGAGAAGTTTCAAAGAGTTCGCTCTTCCAAACTAACATGGTCATGGATTGGATATAAATGAAGGTAAGGGAACAGAGGATTAAATTAGCGCTTGAACATAGCAGATTGACTAATAATAACAATACTAATTCGAGCTCCAATACTAAGTCAAAAGACCTAGACACTTATTATAATAGATTTTGGCTTATTAATTTTATGAGAATTTTCAAATTATCCCCCATAACTTTTACCAAAGAGTGAATTACCGCCCCCCCCCCCCCCCCCCCCCCCCCCCCCCCCCCCCCCCCCCCCCTTTAAAAAAAAAAAAAAAAAAAAACAAACTTTCAAAGTGAGTATTTTGACTTCTTAAATTTTCAAAAAATTGGCAAGTTAATGATACTTAAATTTCTTAATGAATTATTGGGGGTAAATCCATACATAGCTGAAAGTTTAAGGAAGTGAATCCATATATAGATGAAAATTTTGAGGGAATATTTTGTAACTTTTCTCGTTTTATTTTAACAAAAAATTAAGTGTCATTAACGATGCCAATTTTTAAAATTTTAAGGGATAAAAAAATCTCAATTTAAAATATCAAGGGGTGAATCTACACCTATATAAAAGTTTTAAAAGGAACTTGCAATTTCCCCTAATTTTATTATGTCACATAACACGAGTTATATTATATACCTCTATCCCTTATGTCCAAACATCGAGGTAGGCTCATTATGATGCATACATGATTGAACAAGCGTAGCTAGCAGTTGGCACAAGTAGAGTAGAGGATGGCATTTTCATGGAAAGGAAGTGGATTTTTTAAATATATTTAAATGAGTAGTCTGTTTAAGTTATTGATTTTGTCTTTTTTAGATTTAGACGTCTATAATAATTTTTTAGACTATTACTGATTCCATAAGCAATTGGAGATTTTTTTTTCCTTTTTGTAGACTTTATGGATTTTTATTAGGTCAATATTCCTGTATGTCATGTTATTCCATTACATAACCCAAGATTTAACTTTCTCTTTCTCTTTTCATATTAAGATTACATTATTATTTAATTTTTTACTATGATTTTTACTTTTTTTTTCTTTTGCTTAGTTATTATTTCTTTACCATATAAAATTAACTAATTAAAATTTTATTAAGCCTAAGGTATTATTACAATTTTCCACTTTATTATTATTTATTCTTCTTTTTTGCCTATAAATAAATATAGATAAATTTGTCTCATTGGATATCCCCATCTTCACTTTTGAATATCACATGTTCATATAAATAACAAAGAAAAGAAAAAGGAACAACATTGAATGTTTAGCAGAAACAACATAGCTTCAAAACTATGGGTGAGTGAGTATAGCTTGAGTAAGCTATGAAACACTGCATGTACCCTATCTTATAAGATATAGGATATTAAATTTCCTACTAAGAACCTATCATGCGACACATTGTGCCATCCTATATCATGTGGAACTTGTAGATTATTTTTACAAAATCTCTATACTTTTTTTTCCTTTCTTTGTTTTGCTTCAAGTTTATTGTTTTTAATATGATTTCATGTAACATGTAAAACTACTTTATTTACGACAATTCACTGTAAACAACATGTGGAAGGAAATTTAAAAAGGTAATTTGTTAATATTGCAACTTCTGCAATATACTGAATTTGTATGTGCTTAAAAGTTGAAATCCACAAAAAATAATACCCGTGAAAATTGTTTATGTAATATTAAATAAAATTTAGAACTTGTAACAAATTCCAAAAAAAAACTTTAGAGCTATTTCTATATTAATTGGTATTAAAAGATAAACAACACCTCTATATATTTTTTTAGTTCAGATGCATAATATAATAATAGTTAGGGGTGTGCAAAAAAATCGAATGTTTAGGATAACCGAACCGAAACCAGGAAACAATCCGAAAAAAACGGTTAACGATCCATCGGTTTCAGTTTATGATTAGTTTTTTAATTTTTTTGGTTTTCGGTTTCGGTTTCGGTTTTTAGATTATAGAAACCGATGGATTCGGTTAACCGATCCATAATTATAAATATATATAATTTATGATATACCCATATAATTATTTTTTTAGTGTTATCAATATGAATTATGTTAAAATGAATGATTCAAATAAGAAGAAACAAATGCATATATATTTGAAAATTAGAATGGTGGTATTTGATTGAGATTTTGTATTGAGCTCAATTGATCAAGATTGATAAGAACACATGAGTAAAAGCTGTTATGATGATGATCTTGATGGCACCGATATATATTAATAACTATTTTATATGTCTTACTTTCTTAATTTATAGTTTTTAATATAATTATACAAAAAAATTCTCTAATTTTTTTATGGACATATTGAAAAACATGGTTAACTGTAAACTTTGCACAATCATGATGTTAAATGGTTAAAAACTGAAAACCAAAAACCAAAAAAATTAACCTAAAAAAAGGTTAACCGTTAAGGCAGTTAACCGTTCATAATGAATTGGTTTAGGATCAGGATATTGAAAATTGGTTATTACGGTTAGGATAAAAAAATAGAGCCATAGACCGCTTAACCGAACCGTGAATACCCTAATCATAGTTCTTTAAAATAAAAATAACAAGTCACTCCGAAACAAAACAGTACAAATCTTCTATAATAAAAAATTTTGGTAGGTGGTTTATAAATAATAATCTTGAATATAAATAGTTGCAAAAAAAAAGGATGAAATATTATTACTTATTTCTTATATATTAACATTATTTTATAATATTTAACAAGGTAGATACAAATACCCTATGACACATATCTCTATATTAGAGTACAAGTTCTAAGGTGGGTATAGGATATGAAGACCTATACTTATACCCTATCATATGACAGCATGTTTTGAAAAATCTGTACATATACCCTACCCTATGACTTTGCCTTAATGCCCGCCTAGACCTTACTTAGTCAAGCTGGGTATAGGTAGGTACTCTATACGACAGGTTTACTCGCTCACCTTTATTTAAAATTTTCCAATATATATATATATATATATATATATATATATATACAGGGTTTATCACAAAAATCTTACTAATGTTTTGGCTTATTTACAAACATATGAACCGTGTTCGTATTTTTCTACAAATAAGTGCCCAAAATTTCATATAATAGTGTTACTATTATCTAATAATTAGTAGGACACATGTTAATACCACACTAGTGTAAAAAATAATAATAATTTTAGATATTTTTTTACATTTTTTATTTTTAATTTTCCAAGTTTTTAAAAGTGATTTTTAATATTTTTATTTATTTATTAAATTAATTTTATTAAACCAATAAGGTGATGACATGTGTCTCTCTAACATAATTTAATAATATTAACACTTCTAAATATGTGTTGATGGTCAATTTTGGGACTAGGCTTCCAAGTCTAGTTTGATTCATTTGAAGCTTTGATCAATCCGCTGGACTCAAGTCAACTTTAACTTACTCATCATAAACTCTAGAAGGATACAATTGACCTTCAAACATGGTAAGTCAAACCCCTAGCTAGGTAATTAGTAAAGTTGATTGGGATCACTCAACATATGCCCCCATGTTGATCCAAAAGGTTCTTACTTTATTTTAATGAGACAAAATTGTAAATATCTTAAGAATAATTTGCCTTAAAAGTCGATTTTTGCAAAATCTATCTAAAACTCATGTGAACTTCTGCAAAACTAATATCCATCTTAAATGTTGTTAAGTATATATTTAACATGCATTAAGTGTTTTGTTGTATCGGTAATGGACTTTAAATGCGGAAAAAATTTTATTGCAATAGCATCTGAACACCAGAGCATTAGGTTTGGACACTACTTTGTTGTCACATGATACTGGAATATATCTTATCATGTGACAGTTGCCTAGCAGTCGGATACCAAGCATAGCATTTGGACGGTAGGCGATTTTAATTGTGTAGTAAGAGCTTTTGTTTTTAAGGAATGTTAGTAATGTATGGACACTAAGGCATAGTGTATGTATGCCACATGCTTTTCATTTTGTTCTCTTCCAAGTATGGTGCGAACGCTATGATAGGACAATGGCTTTCCAAAAAGCATCCGGGCACTAGTACATAATGTTCGGCCACTAAATCTTAGAAAAACAATTGTTGGAGCATTAAATGCGAGGGAAAATTTTATAGCAAAAGGACCGAGGGCCAAATTTATAAGTGATCTTATAAATACTAAGACTTTGGGAAGATGAAGACTAGTTGGTTGAGCTTATTTATTGCTATTAAACACAATTTTAATCTTGTATATCAATTTCAAGTCTCTAGATCACAAATTTGCAATTTTTTGAGAGAGAAAATAGAGTAGTATTCTTATAAGTCTTGTTTTTGCAATTTGTAAAAGGTACCTCTAGTGTGTGTATTTATTGTGTTTTGTGACTTATGTATAGCTTCAGGAGCAAAATTGTTTGGGTAATCAATAAAGTGGTGTAAAGTCCTTAATTTGAGGCAAGTTAAGTCCATAGAGAGTAAGGAATGGTACGAACTCCACGTTACATCTAAGAGCAAACTTCTTAACCTTATCTCTTTTATTTTTTAGCATATTGTCATTTTTATTATTCTTTCAATTATTACTCAACTTGCTCATTTGCATTAAATTTCATTAAATACTTAAATTTAGTCGATATACTCAATTTACCCCCACCCCTCCCAAACCAAAAAAAATCTGAGTATATTATAATGCATTATCATTTGGTATCAGAACAAGGTCTCCAAACTACTAGTGATTAACTATATTTTAGAGTAAAAATCATGACAACTAATGCATTAAGATTTTAGAAAGATAAGCTATTAATAGCAATAGTGGGGGTAATTATTCCTATTGGAAGTATATAATGAAAATTTTCTTGAGAACTTTAAAATTGAGCCTAATGCCTAATTACCTTACAACTTAATGGCATCTTTTCTAGTCTCTTGTATGGAGGTCTCAGTTTAAATCCCCCCTCCCCTATTATAATAATGAATATATGGATGAAATGCATAATAGGTTTATTGACACCATAAATCCTTTGAGTACATTTTGGAAGAATTTACGAATGTGGAAATTAATTCCAAACTTCTTAGGTTTTTGACAAAGAATTACTAAGTCAAAAAATCCGTTATTAAGGAGGCTTGTGATCTAAACATGATGAGCAAAGAAGAGCTCCTTGGTACCTCTAGACACATTAATTGATAAAAAAAATAGAGAGAGTAAGTAAGGAAAAAATCCATAGCTTTCAAAGCAACATATGACAATACAAGTGATGATGAGAGTAATGATGAAGATGTAGCTCTAATAGCGAAAAAGATTCAATAAATTCATGAAGTTTAACAAGAGGTTGAAGAGGAAAGATGACTCCAAAAACTCCTCTAGATCAAGGAGAGAAAAAAAGGAAGTAATCACATGCGACAAATGCCATAAGCCAAGTTACACCTAACAATATTGTGTAATGCTCAAAAATGCCTCAAAATGGAGCAATAAGAAGTCTTGATAGCAACATGGAGCATGATGACTCCATCATTTTCGAAGATCCATGCTTCATGGCATTAGACAGTGACAGTGAGGTATGCTCCTCCTCTTCAAATATATCATTTGATGAATTGAGTGAAATGTATAACAAATTGTGTAAAGAAATGATTAAACTGCAAATGAAAAATAATGCTTTGAAAGAGATTATGCTAATTGTTAGAAATGAACTTGATGAGTTTAAGCATGAATATGACAAGCTTAAGAATATGAATGACAATCTATATGAAGATAATGAGGATTTGAGATATGAAAATGGCAAATTAAGAGACGAGAATGAAAGACTATGTAAAGGACATAAGGTATTGGGCATAGAAGTACATAAAATAAAAACGCAATGTCAAAAGAATGAAGTGAAGAATGATGATACTTCATGCATGTGCTAGAAGAGCTTAAAGCTGGAAATGCTATATTGAAACTTAGCCTAAATGAATCAAAGAGACAATAACTAAGTTCATTAAAGGCGAAAAGAATCTGAACATGATATGTAAACCTTTAGAATTTATGGTAATCTTATATGTAAAACCTAAAGTCAATATTGGAATTGGAACCCTAAAGTCGATATTGAATCAACCCTAACCATAGAAATCCTAGACTCGATCAGGCAAATTCTAGAACCCTAAAATATTAGATGATCTAGACAAGTTATGGAAACCTAAAGAATGGGTAGAGTTTAAGGATTATACCTTAAAGCGTTAGAAGTTTCTAAAACCTTAACCTTTCTAGATCGTTTTCGGTAACGGCTTTCGTATTTGATTACCAACACGTGAATCAAGATGAAATATCCTGATAAACAATTAATAATTACATAATATTAATTCATCATTATAATATCAAATAAAATGTTATTAGTTTATAAAAAAAATCAGTTATAGCAACTTACACGTGCATTTTACTTTCTATCGGTAAAAAATTTGTCTCTTCTACTATTCATTCACTTCATTACTATTATTACTATTCATGTCAATAACTTTTTCTTATATTCTTACACATATATTCTTATAGTTACATAACATATTCTTACACACATTTAATCTAATATATTTTACACCTTACTTTTCATAATCTTTTCTTTTCTTCTCTCTTTCCCTCTCTCTCCCCCCTCCATGCTACCAAGCAGTGCCATACCCTCTATCTCTTCTCTATTTTCTTTTTCTTTTTCAATTTTATTTCATACTTTAATTCACACTTTTCCCTCTATAAACACCCATCATGCATACATTTTTCACACTTTACAACTTCATCTCTCACTCCAAAAGCTCTCTCACTTTTTCTCTCCAAACATTTTCTCTTTCCCTCCCCTCCTCCTCTAGTGACGAAACCCCCTGCCCCCTGACCTTGCTGTTTCCTCCTCACACACACAACTTCATTTTTTTAGGTAATCCCTTTATGCACTCATTCTATATTATGAACATTTAGTTATTCATATAAGATCCTAAATAAAACTTCCCCATGATGCTTAAAAGCTAGGGATAGAAATGCATGATTGTCATACGTGACTTAAGTTTTATTTATGTTTATGTTCATTTATGTCTATGTTGACTAATCTAACTTTTATATAAGTACTACTATACATAAGTATATATATATATATATACACACACAATCTTTAGAGCATATTGTTAACTAATCTAACTTGTTTATTTGTGTTCTTTACTTTTAAGTAATTTATTTTCATGTTTAAACTTGTTCATCTCAATTCACAATAAGTCTAGTCAATTTCTAGTCTTAAACCTGTCCATATTCAAGTTCAAATGAGACTAGATCATTTCAAGTCTCAAGGAGTCTTGACTAAAATCTAAGACTCCCACTTTACCTTATTTCATCTTGTTTCCTTTTGATTTATTTTACATGGTGATTGGATTATTCTAAGTCCCGGGGAGCCTTAATTATAAGTTAAGACTCCTATATTTTTATTTTGATTATCGTTGTATTTTATTTATTATACTTGGCACCCTTATGCTTTTAAGATCATTATAATATTATAATTCATGTATGTAAATACTCATAGTGATGTTATTATGATGCTAAAAGCAAATTCCCTAAAACCCATTTGTTGACAATTCCTTGTTATGTAAAATATTTTCTAAATTTTATTTTCAATACATAGGAAAAATTTGTAAAAAGAAAAATTCAAAAATAAAATCAACCTCCTATTTTGCTACAAATGTTGAGATATAAGCATGAATCTTAGAGTTTTTGCAATTTGAAACTCTTTTCTTGAAAACACATAAAAATCAATGTTTTGACACATAATTTTTCATATAAAAAGTAAATCGAAATCCACAAGGAATAAAATAAAGGATAATGCTTTATTTGAAGTTTGAATTGTAAATCCCTAAATTTTGGATTCGAATTTAAAGTTTAAACCCTAATTGGAAGTTAATCGGATTTCCAGAATCAACAAAACCCTAGTTTACCGTAAACGCTTAAGTCCGGCATTACTTTTCCTAGCCCCAAAAAATGAAGTTTGAGTAATTAGTTATTATGGTTCGTAATAGCTATAGGTTACGTAAAAATATCAGTTTTGCAAAATTCAAGTGTCCTTAGAATCCGATCGGACACAATTCTCGAAAAACGTGTTCCGGAGCTCGGAATAGGAAAAATATTCCAAATACCGTTAGACTCGTAAAAATATAAGATTTCCAAAAATATCAATTTCGTAATTTTCGGTAGCTAAAAATATTAGATATCGCATTTATACGCGTATTTTCTTACTACCGGCATTTAATTGTCATGTCTACTTTTACATTACACTATTTTCTATTATTCTATACTATTCATCTATCTCTACTTTTTCTTACAACCCATACACCTATTTCTTACACATTTTCATTTTCAATACAACTTCACATCTCTCATTTCTTACTTTTAATTATCAAAAGACAAAAAAATAAATTTCACTCTCTCACATCTCTCTCTTTTCACGCCGGCCACCCCCCTATTGTGCCCAATTTGTTTTGTTTTTCATTTATTTAATTAACACAAATTATCTCCCACATTTTCCTATAAATACCCCCTCATACTTTCACTTCTTTCACACCACTTCTTTACTAAAGTTACTATACTTAAATTTCTCTCCAAATCTCTCCAAGAAAGTTCTTCCAAGAAGCTCTCTCTAGTTCATCTCTTTTAGGTAAAAATTCTTCAAGAAGTTCCTATATTCATCTACTTAGTATGAATTTAATGTGTGTTTTCCAAAACCATGAAGGTTAAGAAATCAACAATAGGTTCATACTTTGTTTTTGTTCATAATATCAATTCCTTTATGTTCCTTTATGTTCATAACTATCTAAATATCTATATAGCTATATATATTATTTAGAGCATATAGGCTCATTGTCTTGCAATTTATTTACTTCATTGCAATTTATTTAATTTCAAGTTGTTCTTAAGACTAGTCTTTCTAGTCTTAGACTTGTCCTCATCAAGTCAAAACATTTTCTTTTCTTTTCGGGACTAGTCTTTTCTTAGTCCCTGGGTACCTTGATGAAGTTAAGGTCCTAATAGTTGATTTATTTCATTATTTGCTTATTCTTTTAAGTTATTATGTTCCTTTATATTCCATAATTTTATGATTCATATTTATGCATGAACATAATGTTTTTGTCTCAACAAAAATAAATGAGGAAGTGTTTTCTTAAATTAAAGATTCTTTCTAAAGAAATAGATGTAGAAAATAGATTTCTTAAAAACTCATGAACATGCTTAGAAACGATTTTTCTTAAATAAACAAAAGATTTTATACAAACTTATTTTTCATCAAGTATTAGAAATTCTTTTGGAATCATTACAAGAAACAAGAACATCCTTTTTATGAAATTGTTATTACTTTTAAAAGTTGTTGGAATCAAAGTATAGAAAATAAAAAAAACCACTCCTTAAGAATTTAAAGTGATTAGAAGAGATTAAATTTAGAAAAAGGAATATTCATCTCAAATAACTCAAGACCTTTTCAAAAGTAAAATGAATATTCCAACAAAATCTCAAAGTTCAAAATCTTTTAAAACTTTACTTTTTCATAAGTTGAGACAATTTCATTTACTTCATCCATTTGATATGAGTCAATACATATATGTATATATCTTCCAAAAAGTTTATAAAAATACTTGGAACATTCATGTCTTCAATTGAGTTTTATTTAAAAAGAGGAACTCAAGTTTTTGCAAATTCGTGGGGAATCTGGTCGCTGCTTTTTCGGAACCCAAATGACTTAGTTTTATGAAAATAAGCTTAGAAATGCATAGATCTTTTCGAGTAGGTAGAAAACGATATATTATACGCGAAATTCCGAGTTAAAATGAGCAAGTTATGGTCATTTTAAGTTGGAATTTCCTCTTATACGATTTTACCGCGATTTTAAGAAAAGTTTAGAATCTTCAAGAATAAGAGTTTTATGAAAGACTCATTTTGGGTATTTCATCTTGTTTAGGTGACGAGGGACCGGAGATCATCTATTCGGAGGACTATTTCGATTAGATCTACCGTTATGGAGTGAGTTATTCCTTTTACTAAGTTACATTTCCTTGTTTTGTGCTTGTAATTAGTAGAACTAGCAATTAAGAAAAAGATAAAAATGGATAATTATTGTGTGACTTGGTATTATGAATGATTGAATACAAGTTAAGAATATCGAAAGTTGTTTGATAAATAAATTATGATTCTTGTTTTGATATGATGAAAATTGTGTTGATCGCCTTTAACTTGAACTAAACATTTATGGTGAAAATTATATCGAAATCAATTCATGCATGTCATTCACATGAGTCACATTTGTTCACTACTAATCTTCGTGTGGGGAAACGAGGAAATGGTAGTGGTGGCTAGTAGGAACCGGAAAGTCTACATGGTGGCTAGTAGGAGCCGGAAAGTCTACAGGGCAAGCAGGAGCCGGTAAATCTGCGGATATTGATGGTCATATGGGCCTGTAACCTCCCAACCCTTGTCATGGAGGACGTTAAATTCATGCTACACTTGATTTCCGATTAATCATGTGTATCTTGCTTATTCATATGATTTGTGCATTTTCATATGTTTTGATTAAAATACTTGTTTGAATTATGGAAATGTCTTATAGATGGAATTATCTCACTAAGTTAGTCTTGCTTATACCCTTATAGTTTTCTATTACAGTATGATTATCTATGATTGGCCCCAAGAAGCCCCATTTGCCAGGTACGAGTGTAAGCTACTAGGAGTTTTTGGAAGAAGTTTATGTATTTTTAGTTTTGAATATAGACTTCTAAGAAAATCTCTATAGTAGGCTTATGTGGTAGTTATGTTTATTTTGTTATTAGTATAGTTGAACAAAGACTTTAAGGCGGGGAAATGCCCCTAAGATGATTTACAAATTTGTTATTAAATGAAGATCTTACGTTTATCTATTTAAGTTCATGCTTGCTTTTGCTATCTATTTAAACGTAATACCCCTATGAGTCTCCTACTATCTTGGAAGCACGCCTTGCATATGATATCAAAGCTCCTGTGTGACTAAGGTTTTCATTCATTAGCTTTAATATTATATGCGGCGGACTGCCACGTTTAGGGTACCCTCTGGGGCGTGACAGAATCTTTCATTATAAGTCTTTGGAAATCATTTTCACTACAAATTTTTGAAAATTATATATCATGAGCGTAAGTTTTGGTAACTTGTTACAAAGACTATTTAGTAAAAATTCTTTATTGAGCAACATCACTAGGATTATGCATGTACTGTGGATTATTGAGTTTTTAATTGTGTTTAAACATAGAAATAATAAATATGCTTTCCTTAGATGGTCTATAAAGGATGAAACTTGCAAAATGTGTCAACATGAACTTAATTACGAATCTAGGTGTAATATGATCCTAGAGATTCTGAGACCTAAATGGTCTTAAATGGTTGAAATAACCTTTGAAACAGATAGACCATTTGAATTAGGTAGAAGATGACTATTCATATGCAAAAATCAGAATTAAAATGAGTTAGCTATAACCATTTTAAGGTTTAAACTTAGTAACTAGGAAATATATCGCAAATAGAGTTGATGGTATATAACAATTGAGTAAAACTAATGTGAAGTACTTATTCTAGGTATTTCTTTTGTCTTGGTGACATGGATTTCGAAGCTCCATTCTCGGAGGATTGCTTTGACTAGAAGATACTAAATGGCTAAGTGAGTTTATCTCTATTACTTTACGTATTCTGGTATGTGTTAATAGCATAAAGCACTAGAATATAGAGAAGATAAAAATGGAATTGCATGTAGGGTCATCATGGTTTCATGCTTGTGCTTCATGGTGCTTGATAATTGAAAGATAAGTATACTGAAACTTAAATTGTTGATTAATTCTTTTGTTCTATTACCATGTTGTTGTGTATGTGGATATTGCAATGATAACCTTAAAAATGGACATTAACTTGGTTAGAGATGAACTAATAAAATGTTCAAGTATGACATGAAGTCGAATCACATTATTTTTGCTACTACTTCTATGAGTGAGATTGGATGGGCAAGGTACTAGTTTTGGATGTTGTGGAATTGTGTCGGGGTTGGTTAAAGTTTTCAAAATTTATAAAACTAATTGGTTCTTTTCAACTTCAGTTTGACAAATTCCAACATTCATGACAAGTGTACCTATCGAAGTAGTATAGCAAGAATTAGGTCGGATCCCAAGAGAATGGTGGCAACTATTATACTCACAATCCACTTATTTTCTAGCCAAGAAAAAAGCTCAGCAAGACATAACAAAGGAAAAGAAGCTATACTAGATCAGAGTATTCACAAACATTTTCAGGGCAAAAAATTAAGATGGGTTTGTAAAAATGCAAGATGATAGCCCAGGGTTTGCTTTACCAATTCCTTATCATGTGAATCCAAATCTAAACTCCGAGAGAGTTGTTGTTGATGTATTTGTACTGGTGGACTCATTGAGTTAAACTAAAGATTCTCTCAAAGTCGGTAGTTCTAGATCTAAACCAAACTACCGAAATCTCTTCTCAAGCTATCAACGATCTAGACCCACATAAAGCTTAAGAATCCATTGGTTTAAAAAATCAACTTGGTGCATTTTAAAAAACAAGAGACAGAAAGCCTCACAACCCCTCTCTTAAGGCAATTATGAATAACTCCACTAACAGCCGAAGATCTATCCAAAAGAACAACTTATCAGCCTATTTAATTGAAATCAAACATGGGTCTAACAGGTGCACCACATAATGAAACCCATATAAACAGATTCAAGCTACTAATCATAAATTGAAATAATCTAATTTATTCAATAATTAAATTTTCATGTGAATATAATATTAGTTCTAAATATTAAGTTTAAAGTAATTTTGATATATGAAAATAAATGTGTAGAAATAGGTTTGATATACTATGTTTATTAATGTATGTGAGCATGTGTAATGAGATTAATGTTATTGTTTTATGTATATTAATTTATGTATAGTATAATTAATGTTTGTGTTTTTTATGTTTTAATATGTATGTGTTATGTTTAAAATTATCAAAACAACTTTTGAATTGCCAAAGTTGTTAGCAGAATTATCAAGTTAAGCCTATTTTTCAAGCTCAAATTAAATTCAAATTAACCCAAATTAAGCAAAATTAAGCCTAAGTCATATATACCCCAAAAGTCAAACTTAGGATAAATATAAGTCTCAAATTTAATCAAATAGAGCCTCTTTTGGCAGCCCATATTTTTCATACGAATTTTTCCACTCTTCATTTCCTTCTCTTGTCCTTCTTTCTTCAAAACATAAGCCCTAAACCTTAGCCAAAAACAAGCTCTTGGATTCAACAATTTCTCCAAGTCAAAGCCTCTTCTTGTAAGTTAATGCAAGTATAAACTCTTTGTTTATTTTCTTTCTTGTAATATAGATGTAGAATGCATGTTAGGATGAGTTTATTGTCATATGACTTTGAATGGTTTTATGTATTGATAAATGTAGGTTGTGTTTTATTATTATATGAACTTGTTTATGTGCTATGGAAGTAGTGAGAAGTGTTGATGAGGATTGAAGTTGATTTGAGTAGTTAAGTTTGAAGTGAAGAGTAGGAGAGGGTTTAATGTGAATGAAGTAGTTTGATGTGTGATGTCCAAAGTTGCTAGGATTGGTTAATGTGGATAGAAGATAGTGTATGAAGCTAAATATGTGTTTGAAAAAGGATTAAAAGTGTTATATGTTATAAAATTTCAAAGTGTAAAACAGGGGAAATGAACACTTTTCAGACAGGTTGTTTTTGAGTGTATGTCGGCATCTGGTACTTTAACGCCGCCGGCGTAGAGGCGGTGTTGAATGTGATCAAAACCGATTTTTCTAAAGCTGCTTCAAACGCTGCGTCTTTTGTAAAGAAATTGGCCGGCATTTATTTTTCAAATCGTACGCCGACCACTAGGGCTTCAACACCGCCGGCTTTCAATTGGTGTTGAATGCAAACAGAATCGATTTTTTTAATGCCGGGCTTAATGCCGCTGGTGTATAATTCCAACGCTGCTGGCATTCGGCTCAACATTGCCTGTGTAAATAGGTCGCGTATCTCTTGAGTTTTTACAAATTCAACTTTCTTTAATTTTCATTCTTTACTTCATATATGGTCTTCTAATGAATCTATAAGCTATATAAACATGTTTTAAGTATGAATTAAATGATAAAACTATATTTTAAGTTCAATGAATCTCCTTGTATAGTTAACTTAGGATTGTGTTATAATATATATATATTCTACGTTCGATTATTGATTTGTTTTGATATTTCTTATTTCAGTTAAAGGTTTGTTTTTGGTTAAACAATTATATGCAATGGTGCGATATGATGCAATAGCGATTCGTTTTTGGTTAAGCGGATAGCCGATGGGGGGAATAGTATCCTAGTAACATTTGCTTAAACTTAGGGAGAAATGCCATGGTTTAGTTCAAAGTTTATGGAAACTTGTGAACTAGGCTCATGTTATGGACTGAGTTTAAGTAGAGTCGGGAAATGGCTTTTGAGCCCTAAATGAAGCTATTTCTTTATGCAATAGATATAGGAGATATAAGTATTCGGATTGCTTGTATTAACCCCCTAAGCAGCTGTTGTTACTCAGACCCTAAATTCCCAGAGTGTGATTCTGGGGTTTGAATACCCTATTGTTGTTTTGTTAAAAGAAAACTTAACAAGATAATGACTTGATCGTTGATGCATTTCATTTGATTTAAGTTGCTTGACAAATTGTTTTTGTATTTGTTATTACGTACTAGGCCTTCGGCTCACTTTTGCTGCTTTGCAAATAATGAAGATGAGTTGTATGATGATCTGGGATACGGGTCAATATTGAGAGATTCTTAGACGAGTGGGACAAGTAGGACTCAAATGCCCTTGGATTTGGGAGAAGCTTTTGTTCAAAGCATAATTCTCTACATAGAAGACTTGTTAAATAGCCTAAGTTGTAAAAGATCTTAAGATCTCTTTAGATTATCTTTTGTATCAAGAGCAACTTGTAATTTTGTAGTGTCTTAGATTGACACTAAACTTTGTACATATAATGTATATATGTATGGATTGATTTATTAGCAATCTTGTTTTGTTAAAAGTTGTTTATAAAGTGTCAGTAGATTTGATCAAACAATTCTCATAAACTGTTAGTTTTATGACAACCTTACATATAATGTGAAAATGTTATATGTGGTTGGGGACTCGGTACTCTAAATCACGAGATTTAGTGGGTCGGGTCTTTACACAAATACCAGTCAATTGATTAGGATCTGGATTTGCAAATCCTAAGCTATAGGAGATTATTTCTCCATTGTTTTAAAGATTAAGAACATAATCCGAACAAATAATATGACATTAATCGAAGGATATCACAATTCGAGACAGAGTCTTGTAGAAATTACAAAACAATGGGTTAAAATGATTTTTACCCGAAAACTATGAGATCTTCCAAAGCAAGAAGAAATAAAATTCTTTCGCTCCAAAAATTCTCTCTCTATACTGTTTAGTACTATTCTATCGTATGTATGATGTACACTCTACCGTGTGCCTTTGCGCGTTTATTTTAGGCTCAGGGCATGGAAATCATGAAGATTTTATTGCTGATGTGGTAGATTTTGTATAATCGAAAGCAAATTCTTTATTCACATGTGCATCTAAATTGTCTACTCAATAGTCGCCGGTTACATGGGAGCTATGGTTGAATGCATGTAGAAAGAATAAGTCAAGCTTGACACTTAAGAACGCTTATGTTTTTATCCATTGCTCTATCGAGGGTGGAATTGAGACATTTGAGGCTTGTATGGCTAAGGCTTAAGGTAAAAATAGATAGAAATGATCTTCAAAGGGAAACTATCGAGGGTCAAATACGAAGCTTGACTTTGAGGCTCGATATAAGCTTTTCTGCAGAATTATGCTCAATTTCCTTAAACAAAAGTCGAGGTTCATGTCGAAGACTTGAAGCTGAGGCTTGACAGACCATTTTTCCTTGTTTTTCTTCCTTTGTTTGGCCTCGATAGTGATTCTTGCAGGGTTCGATTTTGTTTTCCTTTGATTTTGTTTGTTGTTTCTGCTCCAAATCTGATCAATCACTTAAATTCTACTTCCTTGGATTCAAGGAGCTATAAAACAACAATTTTCACTAAAAGCACAAGTTTTATGGGAATTTGCTTAAAATCAGAGCAAAATGAATCCAAAGTCCCATGGAAATGATAGAGTAAATAAGACTTATCAAATTCCCCCACGCTTAAGCCTTTGCTTATCCTCAAGCAAAATCATTCAAACCAATAGGGCTTAATAAGGAAACAAATCATGAATGGATATTTGATGAGAACATTTAAAGCTAGAATCATCTCAACACTTCGAAAATTCAATTTGACTATACTAGAGTTAATTTTGCAAAAATCAAATAACTTATCTATGTAAATTAGCTTTACCCTCCTCATTTAATAAAGAATTCCAAAGCAAAAATTATTCAGAAGATCGATCAGAGTAAGAAAGAAACTTAATTAACTTTTGTCCCTTTATATAAAAGTATATAATTCTCAATCACTTCTCTAAGCAGAGTAATCGAAAATGAATGCATATACATCAGTTCATCCCCTAAATCTTTTTCCTTCGTTTGTGCTTTTTATTTTTGCCTTTATTTATTCATAGCTTCAAAGGGGAATGTTTTTGCCTTCTTCTTTTCAATTCCTCTGGATAGGTTTTTGCTTGTTTTTTTTTTGTTTATTTAAAATTGAAAGAGGAACAAGAAATTGCTCTTCTGAGGGACCAATCCATGCCCATTTCAACCCTAAGTGCATTGGTTATCGTTTTTTCTAATTTTTGTTTTGCTTTTAGTTTTTCAATCAAAGCACAAGGAAAAATCATCAAGTTATGATCATTATTTGAACATTCACCAGGGATTAAAACGGCTCTCAAAATGATTAAATAGAAAAACATATAGATCATTTAAGATTTTATAAGAAAATTGAGTAGCCTTATTAAGGACTTTAAGCTAATTTCAGCTCTAAATTTCTAAATTAAATAACGAGTAAAACTACTTCACATAGATATTATAAAGTGATTTGAACAATGTAAAATAGCTCAATCTCATGATAATTTCATTGATCATTCAACTGATTTGATTTTTTCAAAAAAATTTGGTCATATTTTAGCCATTTCATTGGTTTCTTGTTATTTTGTGTGGAAATTTTGATTTTTGTCTGCAAATACTCTATTTAACCTTAATCTTCTATCCTCCCCACACTTAAACTAAACATTGTCGTCAATGTTTAATAGCATGTTAAAGAGATAGGGATTCAAAACAATTCAGATAATTTTAAGCAAGATTGAACAATTTGGAAGTTAAGAAAAACTTCTCTTTGTGAGCTCGAGAGTCAAATTGTTGTCATGGTCTTCATTGCCCTGTGTAATTTTGTTCTAACAAATTTCAACAAACATTAGCAAATATCAAGGCTCAATCAGAGCCTCGATAAGGTTATTGACAAAAGATTATATCAGGAAAGAATCAGTATTTATTATAAAGAACGAAAGGATCAAAATAATTTATAAATTACAACAGATATCATAATTAATTAATTGATAAATGTATTCTATTGTTTTTTCTCCCAACCAGTATTGCCAAGGTTTACTAAACTCATTTCCCCTTCTTCTTGGCATGGAAGGGTCAGGCTCTCTCCTATTATTATTTCCTCCTCTTCTTCCTCTTCCTCTACTTCTACTCTTTATTTGGCTAGTCGATTGGGAAGGGGTAACTCCTTTTTGTTTTTCTTCCATCTTAGCTTCTCTTTCAAAATGTTGTTGGAGTTTTTTCGCATAAAGTTCATCATTCTTTTCTTGTTCTAATTTGCACTTTATTTTCTCTTCTATTCTTTTTTGTTCTTCCTCATGTGCACTATTTTCCAAGAAGTTATCATCATAACTTAGTCATTGTAATCTTGTTGTGCTTCTTGGATTGTTCAAGCTTGAGCCTCTTCCTTGTAGGTCTCCTTCCTATGTTTGACAGCATTCATCAGGCTTATATAGTAGTACTGTCATCTATGTCTTATGATTCTTGTGCTTCAGGAATAGGATCTTCTCTATTCAACTCAGTAGGATCAAGAGTCACTAGGGTTTCTGTCTGAATACACCCTATTCTTGATTTGTGGATTTATTTTTTTTAGAAGTTTTCTTCTTGGAAGATTTCTTCTTTTTCTTATTCTTCTTAGTAGTCGTACCCTTTGTAGCTGCTCCTGCTTCTTCTTTGTTCCATTGCTCTTGGAGCTATCTAGCAAGCTCTTTATCCTTCTTTTCTTGTTCTAATGCCTCTAGATGCTTTTGGATATAGCTTTGATGCTTTCTTTCTTGCATCAAAAAGGCTTCTTTTTCTTTCTCCTCCTCAGTTCTAGGGGATCCAATTGGCTTCCCAGCTACTACACTCTGTCTCTCCTCTTTCAATCATCGCTCATATTTCTTTTGTTGAGCCATGCTTTCGTGAAACCCTTGCATATCATCTAATAAAAAAGGGTTTCTCCATTGTAGTCAACTCATCCTTCATCGGGGTTTCTATAGCAAGCTTAATCAAGAGATTTGGTATTAACTCATCCAACATAGTATCCATTGCAGGTCCGAAATAATTATCTACAACTATCTGAATAACTGTAGCTTTTATCTCTTGAATTATATCCTCGTGCATTATTTTCTTCTTCCAAGGTTTAGATTATGAGCTTGTTGATGGCTTAAAGGATCTCTACTTCTTCTTCAAGAACTTCGTAGGAGGGAATCTGCAAACCAATTCTTCCATAGAATGACTGGTCAGAGGGTTCTCCTAAATAAACATTGTCAACAATTGTTAGTGCTCCCTCCACCACAATGGCATATACTTGTTCGCAGATGAAAAGGAAGATATCTTCACTTAATACCTTCTCTTGCATCAAGATTTCGTCTGTAGATTCTCTCATAGCTTTGTCTATCTCAACATCCAAGGCATCGAATTCTTCTTCAATGGGTAAGGAATTTAAATCAATTCCTTTATTCACCCTCATTATGGCATCTTCATTGGAGATATTGACAACAGCTTCTGCTTCCTCTACTGCAACTTCTCCTGAAACTCCTCTCTCTCATACCATCAGTTTAGCAAGATCACTTAGGAGGCTTAGCTTGGATCTTTCATCAGCAATCTTGACTAGAGCATCTTCTAAGATAAGCTCCATCATTACTTCGACTATTGGTAGTTGTTCTAGATCAGCAACAACTTCCTCATTAGGAGAGATTGAAGTAAAGTCCTCACCTAAATCATTAGGAAGGATCAATTTCCTTCTTTTGGGTAAGGGTTCCTTGGTTTTCTTTTTGGTATAGGTTTTGGGTAAGGTGGGAACGGAGGTTAATTATGTTTCAGGCTTTACGGTGGCTTCATTGTGCTCACAAATATTATGGGTCGATGACTCAGCCAACTGTTGGGTAGTTTCTATGTTTAGGGGTGATGCATGTGTATAAGATTTTGTATGTACTAGGGATTGTATATGGGCCGGTGTATATGTAGGTGAAGGAAGGGAATGTGGTGGTGATAGTTTGGCATCATTATCATTGTCACCATCATTAGGGTATGACTTTACCAAGACTAGTAGTGAAGATGGGGGTTTGGATGTTGAGGGGTAAGGAACAAATTTGGAAACCACTTCCAAAGTATTGTTCATCATCTTCTTTAGATCATCTATTCCCTCTTTTGTACTTTTCTCTAAGTCAAATAGCCTCTCTTTCATTTCACTCACCTTAGTTTCCAATCAGTTGAAGCTGGTTGCTGATGGTTGTGAAGTAGCTTCTTGTGTAGAAGCTTCATTAAGAATGTGAGAATGAATTCCTGGTTGGATCTGTGGTTCATCCCTCACATGTTTAGCTGGTGCAGCTGATGTTAGGGTAAGATATGGCTCAGGTGTTACTGGTTTTGTACTTGCAGTGGCACCTACTTCTGTTAGATTCCAGTCCCTAAAGAACTTCTTTCATAACTCTTTGTTACTGCACACCACATCCGTGGTCCTTGGTCAGGCTACATTCCCAAATTTCTCAAAATTCTTGTTATCAGGCCACCCAAAAAAATTTCTTTGCAGTTCATAGTTGCTTGATACTTTATCATGCAGGCAATCAACAGTCCTACATTCAGTTTTATCCCCCTCATAATGTTGATCATTGGATGGAGTTCATCTTCGATAACAGTAGATCCTCCTTCCAATTTGGAAAAGTATGCTTTTGATTAGCATATAGCAGCATCCTTACACTTTTGTTTCTAAATTTTGATCCTTTTGTTCGTGATGGCGCAAAAGGGCTTTTGTTCGTGATGCAGATAGGCCTCACTATCATACATGCCCATTGCGGAAATGAACTTCCTCATTGGGACCTCCTCGTATTCCCTAAATGCATAAAATCTGACAAACTGTCCAAGCTAAGTACTTCCCCTTTTATCTTCAAGCTAGCCATGAAGGCTATTGTTACTGTTCTGAAAGCATCCTCTCTTACCTCAAAAACATGCTTCGCTTCCAAACAACATCTTCGAAAAACTTCTCAAAGTCATTCTCCATCCCATAATTCCTCAGCAATTACCAATTCAATACAGAATTCTCAACTATTCTCTTCTTAATTAAAAACAGGCTATACCTCTCCCTATCTTCGATAGATAAACCTATAGGAGTGTTAAGGAACGTACTTACTTGTGTTGATGACCTAGACTCATGTCTAGCCTTTTTGGATTGTTTTTGGGATTGGGGTTGTGTCCTTTTGGGTGCCATATTCTGCAAAAGAAATGTAATCGACATAAGTGTTTGTACAATAAAAACTCTGAAATAAGCTTAGTTCACCCTAAAAATATCCTTTTGAAAAACTCAGCCTAGGGGTGAACCGATTCAAAAACTTTCTTTAACGAATTTTCGGTTAAAAATTTGTTACAATACTATTTTGGTTGCATTCTTACTTAAATAATTCGAAACAAACTAGGTTTAACAAAAATTACAGGGAAGCTTAAAAAAGTGTTAAGACGAAGTTTGTAACCAATTACTCAACATTCCCAGCTTTAGAAAATCTCTCAAAACAGTTATACAAACTTATTAACTTCATTTCACAATAGATACGAAGAAACTATGGTCATTTCAAAGAAAAACCCTAGAATGCGCAATCTATGTTTACTACTCATGCTTCAATAAAACAATAAAAGTAAAGAACAAGAAAAAAGAATAGAGCTCACATTTTTATGTTGATGCTCAGAATGATAAAAAGAAGTAATTTTTACAAAGTTTGTGACACAGGGATATCGAGGGTAATATTTTGTTCTATCTGGTTCGAAAATTTTGAATGCAATGATGAAAGAGGAATGAACAGTCTTTTAGCCTTTTATATTAAAAAGTGTGAGGGCCAAATTTTAGGCTTGAAAATTTGGTTACAACTCATTTATTAACAAAATAATTAATGAATTAAAGAATAGTGACTTAAATGCAAGTCGACTTAAAAAAAAATTAGCAGTAAGTTTCACAGCACATGGAACAATAAAGATAAATCAATTCATGTAACTCAAGAATTTCTTAAAAAAAGATGTGTTGATTATTGCACTGTCGGATTCACTAATTTAAACTAAAGCATCTCTTAAGGCCGATAGCTCTAGATCTAGATGCTAGATCCATATAAAGAACAAGAATCCTTCATTTAGGAATCCATTTTGCTATTTAAAACAAGTGACATAAGACCTCCTCACTAATCCCTCTCTCAAGGCGATTAAAGCAATGTCATCAATAGCCTAGATCTATTCATTAAAATCTCCTCTCAATCCAACTTGACGAAATCTAACATGAACCCAAAATTGTGCACTATAGAAATTCAAGAACTATTAAGTTCAAGCTATTGAACACAATAAAACAACATGTATTTAACAAAAGCACAATAACGTTACATGAAACCGACCAAGAATCCACAAATCCAATAAAATTGGCTACTCCTCCATGAATATAGCCATACAAATCAAAGAATAAGAGAAATAACTCAAACCCATAGTAAGATAAAGCAATAAGAACGAAAATTCTTGATGAATTGAAGCGTTAAGCCCAAAGCTGCTATGAAACCTTAAGAGTTCTTGTGTTTCTCTCTCTAAAGAGGGATTAGTTATCCTAGTAGGGTTCTTTTTAGAAAAAGTACTCTAAAACCCTTTAAAACCCTACTCTCCTATCTTCTCCAAAAAGCTTTGTAAAAAGAATGCAAGATGGTTATTTATATTTTTCTGATTTCTTTCCTTCCCATCCTGCCCTTGCAGTGCTGAAGAAAGGGCTGAAAAGATAAAATGGCTTGTTTCTTGCATAATCTGGCCCAATCTGCATTAATTGCGTTGAATCATCATATAATCTTCCAAATAACCCATGAAGCCTATAAATGAATTTTAACAAGATAAATGTCCTTTTCTTCATCAAATCATAAAAATTACATAATAAATATGTATAAATAAGCACAAACTTAAGGTCCATTGATGCCCTATTCCTTCTTCAAGAAGTTAGGACTTGTTGAATCCAAGCCAACCAGGATGAGTTTGCAACTTGCAGATCGATTGTCAAATTTCCTAAAGGAATCATTGAAGACGTTTTGGTGAAAGTTAGGAAATTCATGTCTTGTTGACTTTGTGATATTGGATATGGCTGAAGATTGGGATGTTCCTTTGATATTAGGAAGGCCTTTTCTTGCTACTGCTCGAGCATTGATCAATGTGGAGGAAGGTAAACTCACTTTGAGGGTAGGAGATGAAGAGTTAATGGTAAAAATCGCTCCACTTTGAAATACCTAGTAAGTTCTGATGATTCATGCTATGCTATTGATGTTATTGATGCCTTTGTGGAAGAACATTATGATGAATTGTTGTGCCAAGATGAGTTAGAATTGAGTTTGACTAAAGGTAATGAGAAATCGACCACTAATCAAGAGTAGAGACATTTATTGAACAACTTGACACTGTAGAAGAAGTAAACTCCCTTGGTGGATTTGAAGAGTTGAAGAAAGACAACAAGGCGAGACTTAAAAGTTCCATAGAAGAACCGCCAGTTTTGGAATTAAAGCAACTTCCAAGTTATTTGGAATATGCCTTTCTTGTAGAAGACTCCAAACTACAGGTTATCATAGCCTCAGACTTGTCTCAAGAGCAAAAAAACCAGTTACTCACGATTCTTAGAGCTCACAAGCGAGCTATCGCTTGTAAAATTTCTGACGTAAAAGGTATCAACCCCTCTTTTTACACTCATAAGGTATTTTTGGAAGATGGATTTAAGCTGGTGGTTCAACCCTAAAGGAGGCTCAATCCAAATATGAAAGAGGTGGTTACGAAGGAAGTAATCAAGCTCCTTGATGCAGGATTAATTTATCCTATATCTGATAGTTCTTCGATTAGTCCTACTCAAGTTGTACCCGAGAAAGGAGGGATGACTATGGTCACCAATGAAAAGAATGAATTCTTGCCAATGCGTACTACTACTAGATGACGTGTTTGCATTGACTACTGGAAGCTTAATGATGCGACCCGGAAGCACCATTTCCCTCTTCCTTTTGTGGATCAAATGTTAGAGAGATTAGCCGGGCATATGTTTTATTGCTATCTTGATGGAATGTCCAGATACTTCCAGACACCAATAGCTCTAGAAGGTCAGGAAAAGACTACTTTCACATGCCTCTATGGTACATATGTACAGGAGGATGCCATTTAGGTTATGTAATGCATCAGTTATGTTTCAATGGTGTATGTTGGCCATATTTGATGATTTGGTGGAGAAAATCTTGGAAGTTTTCATGGACAACTTCTCGGTTGTCGGAGATCCATTTTCGATTGCTTGAAAAATTTAGAAAAACTGCTAATTCGTTGTGAAGAGACGGATCTTGTTCTGAATTGGGAGAAATGCCACTTTATGTGTAAAGAAGGCATTGTTCTTGGTCACAAGGTCTTTCATCAAGGCATTGACGTTGATCCAACGAAGGTGGAAGTGATTTCTAAACTCCCTATACCAAATTCAGTCAAGGCCATCAGAAGTTTCTTAGGTCATGCTCGTTTTTATAATCACTTTATAAAGGATTTCTCTAAAATAGCCGTCCATTAACTAGGCTATTGGAGAAAGATATGCCTTTTGATTTTACACTGGAGTGCAGTAAGCCTTTGAAATTCTTAAGGAAAAATTGACAGTTGCACCAATTATGATAGCTCTTGATTGGAACTTGCCCTTTGAGCTTATGTGCAATGCAAGCGATTTTGTTGTGGAGCGATTCTGGACAAAGGAGAGATAAACATTTTCAGCCTATACACTATGCTAGAAGACCCTTAACAATGCTTAAGTCATTACACTATAACAGAAAAGGAGATGCTAGTTGTAGTGTTTGCATTTGAAAAGTTCATACCTTATTTAATCATATCCAAGGTAATTGTCTACACTGATCATTCGGCCTTGGGATTTTTTATGACTAAGACCGATGCGAAGCCAAGGCTTATCAGGTGGATATTGCTCTTACAAGAATTCGAATTGGAAATACATGACAAGAAAGGAGCATAAAATTTGGCAGCGGACCATCTCTTAAGACTTGAGAATCCATTCTTAGAGGAACTCAAAGAGGAAGACATTAATGACTCCTTTTCGGAAGAAAACCTTTATGCAATATGTCAAATGTTAAATCCAGAAACACCTTGGTTTTTAGATTTTGCAAATTATTTGGTTGGTAAAATTCTTCCCAATGAACTTGATTATCATGCCAAGAGGAAGTTTTTCTCTAATTAAAGCATTATTATTGGGAAGATCCATTTGTTTTCCAGATTTGTACTGATCAAATGGTGAGGAGATGTGTTTCTCATGAAGAGGGATGGCAAATCCTTAATGATTGCCACTTCGGACCCACTGGAGGTCATTATTCGACCAATCGGACTGCACACAAAGTCCTAGAATCTGGTTTTTATTGGCCACAATATTTAAAGATGCTCATCATCTTTGCTCTACATGTGACCGATGTCAAAGAATTGGAAATATTTCAAAAAGAGATCAAATGCCCCATAATTTTGTATTAGAATATGAAGTCTTTGATTTACGGGGTATTGATTTTATTGGCCATTTCCTACTTCTTATGGAAACAAATACATACTTGTAGTGGTTCATTATGTTTCTAAATGGGTCAAAGCTCAAGCTTTACCTACGATGATGCATGAGTAGTTGTAAAATTCCTTAAGAAGTTGCTCTCACGATTTGGAGTTGCTCGAGAGATTATAAGTGATCGAGGAACACACTTTTGCAATAATCAAATGGAAAAGTTGTTGAAAAGATATGGAGTTACACATGAAATTGTGACACCTTATCATCCCCAAACAAGTGGGCAAGTGGAAGTGTCTAATGTGAATTGAAGCGGATTCTATAGAAGACGATGCAGCACCATAGGAAGGATGGGCAGAGAAGCTTGATTATGATTTATGAGCTTATCGAACGGCCTATAAAACGCCTTTGGGAACCACTCCATATAGATTGGTTTATGGAAAATCATGCCATCTTCCAGTAGAGATTGAACACAAGGCGTATTGGGCAATCAAGTTGGTAAGCTTTGAATTGGGAGCTGCTGCAACTGAATGAATTGGATGAGTGGAGAAGACAAGCATATGATAACATGAGAATATATAAAGAAAAGATTAAGAAATATCATGATTCTCATATTTGCCATTCAAGGGAATTCAAGGAGGGAGACCAAGTTTTATTATTCAGTTCTCGGTTAAAACTTTTTCTGGGAAAGTTGAAATCAAGATGGTCAGGCCCTTTTGTAGTCAAGAAAGTGATGAAGCATGGAGCAGTGGAGCTTGAACACGTCCAACTCATGACAATTTCATAGTAAATGGTCAAAGATTGAAGCTCTATTTGAGAAATGAAGATAAAGCTCTATATCGTGAGCAGTTTTGACTCCAATCACAGGAAATTAGCTGATGAATTAAAGGATGTGAGCAACAACGTTAAACAAGTGAGCTTCTTGGGAGGCAACCCATGGCTAACTTAGTAAGTTTACTTTCTTCTTTTTCTTTGTTTTCTTCATCCTACATTTCTGTCAAAAATTGCATTTTTTCATAAGACGGAGGTCACATTTCATCATCATGGCGAGAATTTTAAAGCATGGGGAGGCAATTTACTTAAGTAAGAGATTCCTAGCTATCATGTTTTAAAGATCCCAGGTATGTATTTTTCAATATTATTAGGATCATCTGGCCTAGCAAATCTGAAAAATCTTAAGTCTCCACCACCAAGAGCACACGTAATGTTTAAATTAAGGCACAAATGTTTAAAACATTATGTACAAATTTTTGGATAGTACACACCCGAGCATGCCTGTGCACTTCTAGAGGCACTTTGGAAATTTTCAAACTTTGCTCTCGGGTGGAATTTTTGGGCTCAGCACAGCCTCGAGCACGGCCATGCACCCAATGAGGCACTCCACACTTCACAAAATTTGCTTTCGTAACATTTTAGTGGCCTACACGGCCTCGAGCATGGCCGTGCACTCCAAGAGGTACTCTCCACTTAACACTCCTATATATATCATGCATCTCTCTCCTCCATCATTCTTCTTGCTGTCATTTTCACACGAACACTCCTCTCTCTAACATCTATAATTGTCCTCCCTTGCATTTTTTGCATTTCATCATCCCCACGCCACTTATCATTTTCTTACATTAACATCTACACTTGTCCTCCCTTGCATTTTTGGATCATCACAACATAAGTACGTCATGCTAATCCTCTCTTTTCACTTTATTGGGAGGAATTTGCTGCGCTTATTCTCATGATTATGGGTTTTTGTCGATCTATGATTTGAGATTCCATTTCGTTATTTGCATGTGAGTTGTTATGGTTATAATAGGTTGATAATCTCATGAGAACGTGATTTAAACAACTTTGTGTCAATATTTCCATCAAAACAACAAGATTCATGAGCAATTCTAGGCTTCATGCAAAAAATTGATGATAAAAATTGGGGCTTTTGTTCTATTATTGCAATTAAGTGAAATTAGAAGTAAGTAGTGTAAGAATCATCTCTTGTTTGTGCTTATAAAGTGCTAATTAGTTCATAAGTGTAAGAATTGGGGATTTTTCATGAATGAGTTGAATTAGTTCAAGAATTCTTAATGATTTATGGTCTAAAATCTATTTTGAATCTATTCACGACCATATGCAGGACAATTTCTTGTGCTCGTGTTATTTTGAATTTTTGATATGTTGAGAATTCTACCCCACCTAGTACACGATCGTGTACTTTGTAGTGCCGAAAGTTACACTTTGAATTCTTGTTTTTAGACAAAGAGATGTGACCATTTGAACCATTACATGTATTTTAAACTTGCTTCCAAGGACTTATTTCATGCAAGCTCTAATTTTTTAAATTGCACTAAGTTTTGTTTCTTTTGTAGAAATGAGGACAAAAAGAGTTGCTCACAAGAAATCCAAAAGGAGCGACGTTGCTCAACAACCATCTACTTCACGCACTACCAAGAGGGCACGATAACATGAAAAGCCTCAATAGGAAGTGCCTCGGTTGATTTCGGATGAGGAGTGGAGTAAGAAACGAAGGGAACGTTTGGAGAAGATGACTTTTAATAATAATGAGTACTTAGATTGGAGGACTTTACAAGCTTATGGGTTTGATGAGGAAATAAGGGAATTGTTAAGCATTGGTCCATTGGCAAAATTTTTTGAAATAGATGAGCCAACGTATAAAGAGATATCTTTCGAATTTGTCTATACTTTACAACTGAATAATTATTGGATGACTTTCCAAATTAATGGTGAGGAACATAGTGTTGCTATTCATAGGTTTGGTTATTGCTTAGGGCTCTATGAGTTAGAGGAAAATGATACTCCACAATTCAAGAAAATGCTTACAACTTGGCTAGAAGATATGACTCCCCAACATTGTTAGAAAGAATTTTGTGAAGTTGATGTTCACTACAATCCTTCCAAATCAATAGCTTCATTGATGAAAAATGTTAACTGAGAGTAGCTCACCATTTACTGGCTCATACAATTGGAGGTCGGAAAAGTAGCCATGGTGTGGTAAATAATTTCGAACTTTTCATTCTTTATAGCCTGGCTAACAAAATTAAGATAAATGTGGGGTTATAGGTGGCAAAGTTACTATATAGGCAAGCTAATGATCCAAGGTCGAAAGGGCTTTATTATGATGGTCATATCACCGAATTTTTGGAGGAATAAATTCTTTTCAAAGCTCCTACCAATGATGAAGGGTTGTCTTGCACAAAGATTTCTGATGGTCCATTCCCTTCATGGAATCTAGTCAAACTAATTGACTTGCCTACCCCATTTCGGTATTCCACACCTCGCAGGGATGTCTCATCAACATCCACAACATCGTCTCCAATGACAGATTTTCAACAGTTGGTGAAAGAATTTCGGGAAGAGAGAGAGCTTAATAGAAGGGAGAGGAAAAAGAAAAAAAAAGTTTAGGGCTTCGGTTTGGAAATTTTTTGGCCGACTTGCTGGTTGTTTTTCATCGCCACCGACCGATTAGCCTAAATATTAATCCTCTCCTGATCCTCCATCACTTATCCAAGAAACTCACAGGCGATCCGGTAAAGCACCAGCTATTCCATCCTCATCTAAGGACTCTAAAGAAGATGAAGAAGAAGAGCAAGAGGAGGAAGAACAAGATACTACATCATAGGAAGAGAGTGATGAGGATGTTACCAATTCTGATTGATTGATTGTTGTGTTTTTATGATATTCTAGTCTGTACTATTGAGCTCCCTCCTATTGGGAAGACTCTTATTCTTTTCGATCTCCTCGACTTTATTCTGTTAGATTGTAGATGGATTAATTTAATTTAGCTATCTTTTCTTTTTCTTTGTTTTTGTTTTTCAGTCACAAATTTTGAGGAAGGTTCATATCAAGACCGACTGAAGGAATGTTTTGTAAAATTTGACTGGCAATCGCACTTCAATGTCACACACAAAACAATTCAGGGAAGTTTTTGTATTTTTGTATTTTTAATTTTCTTTCTTTTACTTTCCCATATTTGTGCTTGATATTGTAAGACATTGGGGACAATGTCTTATATAAGTGTGTGGAAAGGGTATATTAAGAAAGAAAATTATTTGGATCTTAGCTTTATCTTGCTTTATCTTATTGATGCACTTATTGATCCAGTTTCCCCCATTTATAAGTAGGTTGGTTGAAAATTTTGAATCTAGAAATTATACTCATCCAATTGTTATTAGCATTTAACAAATTTTTAGTGACTTTGTGTGTCTTACTCATCTATTTTGAACTTGGTATACTTAGTTAAAATTTTAGGATAAAATCTAAGTGGGGCAAATTTACTTGCTATTTAATGACTGAATCTAGAGTTGTGGAAGGGATTGAAGTCCCTAGTTTGAAAGTTAAATGGTTATGTTTCTAAGCTTGTTGGTTAGTATATCTATTTTTCAAATACTTTGAGAGCTTTTCTAACCTTTTGTGAAAGGGGTATATAAAATCAATCACTTAGTGATTCTTTTTGAATGATCTCTTTGAAAAATAAATCAATTGTTATGCTTAATAGAATATAAAAGCTTAGTTGATATGGGTGGCTTTGGTTCCTTAGAAGAGCGAAGTCTGACCCCTTTATTAACTACACAAGTTTATTATAAACAATTGATTTAAAAAAAAACACATAGCCTTTACTCCACTAACTCGGGTAAGTGAGTTAAGAGTACTGAAATCTGAATATTAAAGTGAGGGAGAGTTTATTGGGGTCCCTTTTAAACCTGGTCACTTAGGTGATGAGCCTGGGATGTGCTAACTTAGTGAACTCACTATGACAGGAAGAATGGAAAGGTCTGAAAAGATACGGTATAAACCCTTGGTTTTTAGAGTAATCCTAAGCCTTAACCCTAAGCTAGGAAATCAACTGGAAACCTTAAGTCAACAAATCTCAAGTTAAACCCTACAGTTTAGATCCGAAAATTCCGTGTTCATAAACCGAGAAGTCAAAAATTAAGTAAAGTGTGTAGAATAGTCCGTAATAATATTTGATTTCTTAAAAATATCATATTGGGTTATTTTCGGCTTATTTCGAACTCAATTGGATACTGCTTTTGGAAAGCGTGTCCCAAGGCTCGGAAAATTAAAAATACATTTTTAATATTTTTAGACTCGTATTTTCATAAGGATTTCAAAAATATCAAGTTCTTAATTTTTCGGAATCTAAAAATATCAGTTATAGCTTATATAAGCATATTTTGACCGTACCGATAACTTATTTGTTGAAATACTAAAATAATTCAATTGATTATTTAATTTTATTTATGAAATTTCTGCCACTCATTTAAAAATATTTTTCTTAATTTTATTTTGTATATTTTTATTAATAAAAAGCACTTTTTCAACCTATACTTCAAGTATAGTTCAATTGTTACTTCTACACATTATTCATGTTTTCTTTCACTCTTTCTTACACTCAATCTCCCATGCATGGCAGCTGACCACACTCTCAAGATTAACCATTTTCTTTTATTTTATTGATTTATTTAATGATTTAAAGTCTCTTTTAGTTAGAAAATTGAGTAACACAAGTTACACTTTCAAAATTCAAGTTACAAGCTAACTAAACACACCTCTCTCTCCCTATGAAAATCACGCCAGCCTCACCCCCCCGCCGCCGTCCCACCCCCCCCCCCCCCCCCCCCCCAAAAAAAAAAATTTTCTGCCATTGTTTTATTTTTTCTTTTAATTATTTAACACACTTTTATCACACTCCTCTCTCTATTTTAAAGCCTCTTACTTATACACTTTCTTTCTTTGCAACCCTACATCATTTGCTCTCTCTTTTTCCTCTCTTTATCTCTTTCTTAGCCTTGTTCTTGTAAGAAACCAAGTTGCCCCCATCTTAAAATATTGCTTCCACATCCCATTCTTGAAGATTCTTTAAGTAAACTTTCTTCTTAAGCTTCTATAGATGCTATAGGTTGATTATATGGAGGTTTCATGCATCAAAGGACTCTCCATAATGCCTAAAGGCTAGAGATGATGATGCCAAAACTTTGAAACACTCCTCTTGTTTATGATCCATATCAATATTGCTATATTTGTTGTCTTTAAGACTTTATTATCTTCATATTTATATTATACTTTGTAGATCTAAATTTTTATAAAGCTTTGGTTATGTTTATGTTTAGATCTATAGGTTTAAGGCTTACTACCATGTATTTCTTTTATATTCATGTTCATTTTATGTATAGATCTTAGATTTGAACTTGAATAAAAGTGGTGAAATTCGTATCTAGGCAAGACCCATATTGAAAGACCACCTTCCAAGTTCCGAAATGGAAGTTTTAGTTGAAAAAATGAAGGCTTAATGGATATATATCATCAAGACTTCATTTTACGTGGTTCAAAGGTGATTTTCAAGATTATTTATCAAAACAAAAATCCTATTTTCGGATTTAGGCCAAGGCATGGTTTAAAAACATGTTTTACAACTCAAAAATGAAAATCTTATTCAATAAATGGAAGACTCTTAAAATAGGATATGTAAAGGATGATTTTTCATAAGTCTTGATGGATTTTATCAAAAGATATGTTCAAAAACAATTTTTGAAAATTCGGATCTAAGCCAAGACCCATTTTTAAAGGGCTCTTGGTAGAGATGTCTTAAGGATTGGATTTTCATAAGTTTAGTTGAGTTTTCCTAAAAGGTATTTCTAAAATAGAGAGTTTTGTAAAAGACAAGTCTAGGTCTTATTTTCATTCTAAAACTCAAGGAAGAAATTCGGATCTAGGAAGAGATAAATTTTGAAAACCTTATTTTAGACTTCAAAACAAGAGTTTTATATGGAAAATGGAATGCTTTAATAATAGGTGACATAAGAAAATAATTTTTATGGTGTCATGTAAGTTTTAGCAAGGGATTCTCTCAAAACAAGAAAATGAGTTTCAACTCAAAATTTCGATTTTTACAAAAGTAGATTCTTGGAATTTTCATTTGGACAATATCATTAGGATCATATAAGTATTTAATCTTTATCTTTGGCTAGAAGTTCTCTTTACAAGTATAGAACCAATATAAGTTGATCTAAAAAGTTAAATAGAACAAAAGTAACAATTTTCAATAATAACTCAAAACTGGAATTTTTGTAACCCTACTGTACAGTAGCTTTTCGACCCTCAAATGACCTTGGATGTTTGATTTAACTTGGGAAATAGATAGATGTTTTGAAGTAGAGAGAAATCGATATATAATATGCGCAATTCCGAGTTAAAATGAGTTAGATATGACAATTTTAAGTTAGGACTTCAACTTAGGTGAAAATTGACGAACTTGGTAAATAGAATTGTTAAGTTTATTAGACTTTATAAGAAATACTCATTGCGGGTACTCCTTGTACTTAGGTGAATTGGAGGATGGATTTCCACTCCCCGAGGACTACTACAACTAGTGGATTTCTCTCCATGGCCGAGTGAGTTCTTTTCTTAAATTGTTGTGCTCATGTATGTGCTTGTAATTGTAGTGGCATTAGAATTAGGAAAAGATAAAATTATGTTGAGTTGTGATCTAATCTTGGTTGAAAGAATGATAAGTATATTGAGACGAGACTTGTTGAAAAATCATTGTATGAGCTAGTATAAACTTAGATTGTCTGAAATTCTCTATGATCGCACTTAACCTACATAATTAACATGCCACGATTATATGAATAAATTGTACATGCATATCACGTAGTGAGTCACATTGCAGTAACTAATATACCTTTGGTGGGACAAAAGTATATTAGCGGAGGCAAGGGGCATGTGTTAACATTAAGGATACAAGATTGCTTAAGTTGACGGAAGTGAGGTAGGCACTTAAAACTACCACAATAAAACAACAGAGTTTGTATAACTAAGAGAAAGAGATCAAGATTATGGTTGCATGACTTATCGACCACCCCACTCAAGATTAGAATTATGGTTGCATGACTTATGGACCACCCCAACCTTGAATGGAGGGCGTAAATCCATTCACATATGGCTCTCGGAAAGTCATATGCTTGTATGCTCATTTGCTTGTGCATTTCATATGGTTTTTAATAACTTTTCTATTTTATACTGTTGTTGAGTATTAAATATTTGGAAATGAATCTCACTAAGCTCGTAAGCTTACACCCTGATAGTTTTTGTTGCAGTGTTCCCATTTTGGGTTGTTCCAAGAGAACACTTTTCACAGGTTTATCTTTTTAGATTAAGGAGCTTTTGAAGAAATCGGGACCTAATTATAGGCGTGGACTTCAAGAAAAATCTCTTTAACATAAACTTTAATGTTTGTAAGATGGATTTAAACTGGATAGACTTCTATTATTTTGGTAGGGGTATGCACCATTGACTTTTGTAAAGACTTAACTTATTTATCTTATTGTGATTTCTATTCTTAATACTATTGTATGCTTTCTTAAGACTATTCAATTCAAAGTGTGATCCTAAAAATTGTGCAAATACACCTTACACCTGATATGTAAACTTATGGGATGACTAAGGTTGTCATACTTAAGTTTAAATATCAAGTGTGATGAACTATCGCGTTTTTGGTACCCTATAGGGCGTGACATACAGGCTAGACCCCGTCCAAAGGAATTCCCTCTTAAGGCTATTAGAAGAAATTTTTGGAGAGATTTTAATCGAAAAGAACAAAATCTAGGGGAATGATGGATACCATATATTTTCATCCTATGTTGTTGAGTTTAGAGAAGTAGTTGAATGTTTATATACCCTTTGATTAGTGGTGAGATGTAACCAAGCCACTTTTGCTTTGTTTGACTTTGTATTTCTTTTGTAACTTTGGAAGAGGTTCTTAAATGGAGAGGGTAATAGTTTGATTTACGTGGATTAATCTTAAAAATTTTATTATAGTATACCAAGTACAAGTACAATTATGGTAGGTTTGAGTGGTAGGCACTAATGAGTTACTTGGCTTACTTAAACAAAAGAATGTTATTTATGGTTTGATATTTGTCAATGAGTATAATTGATCAGATATTATCTTGTCCTTGTTTTGTTTGCTTGAGGACAAGCAAACGGTTAAGTGTGGGAAAGTTTGATAAGTGTTAAAAGATCCTTATTTCTAGTACTAAATGGATATGATTTTCTATTAATTTTATGAGAAATAATCAAGAAAATGATACTTAATTGCTTCTTGTGTGATTATAGGGTTTAAGGAATGCAATTCAAAGATTTGAGGATGATTTGAGCTTAAACCAAGGAAAAATCAACAAACAATGCAAATGTTTGGTTTGCAAACGTATACAACCTACTACATGGCCATACACATGCTGAGGCAGAGGGTCAAAAAGTGATCAAAAAATTGCTTTAAAAGTGCCCTATCTACTGCCCTAGGAGTGTACAAGGTAGTGTTGGAAGAATGGAATTGATCAGAAAAGTTTTTAACATAATTATAGAGTGCACGCCCACGAGCATGGTCATGCAGGCCATAGGTCACTCTTTGTGACGCTCCAACTTCTCCAAACTCCTATAAATAGACCATGTAACCTTTCATTAGAAGAGAGTTCATCCCAAACACTTTTTAAAACCCTAAGAGAGAGAAAAAGAAGAACTTTCAAGAGGAAATTGCTCGCGCTTATTGAAGATTACAAAACTTCCAAGAATCGAGTTTTCATTGTTTAAATCATGTTTATAGATTGCTTTTCCACATCTTTGTATTGTATTTCTGAATTTATGGAGGAGTAGATCTATATATCCTTAGTCTTGTGAAACCCTAAACCGAATATGTGATTTGGTTTGCTTTTGATGAATGAAAGTTTGTGCCTTTATATCTATTCATGTGTTTAAATTGTCTTTCAATTGATTTATGCGCAAAGTCGATTGTTTGTATGATTCTTATTAGATAGAAAGAGGTTTCATCTAATATGATAGATCTCCATGAATAGAAAGATTGCATGTTTCACCTAGAGGTAGGGAAACATTGATTTTCTATATAAAGATTTGATCTTTATTAATGAATCTTGTTTTTAATGCGATTTCATATGGCGTTAGTAAGGGAGAGGTCTCTATTATCTCATGTGAAATTAGGAATCGATTAACTCGAGGGAGTAATTGATTTATCTATGTGATTCTATAGTGCAAAGCATGACTTCTCGTTTCATCAATCTTGTTTTATGAAATTAGGGTTTATGGTGAATCAAGATGAAAGGGTATGTTTTGTAATTGACAATCTTTTGTAAAGGCAAAATCATTAATATTAGGGTTGATAAATTAGTTAATTAATTAGATAATTAGTAATTTTAGATAATATTCTAATTACATATTCGACTAGATAATAGAGAATAAGTAATACTAGTAATTGTTTTCAAAGACCCTTGAAGACGATACCTGATTTAATCATGTACTTTTTGAGATAGGTATACTTGCCTAGTGTTAGTCGAAGGATTTGAATTAGGATTATAAACTTTAAAAAAAGACAACAACCAATTAGTTACCTATTTTGTGAAAATATAATCTAATTGACTTATTTTGCAAGTGTTTTGATAAAATTGGAAATTACTTCATTGAAATATAGCTTCTTAATTTATTGCATGTGAATATTAGCTACCTTTTTATAAGATTTGATATACTTAATTCACTTTGTAAATCTTAATAGAATAGGAAAGTATCGTTAAGCAGTTTTTGTAAATTATGAAAGTAAATATATTGTAAATATCACATAGGATTGTTGTTTAAGATATAATAGGAAACAAGTTATAAATGGTAAATTAAAGTTGGTAAACATTTAAATTTTAATAAGATAGCTCCCAGACTCATGAATTTCTAGTAATTGTTCTTTTTTTTTTTAAACAAACTTCTCTAATCAATAGCAAAATTATGATCAACATACCAGTTGGCCCTAATTTAATGTTTTTCCAACTTTAGTCGGGTGACGACTTCAAAATATTTTTACAATTAGAGTTTCTTTTAATCTTAGTTGAGGGTTTATGCCAAACAGGTTAAGGTTTGAAGTAAATCGAATTAAAAAAAATTAAACCAAAAAGTTAAAATCCAGACTTGACAAATTAGCAACTCCACTGGGTACGCTTTTAAGAGGGCAAGCCACTTTATACTTTCCAATTATAAATTGATTCCTTATTTTGTAAAATTTTTATATGATATAATATCTTGTAAATAGTCAAATTAACAGTGTATTAATGGTGCGGATTCCAAAAAAATAATATGGATGTCTGTTTAGGGGTAGAAGGGATTTAATTTTTGAATCATGTGTGTTAGATGTGGTCAAATCTAGACCACTTTGTGAACCTAAGATAGGGACTCTAGTAGGTCTCAAATATTGTGGTAACCCACTATTCGAGGTACTAATTAGCCACCCACTCCATTTGACACAACCCATGGTTCATTAAATTGGAGGATCTTTAGAATGCACCCAATTTTACATTCAGTACATGGGAGTGATGACCAAGTGTTGTGGCTCATAAAAAAGGATTTTCTTTTTTAAAGTTAAAGCTGAGTTTGTTTAGGAGTTCGAATTTCTGTTGTAAAAATTTTTCTTGTAAGACATTTTCTTATAAACTTGTCATGAACTATAGCAAATACTTCCTTATACAAATATATATATATATATATATATATCTTCTTGCAAAATTAGTCATGTAAACTTTGTTGTAATACTTTCTTTTTGTAATTTGCACATCAGAAAATGGCAAACAGCTTATCTAGCGCATACCTATGGGCCTGACTCGTTCTAGAAATCCATGTCCATGAACCACCAAGCCTAGTGCCCATACTAAATCAATGATTGAAGACTTTTAGTGTAAACCCCGGTAATTCTCAGTAGCTAGGAAACCCCGGGAATTGGAAGCGAAACCCTAATCCGATCAGGTTGAGTTAGTGAATGAAGCCTAGGAACCCTAAATCCGGCTTTCCTTCGGTTTCATAGTAAAATAAATATTATGAAGTAAATGAATTTGAATTATTGTTCCAAAGTACATTTCAAACCTTTGAAAGTTTTAAATTCGGGAATTTTTCAATTTCGGGCCTTCCCGAGCCCAATTATGGAAAAGCGTGCCCCGGGCCACGGATTCAGAAAAATGTTCCGGAATATTCATTAGAATCGTAATTTTATAAGGATCCAAAAATATCAATTTCATAATTTTCCGAGCTATAAATATTACAGTTATAGCTTTTCCCGTGTTTTCGGAACAACCGGTAAAGTAGATGTCTTGTCTACTATTCACAAGTACAACCTACACTACAGACTACCCATACCCTATTCTTACATCTTTACAACTACTCATTTCAATTTTCTTTTCCAAGAAAATTTGTCTCTCTAATAATTATTACATTTATTACAATTTCATTTACTAAATTACAAAAAATCAAATTTTTAAACACACACACACACCATGCATGATGGCCGGCGCCCCCCCCTCTATTTTCCCTCTTCAATTAATTATTTTACTCCATTTTGTATAACTAAACCCCTAATACACTTGATATATATACTAAATTTTCTCTCTCTCTCTTCATTTCTTCTCATTTTCAAAATTGGAAAAAGAGAAAACCTCTCTTCCTTTCCTTTCCCTTAGTGCCGAGCACCCCCCTCCCTCTCCCTTTTGCACTTTCAACTCAAGACTCCTCCATTTCTACCTTAGATCCTCCTTTGGTATGTTGATTCAAGCCTTGTTTTTCCTAGTTCTTGCCATGGCAAGACCATATCTTGTGTATTTCCTCATTAAAACCCCATGATGCTCATGCTAGGGACATGGAAATGCATGAACAAGAATGTCAAGCCATCACAAGACATGGATCTAGTGTTTAGATGTGTTTTGTTAAGATTTCATCTTGTTCATGCATATAAAGTAGTGATCTTGTACTTATATTGTTGTTCATGCCATGAGATCCATGTTATATATATCATATGTAGTAGATCTAAGGTTTAGACATTCACCACTTTATGTACATGCATGATCATAGTTCATTTTGCTTTACATGCTTGGATGATCATAAGAATGAAGTCTTGTTCATGTATAGAGATGTTAGATAGTATATCTTCACATATAGAAGGCAAGAACATTGAAAAAGGAAGGGCTTTGCTAGATATGAAAAGTTGAAAATTCGGATGAAATGGAAACCCTACCTTAAAGACCCCAAAATCAACTTAAAACTTATATTTCATAAGAAAAATGAAGGTATGTGTAATAGACTTGTTGAAGGAATTATTTCATGAGTTTAGATGAGTTTAGGCATAATAAAACAAGAAAAACAAAAGTGAAGTTAGAATAAAAATTTGACTTTAAATGTAGTCAATTCGTAACTTTGTGTAATGCCTAAATAAACACTTAGTATTTAATCTAAAATGATGTTTTATAACTATATGAAGTCCTAGATAATGCATACATGAAGCTCCAATTTTTAATGCATTACAAGATTTCCCTTAAGAAAAATGTAAGAAAGGAAATTGGAAAATTCGGATTTTCACAAATAGCTTATTTAAAAACATTTTACCAAATGAAAAATGTGAATTTCTATGCATGAATGGAGGCCATGACTATTATAGACTTTGAGAACCCATTTTTAGTTAAATAATAAGTAGATTACAAGATTAAAAACCAAAGAAACCCTAAGGCGTATAATGTGGGTAAATAGCTTCTTAGAAAGTCTTTATGAGACTTTCCCCAACACTTAGGAGTTCCTAAGAGTTTATTACTACAAAAATCATCCAGACCATGCACATATTGAGTTCATTACATGGCATACACATTAGTAATTCATTCCTAAATCATTCATGCATGAATCACCAACTAGGAACATTCTTATCAAAAGCAAGCACATTTTCAAATTTGATCAATTGCGGAACAGAACTGATCCCACTGTTCCGTGACCCAATTATTTTCAAAACTTGGATTTAATACTTGAAATAGATAGATCTTTCGAAGTAGATGAAGATCGATATAAAGTTTGCGAAATTCCGAGTTAAAATGACCAAGTTATGGCCATTTTAAGTCGGGACTTCCAAAAATAGCGAGAAATCCGAATTCACTAGTCTAGATATATAGCTTGATTTAATTACATGGTGAGAATCTCATTAGGATTATTCTTGATTGGTAGGTGATTCCGAGCAGGACGACACACTACCTCCCGATTATTATTATTAAGAAGTTGCGTCCAATGGCCGAGTGATTTACTTCCATTCTCAATTAATGCATGTGAATGTAATGTAGTGACACTAGTGATTAGCAAAGATAAAAGAAATTGTATGAGCATGTTGGGGTATATGGGAATTATTTATGTTGTTGATTGTTGATATGTGAAAGGAGCTTAAGGTATATCGAATCGGGTGTTAAGATATTGACTGCTTTACTAGAATCTTTTGATGAATGTCTGCGAATACCTGTTGTCACTTAAAAGAATTGAATTAATGACTATTCGACTCCGACTATAAATTGAATTCATTCATGTCACGATGGGTTGGAGCATTTGCATTGTTGGTTAATCGTGATCCATAAAACGACTTGTTGGTTAATCGTGATCCATAAAACGACTTGTTGGTTAATCGTGATCCATAAAACGAATTGTTATTATTAGTTGACCGTGAGCTTAAACGGCGTCGTACCGCAGGATTCGTTAATCTGCTAACCCGGGATGGAGGGCGCAAGTCCATCCACATATGATTTCCGGATGGTCATATGTTTGATGATCACATTTGTTTGATGCATACACTTGCCTGAATAATTACTTGTTTGACTGGATTATGTTAAATTGCGACATGGAAGTATTGCTCACTAAGCTAGTTAGCTTACGCCCCTATAGTTTCTATCTTTTGCAGCACGACTTTATATGGCTTAGGCCAAGGCAGGCCACAACGCAGGTACCGGAGATAGGAGTTTCCCGTAGAAGTTTAATTCATTCCTTTTTGTGTAGACTTCCATTGGAAACTAAGGACTCTGGATGACTGTAATAGACTGTTATTCTTTTGCAGGGGAATGCCCCTTAGATTTTGTAAACTCTAAAATTTATGCGTTTTGATTTATTATCTATGGCTAATGAATGCCTTGTTAAACTGTTTAACTCCATTTGTTGAAGTATTCTATTGTCGTAAAGGAATGCTTTGCATCTACTTAAGACTTCCGAAGGCCCTGGATAGGGAACTCGAGAGTCTTACTTAGTATGTGGCGGGCTGTTACGTTTAGGATACCCTACGGGGCGTGACATTTAGGCCTAATCAAAGTGAATTCAACGAGAACCAACTGGGTCCAATTCTCTTGCTACCTAAAGTTAAAGTTGGGATCCGCCTCTCTAGGGCCCTAACATAGTTATGAAACCCCAATAAAGCAACTTTCTATTTAGGTGAGCACACGCCGAGTCCCATAATCAAAGAATACACTAGGTTCCTACAAGCTCCATCGACATATGTGGAAATCTATTCCTCTAAGCTCGATAAATGTCTAGTTAACCAGTCTAGCTCTTTTCTAGGGATCAAGAGAATTAATGTGTTCAAGGCCCTTGTGGACTAACTTATTCTCGATGAGGCTTTTAGATTTGTTCAGTTGGTTTGGAGCCCAAAATAACTATAAGGAGAAAAGGGCCATTTTCTATGGTGATATAGAAGTATGGGAACAAAATGGCATCAATGCCTTTATAACTGTAGTATTTAGGACCATTCTCTTTCCGAATGGAGAACTGTTCATTCATTATCGGGTCGTAGAGTTAGTGGCCTAATTCTTGGTAGGGAAATCTTACATCCCAACCCTTCTTACTAAACAAAACCAGTCTCTTAACCATCTAAAGACCTAAATATAAGAAAAATTCAAAGCTAGTATGGCCGTCTTGATGGTTTGGTCTGCTAGCCATGTTAGAGACTATAGAAGCTTCACTAAATGGGTCCATATCCGAGACTTTGCAAGAACGAATTAATGGGTACATCTTCTCTAAGACTTGGATGCTCATGCATTTCTTTAGGTTGCCAAATGGTTCCAATACTAAGCTACAATAACTAGATGTATGGCGTATGCAGCAGTTCCTTTGATCGGTAGAACCAATTATTCAAGATATTATCTTAATCATGTGATAAGGGAATTAGAATCACTATAAGACATGACCAACAAGCCATCACTCAAGAAGTTACCTTGGACTACAACAATCTCGATTTGCCTATAGCATAAAGAGAAGGAAAACTTGGACTGATACAAGCTAAATGGAGGATAAGAGAGATCAAATTGATCTACGAGACAAACCCTGTTAACCTTGAAACCAAAAGATATCAGGCACTGAGGAATACATTCTCAATCAGCAAAGGAAAGAAGAGGGATTACAGTTATAAGCTCTTGATGCACTAAGTCCAGTACCAGCTGATCTCGATATAGAAATACGGGCTTACATGGAGCCAACATGAGCTCAAGTGGAAATCTGATTCCAAGACATGAAGAAGAAGGAATAAGAGATGAGGGAGAAAATAATGTCCCCGACACAAGGTCCAAGCCCTTGAAGCAGAATTAAAGATGGAAAAAATGATGATCAAGGAATTGAATGATTGACTTGTTTGTCCTAACAAGAGTAGGAGATTAGTTTAGGATTTGTAGAAGTTCTTTGTCTAAGGTTCTTGTTTTAGTCTCTTTAGTTATCTTTAGTTATCTAAGTTTATATAATGAACTCCTTAAGTAAATTAAGCTTTAATGAAATAATTTAGGTTTTTGCCAAAACGCTTCTTCATCATCCCAATTTACATATGTGTGTGCTATTTTTATTACATACATATATATGTCCTTTTCTTGTATATATTCTATTTTGTACATATATTTTATCATATATCTTTTTGTATATATCTCTAACCCATTTCTTTATGATGAAAAATATATATATAATAAATAAATAAATAATAATAAACAAGGAAGGAATCTTCAAAAGCAAAAATCACTACTAAATTATTTAACTTCTGTTTTTCAATGAACAGGTTTTGAAAGATAGCGCAAAAACGACCCAATCAAGTTAGAAGTCTGATCATCACTAGGTCAAGGTCTAGAACACTAACACCGATGATAACAACACCAACAATCCTTATGTGGCCATTAAACAAAGGATCGCCTCATTGGAACAAATGGAACTTATGATGGCCAAATAGATGTAACTTCTCACTCAAAATCTTAGGCTTCTTAAAACTCCCCAGCCACTAACCGAAGGACATTCGAAAACCAAGAAAGGGGTCAATGGCCAAGCCATTAAGGAGTAAGAAGCTAATTGTGTACCCAACCTGCTATTAAGCCTGACTCTTTTAAGTTAAGAAAAGAACTCAGGCCCAAAGCAAAGAGATGCAGAAGAGGCTTTTCACCCAATTAAATGAGAAGCTAAAGGTTTTTGAGAAAATTGATAGATTTGATCAAGTCAGGATCATAAGCCTATGTATAATTGAAGCTGGAGCCTTTCCTAAGAAGGTTAAGGTACCTGATCGTAAACTCCTATATTTTTTGGTAGTGTTACAAGTAAATTTGAGAGCTAGATTGAAACCAAAACCTAAAGTCAATGTAGGTCAATATGAAGTTCTAGAAATCCAGATCCAGCCAGACCTACCTTGAAACCGTAAAATATTAAAAATCGAATAAACTTAATTTATGATTCGAATATATGCCATATACCCTAAAATGATTAGATTTGACAAAAATCATACTTTTTTTTACCCAAGCGGGATTAATTTTCAAATCAAGATAACAAAATGCAAAACTAAACAAATTATCTCGACAAACAATTTAAACTAGTAATGTATTAAGAAATCATAAAAATATCATATACAATTTTTACGGCCTATAAAAACATCAGATATAGAATTTACATGCGTATTTTCATCACTATCAATAATTTAATTGTCTTGTTTATTATTCATTTACTATTCACTACTATTTATTACTATTATCTCTCTTTAATTTATCTTATACCTATTCTTACACATCTATTTCTTACATTTACATTTTGAATATTATTTTTCACATAACTTCTCTTACACTTTATTACTTTTCTCTACTAAAATTAATTTTTAATCACTCTCTCTCTCTCCTTCCCTCCAAATCAACGACCCTTCCCTCTTTATCTCTCCATTTCTTTTTCTTTTTCATTTATTTTAACACTTTTGATTTCTCTCCACAAAAATCTATAAATACTCCACACACCTTCCCCCCCCCCCCAACCCCAATTTCTTACATACTCATTTCATAGCATAACAAAACTCTTGCAAATTTTCTCCACATACTTCCCCTCTCTCTTTCTTGGCCATGATCTTCCCCCACCCAACACAGCCCCCCCCGGCCCCTTGCCTCCCTAGTGTCTTCACAAAATTTTCTTTTATTCCTTAATTAGACAAACACTAAACCCTCCTTCATATATTAAAAATGTGATATGTATGTGTGTCTTACATGTTTTTCCAAAATGGTTCTCATGACACTTAATGCTAAGAATAGAAAAATAAGACAACACATTAAGCTTCTTTCACATAGTCAAGTTATGTTTTTGTTCATATTATGTTACTTTGTTCATGTTACTAACTTGACATTCTATATGTTAGTATGTATATATATATATATATATATATATATATATATGCTCACTAATCTAATTTCTTTATTTCATGCTTTTATTTCATGCACATTACTTATTTCATGTTATTATATAAGAGTAGTCGATTTTTAGTCTTAAACTTGTCTAATTTCAAGTCCGAAAAAGATTGGAGAAATTCAAGTCTCGAGGAACCTTGACACAAATCTAAGACTCTCATGTTTTCTTATTATTTATTTGCTTTATTAATGGGACTAGAAATATTTCAAGTCTAGGAAAGCCTTGGTAATGATCTAAGACTTTCATATATATATATATATATTTTATTTCCTTATGCTTGTTCTATTTTATTTAATATGGTGACTGGAGTTACTTCAAGACACAGGGGAGTCTTGATAATAAGCTAAGACCCCCATGCTTTTATTTTAATATCTTTATATTTTCTTATCTATTTTTTATTCTCATGTTCTTGACATAAGTCCATGCCATAAATTTCTTTTTGCTATTTCAAACTCATACACATGCATGATGATAGATGATGTTGTTACCATGTAAAAATAGAATTTTCCAAAAACATGAATGTTAATAATTCTTTGTTGTACAAATTTTTCTAGAAATCTATCTACAATACATATAGCAATCTTTTGTTAAAAATAAAACTTTAGAACAAGTCAATTTTTTAAAATTTCTTATATGACAAACTTAAAACATTTTAAAACTAAATCAACTTAGAATAAATTTTCTTCACAAGTACATAAAGACTCATGTTTTGAGAAATCATTAGTTAAAAGAAGTTTACTATAAGAGTAAGACATTCATGGATTTAAATGAATATAAAACCATATATTTTCTTAATTAAGTATCACATTTACAACAAACTAAGATTTGTGAATTTATTTAAAAACCCAAAAGAAGATTTTTCCATACATGTGGCTTTTAACTTTCCATGAAAGATTGTTTTGCAAAAATTTCTATTTTTAACAATATCACGAAGATTATACATATAATATGAGATAATATCACTACTATATGATTTCTAAAGATGAAAATATTTTACGTTTGCCTTAAAGTGTCCAAACAAAATAAAACTTTGAAAATATAAGAAAAACAAAGGCTGGAATGGTTGGGAGCAATCTATACTGTCTGATTCCGAACACTAAATGACCTTAATTTTTAAAAATAGCCCTAGAAATGAATATAGCATTTGAAGTAGGTAGAAAATGACTACTAATATACACAATTCCGAGTTAAAATGAGCAAGTTATGACCGTAGCTAGAAAAAATGACGTAGATAGAATAAATAGAATTAGAATTTAAGTGGAAACTCTATGCAGTACTTATTATGGGTATTTCATTTATTTAGGTAATGAAGAATTTGAATTTTCTTATCCAGAAGATTACTTTGACTAAGGCGAAAGATGGCAAAGGGAGTTTATCTCCTTGTTTTACATATTCATGTTTGTGCTTATAACAATAAAAGCACTAGAAATTAGTGCAAAGATAAAAATTGGATTATGCATGTAGAGATTTTCGTGGGATATGTTGTGCTTATGGTGATTGATTGAAAATAAGTTAAATATGTCAGGACATGAATTGTTAATTAATAAATTTTGTTTTCAATGTCATGTTGTATTGTTTGTGTATATCTTTATGATTACCCCTAAAATTTTATGTCTCAATTGAGAATAAAATAATAAATGGATTGTATATATCACGAAGTGAGTTACATCATTTTTGATACTATACCTTTGTATGGGACGAGAGCATAAGAGTGGTGGCAAGTAGGAGTCGGTAAACCTACTAAAAATTATGGCATGTAGGAGCCTGAAAGTTTATGTTGTGGTCGTATGGGCTTGTAATACCTCAACCCCGAATGGATAGCATAAATCTATTCAACATATAATTTCCAGTTGATCATATATATTGTTTGCTCATATGGATATTGCATTTCATATGCTTGATGAATAAAAACTTGTTTGTTTAATTGTGCGAGTACATCATTTCGAAAATATTCTCATCAAGCTAGTTAAGCTTACACCCCTTTAGATTTTTGTTGCAGAACGAATTTTTGTAGCTGAAGCCCGTGGAGGCTTTACGCAGGTACTGATCATATAACCTAAGAAACTTTTGGAGGAAATCCATAATATAGTTTTGACATAGACTTCCATAGAAAACTTCTTTTGTAAATTTCATTTTTGTGAAGGCTCTTGGATTATTATAAGATTAAGCGGAGGTATGCCCTTAAGATATGTAAGACTCCATGATTAAGTTGTAAAGTTATGATTTACTATTCTTGAATGTTACTTTTGTTATCTCCTTAAACTTTGTTCCATTGGCAAGTCTCCTATTGTTGTGTAAGTATGCCTTGCACTTAGTATCGAAACTTTTGTGTGACTAAGGTGATCATTTCTAAGCATTAATATTAAGTGCAGTGGTCTGCCACATTTAAGATACCCTTTGGAGCATGGCACTGATTTTGAAACATATGACGGTACTAGCTGTGCCAAACTGCAAACTAGGTTCTATGTGATGAAAATGAGCCAGTATACTCAATGTAAGCAGTTTATGGTCCATACCTTCCAAGATAGCCTTACTGGTCCAACCTTAACTCAGTATGCTCAGTTGGACCTCGATATGATAAACACATGGAACAAGTTGGCTAGGGCCTTTTATAATCAATACAAGCTCAACATCGAGTTAGCCCCATCCATGTGGGATTTAAGTAATTTAAGGAAAAAAAAGGATGAATCCTTCAAAGAATAGACTCAGCGATGGAGGGCTATGGTGGCCATCTTTATCCTAGAAAAATACTTAGCCTTCACCTTCATAAACACCTTAGAGGAGCCATTCTTCACCCATCTCATCGAGCATACTACCATCAATTTCTCTAAAATAGTGATGGTTGGATGTAGGATAGAGAGTGCCATCACCATGGAAAACACTAGGTAGATAAAAAGCCCATAACCTTCAAGTCAATAACAAAGGAAATGATACGACTATTAGTATGGTTAACTCATCCCCACGTCCCAAGCCCATCCAAATATTTACTATCTAACCAACCCCCAACACCAGCCAATCCTTTGTTCAGCAAGAACAACACTGTAATACCCTTGATTTTACATAACCCGGTTATAATAAATATATAAAAATAAAATGTAGAATCATAAAAGAACTATAACAAAAATATTAGAAATCACTCCAAAATTTTCGCGATTTAAATTTTTTTAAGTATGAACAAATTAGAATAAAGAATCTTTATCACTAAGACTATAAAAGTTCATAATAAAGAATAAAAAAAACTATTTAATATTTACGAAGTTAAGTTTTAATATAAAATATATATATATATTAAAACCTTCAAGTTAAATAATTCTGAGTCTATAAAAACTAAAAGTCTGATAATAATCCAGTAATTTATAATTAGTAAAAAGAACTGAGTAACAAATATAAAATTAAAATTAAATTTCTAATCTAATAAAAAGTCTAGAATAAATTTATAAATAAAAATGATTTCATATGAATTTCAAATCTTAAAAATTTATAATAAAGTCAAATTAAGAGTAATAATTATTAATTTATCAAAATACCACGAAACGAAACTTTTAAACAAATAAAATATAATTTAGGATAGCAGGTATAAAAAACATAAAAGTAAAAGTATTAAACTAAAGATTTATGTATAACGATCATATTCAGAATATTTAATATCGTTAATATGTAAATTTTTTTATCCAAAATATATCAAATCATATTTATCATACGTGTCATTTAGATCCACAAAATTAATTTTTTTCACCAATTTATATTTTCCCCCACTCCTTACATATTTATTGGTTATAAATTTATCATCTTCTTTTTATTTATATATTTTCATATATCCTAACTGATTTGCATTTTTTTCGTTTGTTATGTTTTGTTACGGTTTACGTATTGGAATTGTTTTCCAATTTGATCTCTCCCCGGACGAGGACAAATCCAAAAGAAAAAGCAAAAATTCAAACACATATATGCAAATCTTTAATAGAAATTCTATGTATACCATAGTGTTCAGAATATTTAATAACGCGAATATGGAATTTCTCATCTAAAAATATTACTAAATCAGTATTTGACATACGTATCACTTAAACCCACAAAATTGACTTTTTTCACAAATTTATATTTTTACTCCCTCCTTATACGGTTATAAATTCATTATCTTATCTTTATATTTTATTTATATATATCCTAAACCTAAAATAATTATCAACTAATTAATATATAATTAATATATATATATTTACAACTTGCTGGAGACGGTTTTGCATGGATTGAAGGGTTGTGATCTTCTCAATTGTGGTGAGCCGAATTTCCTCCAATAATGTACATGAAAGTCAATATATATCTAGCTTAAGCCAATCTAAAAGGGACAACTCACTCCTGCCTTAATGACAATCAAACAGAGGATAGAATGGACAACAAACAAGAGCAATTTGTTTCAAATTGAGGAAGAAACGCGGCCGGAACTTGCACTACATTATATATATATATATATATGCAAACGAACTCGGACGGCTACGCAAACAAACTCCAAACTTTCCCAAACTTTCCCAAACTTTCCAGAATACAACCTTAGCTTCTTAGGAGTCGAACCAACCCAGAAAAAGAATTTTAAATGCTCATATCCACTCCGTTCGAAAATTCGAACAAAAATCTGGGAAAAACGTTCAAAAACGAGCTTGAGATAAGTGATTCTATTCCGCGAGTTTTCTTCTAGTTTTATGGATTGAGACTGATTCTTAGACATCTTAGGAAGCTAACCAAGGTCACTAGGAGCTTCGAATTTCAGCAAGAGGTCACAACGAAGGTAATTTTCCTAAACTCTAAGCCGAGCTTAATGATCGAAATCGTAGATAGCATGTTGTTTTTAGGTTATGATTCTTGGATATTTAGGTTTATTAGGTTCTTAGGAGTTGTTTGGATCCAAAATCCCGACGTTTTGACGTCGGGATTCGCCGGAAATGGCCGCGGCTCATCGGGAAGACGATGAACAGTGCTTCCCGATGAGCACAGGCTGGTTGTACGGGCGTACTTAACCCGTATACCCCCAGGCCAGCAACGTGTACGGGCGTACTTAACCCTATACCCCTCGGCCAGCAACGTTGTACGGGCGTACTTAACCCGTGTAAAATGAAACTAAGTATATATAATTATATAATGACTAATAATTAAATGATTTTAAAATGTTTTATTTTTCCTGCATTTATTTATTTTTCTGAATAGTAATAGTAATATTATAATACAATAATATTAAACCTGAAATTTATTTATTATTTATTTAAATTTAAAAATAAAATTATTTTTCTGACTTTATTAAATATAGGATATTTAAATATTTAACCTATTATAATCTAAAAAGAATTTTCTTTAGAATATAAATTACTTTGTTAAGTAATTTCCGCATAATAGATTTCTAATTATTAATATCCTTATATTATTAAAAGAATTTTTAGAATTTCAAAAATATTATTTTTGAAATAATAATAAATATGGATATAAGACTAAAATCACTTTAGTAATATTAATTAAAATATATAAGACAATTAGTATAATTCTTAATGTGATGGAATATAATCTATTTTCGGAAATTTATTATTATTACTATTATTATAATTGTTATTATTATTATTGTTATCATTATTGTTATTAGTATTATTGACATTATAATTATTTTTGGTGCTATTATTGATGATAATTATTAATGCTTATGAAAAGAGAAAAATAATTTTGAAAATAGTTATAATTAAGTTAATAAATTCTTTTATTAGTGAATATGTTTTCATAGTAAGATATATATATGTATAAATTATGAGTTAGTAAATACTAAGTATATACTAGCATAATTGTATATAAATAGATAACAATTAAAGATCAAGAGAAGCAAAATGAAAATAAATAACAAATAATTATTTCTTACTATAAAGGTTAGAACCTTAAAAGGTCCTTAGAAATAATAGAAACTTTATCAAATATAGAATATTTAGATATTCATAGGAATTTGATTAAATTAATAGATACCGTAATAATTAAGTTTAATTTAAAATTAGGTGATTAAAGTTAGCGCCCTTAATTTTAGGAAGACTTCTCTTACATGAATAATCGTATAATAATAAATATATGTTATTTCATTCCATAGGAATTATAAATCGTTTCTTGGACTACCAGTAGCTTATTACAGCGATATAGCGAGGACCACAGGTGAGGGACTTTGACCTTATCATATTGGTTGTGCTTATAGTTAATTGCATTGATAATAACATATCAAACTGAATTGCATGTGGGTTTGGGTAAATTGCATGCTGCTTGGTGTATGTGGGATTGCCAAAACACCTTATTATAATTAACAATATCATTGTATGATGACAATTGTATGGAGCATGTTGATGTTTGTCTGTAATTGTATGATCGCCTTAAACCTGACTAAAAACTATTGGTACCATAAAACGAAATGGACATGCATCGCATATATTACATAAAGTGCATTTTTAAAAAGTGTAGTAGTCTATTACGTGTTGGCCATCCGGGACTCTGATAATGCTTGGTTGACCTAGGCTAAAAGCTATTAGATCAACGCAAGGTTACCTTTGTTCTGTTGGTACCATAAGAACTAAGTGGTAAATGAAGGACGCCGCTTATGGTATTGCTTAGATGACTAATGCTTAGGGACTTGCTAAAGGTATGTACATGGGATGGTTTGTTAAGCTATCATATTAAAAGTGATAACCCATACGAGAAATCGTAGATTCCCCTGTATGCTTGCTTCTTCTGGATAGACTATGTACTACTGGTTCCTTCAACCCTGATGAGAGGGGTAAATCTCCATCCTGTTTTGGACTCCGGATTCTCCAAGCTTGTATTTGTTCATATGCTTGATTGTGGCATTACATATGTTTGCTAAGTAAACTTGATTTCCATTGTTTGATATGTGGTCTGGTCAGGTCATCTCACTGAGCGTGTGGTTTTGCTCACCCTCCAACAGTCTTTGTGCAGGTATAACGTTAGCTGGGATGGGGTTAAGCATGAGTAAAGAGTGCTACATCAAAAGACTTGCTGAAGATAGTTTCATAGATTATATTGGTCTCAAAGAACAAATTAGATAAATGGTATAATTGATTAAGATCTTGTATTTTATAGGTTTAATCTCAATTTCATTATTTGGTAGGGGATACCGATTCTCTGCAGTTCTGGCAAACTAAGGAAAATCGGAATCCTTAGTATTTATATAATATATTGGTATGACTACATTACATGTAACAATATAAGATAGAGCTTGTAATATCACTTGCAAGACGGTTCTCATATTACGGGTGCACACGTGGTAATGACTACAGGATGATACTACTAGGCCCTATTTTGGGGCATGACAACAGCAATACCACTAATCAACTAATTAGTTTACCAAAAGACAACTCATCATAATTCAATAAGTTTAAGTCAACTGTTGGCCCGACTCAAAGTAGATAACCTAATCAACTTTGAAACCCTAAAAGAAGATTATAGGCCAAGAAATTACAACCTTAAGCTTAAATGTGACTACCATTTAGGGCAAGTGGGCCACTCTACTAATCATTGTTGGAGGCCCAAGAACAAAATTGAATACCTCATTAACGCAAAGCTAGTCCAATTGGACTTTGTAGAGGGCCTAACACCTAATGTTAACACCATCCCTCTCCCAAATCATAGGCCTACTATCAACATGATCACAATTAACGAACTCAAACCACCCATCAACTTAGATGAACTCCTCATACCTATTGAACAAGTTGCATGGCTCCTTCATCGAAAGGGATACTTAACTCACATGAACTTAAGGGATTAGACCAACACAAGGCCTGTCATATACAAGCTTCTACAACGAGGCAAACCATCAAGGAAGATACTGAAGAGATGTTGATTCCAAAACCCTGAAGAGCCAATACTGAAACAGAATTACAGGCTAAACATCGGGTAGGAGACCCTATTATTAGTGTTATTGAATCCCTAGGAGGATACCAATACTTAGTAGATTCATGGGTTAACCACAAGGTTTATAATAATGTACCACCCATTGGTTAGGGCCCAAGATTTGAAGAGGAGGATAAGGCCCAACAGTAACAAGAATCCGACCACTTCATCAAAATGATCAGGTCTAATCCAAAAGAGGGTAGTCATACAATACCAAAGAGAATAGAAGGAGATACCATTTGAAGTGGAGTCGAAGAATTGCACATTCCATGTACTATTGCATCATCTAATTACAAGGTCGCCCCATTTAACTATCGCGTCATCTAACAAATTCCTGAGCCTATGGTTGGAAAACTTAGGAAAGATTAGGAGAAGGGGAAAACTTTGGTTGAAGAATTCTACCCACCAAGAAAAGAAAAAAAAAGGAGAAAAAACCTGATGACAAAGCGGCTCTCACCAGAATCATGAAAGCAAGTCATTTTAAAACCGTTGATCAGCTTGCTAAGGTAATAGGCTTAATGATAACATCTGAGACTCACTAAGAGGCCCTACGTAAAATACTGTAGCAAATCAAGGTTCCTAAGGGCATTGTTACTGAAACTTTAGGGCATGTTGCTAACTTAGTGTTTACCTTGGATTATATCTCATTCTCACTTAAAGAATTAGGAGAAGAAGCCACTCAACACACAAAGCCTTTGCTCATAGCGGTAAAATGTAACGAGTTGATTGTGGCCCGAGTCCTCATTGACAACGGATCATCCTTGAATGTTTTGCTCGTTAGCGACTCTATACCTACTCGGTGTCGACATGTCCAACATTATGCCCTTTCCACAATTGTTAGAGCATTTAATGGGTCCAAAAGAGGCATAGAAGGAGAGATAGACTTGGATGTTACCATTGGCCCACAAGACTTCACTATCTCGTTTCAAGTTCTAGACATACCAAAGTCCTTCAATCTATTACTCGAGACAAATTGTCAAGTTCATAGCAAACGGGCAAATTGTCATCGTATTTGGTGAGCAAGATCACACCATTTTCAAAGATACAACTATACCCTACATAGGTGAGGAAGGGCCTGAAGATCTTGACCTACACATTTTTTAGGAGGTCAACATGATAAATGAAAAGCATAAGTAATGACACCTGCGAACATTTAGGCTAGGATATGCCCCTACCATGGTTGAGATACAAGAGATGAAGAAGAAAGCTAGAAAGAAGAGAGGAGGAGAGTGGTATGGCACCCTTATTGAATCTCCAAACGTTAGGGTCACTTTCATGTCTAGAGACCATATGTTATAGTGATGATCAAAGACAAAGAACTAGCAAAGCCACTTGGAGCTCCTAACCAATTCTAGACTTAAATAATTGGTTTTTAATTCTACTTAGTAATTGTAAGTTTACCTTTGGATAAAGGTTTAATTAATAGAGTGTTTTTATGTTTTATTTCTCTTATTAGCTTGCTGAATTAGAAATAAAGTGTACTCAATGATTCATATCAATTAGTAAAATTAGCTTTCTCTTTTCTAATCATTCATCATCTCTTACTCGTTCCCCCACATTTTCTTTCTTTCTTTCTTTCTTTATGTTGCCTTTATTTAAATCTAATGATAATGATGAGAGTAAGTGATACCTTACATCAGTAGATAAAAAGAATACAAATATCGCTTCCAACCCTACCAAGTTAGTCGTTAAAGGTGATGTTAATGATCACACGAGGACAAAGGAAAGTTGACAAAGACACGAATAAGGTAGGATTGTAATTGATGAACCCACAGAAGTAGTCAATTTTAAGACCAAAGATATCCCTAAGAACTTGAAAATAGGAACCACCTTATCTGGTGAACAAAAGAAAAGGTTGACAAGTTTGTTGATTGACTACTTAGATTTTTTTCATGGTCTTATGAAGACATGCCCAGAATAGACACCTCCATAGTGGTCCATAAGTTATTGACTGAAGTGAATATTAAACCAAAAAAGCAAAAGTTGAGACGATTTAGACCAGATATTATGTTAAAAATCAAGGAAGAAGTGAAGAAACTATTGGAAGTTAGTTTTATCGAAGTATTTGATTATCCTGAGTGGATAGCCAACATATTTCCCATGCTAAAAACAAGAAAAAAAAAAAGAAATTCATAGTATGTGTCAACTTTCATGATCTGAATCAAGCCACACCTAAGTATGATTTTCCTTTACCCCACATATATGTTTTAGTAGACAACATAGCCGAAAAACATATGTTCTCATTCATAGATGGTTTTTCAAGGTATAATCAAATCAAAATGGTAGAAGAAGTTAAAACCAAGGCAACTTTCATCATGACTTGGGGTACCTTTTACTATAATGTCATGCCTTTCGGTCTCAAAAGTGCCAGGACAGCATATCAAAGGGCAATGGTGCCATTATTGCATGACATGAGTCATCAAGAAATTGAGGTATATGTAGACAACATGATTACTAAATCAAAAGAAGATGAGGATTATGCGAAAGTCTTGAGGAAACACTTTGATAGTTCACAGAACTTCTAACTCAAGTTGAATCCTGAGAAGTGTACATTTAAAGTAACCTCAAGAAATTGTCAGGGTTTCTAGTCAATCAACATAGTATAGAAGTCGATTTAGATAAAGTCAAAGCCATATTTGAGTTACCTCCTCAAAAGACATTCAAGGAGGTCATGGGCATTTTGGGATGTTTGAACTACATTGCTCGATTTATAAGGCAACTGACCGAAAAATGCCATCCTATAATCACTGTAATTTTATATAACCAGATTATAACAATTACTAAAAATACAATATAACATCGTAAGGAATTATAATAAAAAGTAGCAAAAATCACTCCTAATTTTTTCGCGGATTAAAATTATTAAAGTATGAACAAACAGTGATCGATGATAAACCGATCGTTATTATAAAATTTAAAATTAGTTTTCTTAAGTTCAATACTTAGAAAAATAAAATTCTAATAATAGTACAATGATTATCAAATTATCTTTAATATTATAAAACATAAAATAGCATTAGAAAATTTACTATTATTAATAATTAGGATAAATAATTCCTATACAGTAAAAGATAACATTCTATGAAAAGAATCAATAATTCAATAAATAATCACAGTTGACCTTAAACTTCAAATACCCTAAAAGACAATTAAAGTTTTAGAACCTATTGGTTATAAAAAGATAATTTAAAGATAAATCATTAAAATTATAAAATATGCAAAAAAAAAAAAAAAATGATCAATACCAAAGAATTTAAACCATAATTAAACATTTGAATTATACCAATAATTTAGTTATAAAATTTTGAGTCTATAGAGACTAAAATTCCTGATTTAACCATTATAAACCAAGAATCTTGATAACCAGTAAAATAAATAAAGTAACAAATGTAAAATAGATAATAAAAACAAGACCAAATAAGAACTCTAGAATGAACCTATGAGTAATAATAAACTCCTTTATAATTTAAAAACCCAAATAGAAAACTCTTTGATCTTAATAGATACCAAAGACAAGATTTCATATCTTGAGAAAATAACTCAAAATATAAGTAAAGTAGCTCTATACTTCAAAAACAATAAAAGATAACCCCTTTATATTGGTTATAAAATAATAACTAAAAGGTGAGCCGCTAGGATTATAAATACATGATGGAAACGAAAACAAATCTGCAACTAATAATCTAGACTTTAGAAAAATATTTGGATCATACCATCATTCTAGTTAGAAAATTCTGAACCTATGGGAACTAAAATCCTAAATTAGCTTACCGGGTCCCGAAAATCTTAATCGGTAAACTTTAAACTAAAAAATTGAACTCACAAGTAACCTAGAAAATTTATAGAAATTTTAAATGAATTTTCGGAGACAAAACTCCTAAATAATTAACATATTTGTACTCGTTTAACTTAATAAACTATCTTAAAACTAAGATAATAATTAATTAAATAATATGATATTAATTATATGCATGTATTCGATGCAAATGGGGAAGGAATTCACGGCTGAGAATCCCTCAAATAGCAGTAGCCAAAATTTTGCAATCAAAGGAGACAAAATGGTTAATAAAAGCCAAGATAAAAACAAGATCAAGCCAATCACAATTGTTGACACAAACATCACAATTAAAGAAAGATATCATACACAAACAAAGTAGAATTCAGTGGGGAAATTTTCTTCAATTTGGCTACAAATCTTCCCTGCAAGTTGCTTTCATCTTGTCCACATATACCCACTTAATGAACTAACAAACAAATTTTAACATCAACAATCAACAACACCAAAACAACAGCAAAAACAACAACACAAACCCACAAACTCGGCTTCATTTGATGCAAAACACAAACACAATACAAGATTAGACAAGGAGTAAACCAAGGTAAGTTAAAAATTCGTTTTAAAGTTTGTTTAAATGTTAAACATTAGCTTAAATAATGTATATATAAATCTAGGTTCGCATCAAGCTTTAGAAGAGGGTTTAACACTTTAATATCAGTTCATCTAAGGTAATATTCAACCTTCAAACTCTATCTATAGATTACAATATGTAGAGGCTAGGAAATCATTAGTTTTGATAATTATGAAGTGTTACATGTATTAACAAGTCATGAAAAATAACTTTAGATCATTGAAAAACAATTAAAAGTAGCTTAAACATAAGTATAGTACATATATAATACAAGAAAAATAATTTTTGAACCAGAAAAGAAGGAAGAAGACGATGAATAATACCTACACCGGTAGTGTACTTGGAGAACGCCGGTGTGTACATAGATAAGCCAGCGGTGTTGAGTTGGCATTCCCTGGAACATGCTACGTAAAAAATTTACTATGCGTAAAAAAATAGTCAAATGCTGGTGGTGTGCGTTGTAAACATTGGCGGCCTTCGAAGCCAGTGTACGCTGGAATAATAAACGTGTAAAATTTACACATACGTCGATAAACTAGAGATCAACATTGGCGTCGTTGGTGCTGACATACATGTAAATTTTCCTGAATGAACTCTGGTTTGTTCTTAACCGTATATATATATATATATAATATATATATATACACACACACACTTATATACATATATATAAAAGAAGAGTAACAAAAAATAAAAACTTAATAAATGAATAAGTAAAAATAAATTAAGATTAGTATGATCAAATAAATGATAAGTGATGAACTTTAGTAAAAATTACAAATAAGAAACATTTTAGTTAAAGATTAGAATTATGATAGATTGTATTATATGGGAAAATATATAAGGATGAAAAATATAAATAAGATATAGGTAAGAATAATGTGATTTCCATAAATAACAGATAATAACTTGAAATGAGATCAAGAGAAACACGATGACATTAAATATTAGAAAACAAATATTAGTTACCATAAGGTGGTCAAACTAATAAACAATATAAAAATAATAATGATTCTGATGATAAAATAACTAAACTATTAAACATAAACTCTATAATTAGTCAATGAAATAAAATTTAAGTTTAGTAAATATTTGATATACATTCAAACTCTAGAAACTAGAAATATGTTAGAAAAATAATTAAAGAACTAAATACTAAATGTAACTATATAAATAGAAATTTCAATTAACATATAAGGTTGACAAACAAAGAAAATAAAAAAATTCACTATCAATGTAGACACTAACGAAAGAGGAACTTAAATAAATTTAGAATAAAAGAAAGCATCCTAAACAAAATATAATTGTCAATCAAGATCAAGACAAGCACAATGAAAGTAAATAATATATACTAAATACCAACTACCTTAAAACAGATATATTAAAAGGACCGCATAAACGAATAAAAACATCATAATAAAATTATTTAAAATATTCTATGACAATTATTGGTATTCATAGAATAAATAAAATTTATAGAATTAAATCAATTATCATACAAACTTTTCAAACACCTATTTATACGTTAAATCAGAATTAAAATGAATTTTTGAAACCTAGTTTGAGGCTATGCAATTAAAATCAATACTTACAATTTTAGGAAGACTTCTCTTATAGAAAATGCATTTACACGAAGTTTCTGACCTTATCAAAGAAGACTAACCCTCATTAAAGTTTAAAATTTTTACTTAAGGAAATATAGTGAATTAAAAAGAATGAAGCTTAAATTTAAGTCATGAAAAGTATAATTGAAAAGCATTAGTGTAATAATAAATATCTATTATCTCATTTCATGGGAAAAATAGGTCAATTCTTGGACATCCAGTTTCATATTACGATGGTTTAGCAAGGATGACAGATTAGTAACTTTAACCTTATCGCATTATTTGTGCTTGTAGAATAGCTGCGTTTGCAATAATATATTCAACTGATTTACATGTGGAATTGGGTATACTGTATGATGCTTGGTTTATGCTTGATTGTCAAATTTATCATGATATAAGTGATAATTCTATTATATGACAATTATTGTATGAAGCATATTGTTGTTTGTCTGTAAATTGTATGATAAGCTTAAATTTGACTAAAAACTATTGGTACCATAAATGAAAATGGACATACATTGCATCATACGCATATTGTTCATTTTCAAAGAAGTGATGACCTTGCTATGTATTAGCATTTCGGTCCTCTGGTGACCCACTTGGTTTTTCTAGATGACATTCTCCTAGTTCTTCCAAGAGCACCTTTGTTCTATTTGGTTCCACAAGAACTAACTAGTATCGAAGGAGCACCGCTTGTGGTATCGACAAGAAAACACTAATACTTAATGGTGTTTCATTGTTCAAGGACAAGAGTGAAATGTTTTAAATTAATTTATGAGAGATTTACGATAGCTATTCTTCCTTAGTTCTTTGATTCTCGTGGGTACGGTATATCGCTTGTAATGACTTCCTTCAAACCTCGATGAGAGAGTATAAATCTATATTCTATTTGGATTCTAGTTATCCGAGCTTGTACTTGTTTATATGGTTGATTGTTGCATAGCATACTCTTACTAATTAAACTTGTTTGTTATTGTTTGATATGTGGTCTGATTAGGTTATCTCATTGAGCCTGTGGTTTGCTCACCCTAATAGTTTTTGTGCAGGAACAACGCTAGCTGGATTAGGCTACAAATGTGTAAAGAGTGCTTCTTCATCATATTTTATTGAAGACAGAGGTATGGGTTATATTGAACTTAAAATGCAAATTAGATAAAATTGTATAAATAATTGAGACTATATATATTGTAAGATTGACACTCCAATTTTACTATTTAGTAGAGGATATCGATTTTCTATGATCTTGGTAGAATGTGCAAAATCGGATTTCATAGTTGAATTCTAGTAATATTATTATATGTATAGGAATCATTTAAGTAATAGATATTAATAAATAAGTAGAGTTTTATAAATTTTGACTTACAAGATGGTTCTCATATTACTGATACACACGTGGTATAATAACTTTAGTTTAATCCTACTAGGCCGTCTTTTGAGGCTTGACACATCCCCTGTTCAAGCTATTGAAAAAAAATGCCTTCATCCCAATGTCAAGAAGCCTTCGACCAAATCAAGCAGTACCTGATGAATTCTCCAATACTAGTGGCTCCAACACCAAGTCATCCTCATTCGTGTATCTAGCTATACTTCCTAAATCCATGGGATATATGCTTAGGTAAAAAGATGAAGATGGAAGAGAGTGAGCCATCTACTATCTGAGTAAAAAGTTCATCGAAGGTGAATAGAAGTACACTGAAGTTAAGAGGACTTGCTGTGTCTTGGTTTGGATCATGCATCAACTCAGATAGTACACCTTGTACTAATTTATAGAGCTATAGACTAGACATGACCCCTTGAAATATTTAGCCAGCAAACTAACATTAATTGAGAAAATCTTTAAGTAGCAAATGTTATTGTCAGAATTCAATATCACCGATGAGAATCAAAGCTTGATGAAAGGTTAGGCACTTACAAATAACTCGTAGAAAACCTAGTTAAAGATAATATGCCTAAAGAGCAAGCCTAATTTCCAGATGAGAACATACGGTTAGTAGACTTGGATGGAGAATCAGAATCACCCAACCCCAAGTGGAAGCTACATAACGATGGGGTAGCTAATGTGTACTAATGTGGAATCGGGGTGATTCTAGTATTCCCTGAGGGTAATCATATCCTGCTTCAGTAAGATTGACATTCCCATGCAGTAACAACATGGTAGAATAAGACTTGCATCGTAGACCTCAGAATGGTGTCCAACATGAAGATAGACAATATAGAAGTGTATGGAGACTCTTCCCTCATTATCCTTCAAACTCGAGGAGAGTATAAGACCAAAGATGTGAAACTGGTACCTTATCATCAACACTTGACTGATTTAGCTTGAAAATACAAAGAAATGTCATTCACATATGTGCTAAGATCCTAAAACCGATTCACTGATGCGTTAGCCACATTAGCATCCATGATCCAAATTACTAATGGGGTAGAGATCTAACCCTTGAAGGTTTAGGTCGAAGATGAGCCGACATTTTGCTTGAATATTGAAGAAGTCTTACAAGGAGAACCGTGGCAAATGAAGATCAAAGAGTTCCTCTAAGAAGGCAAATACCTTGAAAATGCCTCAATAAAGGAGCAAAGGATACTAAGATGATTAACAACCCACTTCATACTCAGTGGCAACACATTAGACAAAAAGTCATTCGATATTACCTCCTAAGATGTGTAAATGTCACGCCCTAAACGGTACCCTAAACGTAACAGTCTGCCATACTCAATATTAAAGCTTAAGCATGACAACTTAGTCATTCCCAAAAGTTTCGATATTAAGAGTAAGACGTGCTCTCACAATTTTAGAGGACCATACTTTAAAATATGAAGCTTAAGAAGATACAATAACAAATTAAGAAAAAGGAATTCATAATATTCATTCATTCATAGTAATTGTCTTACAAGTCTTAGGGGCATTCCCCTGCCAAAATAACTATAATCTATTGCAAGAAATTTTCTATGAAGTCTACATCTAAATTAATGCTAAACTTCATCTAAAAATTCCTTAACTAAAAAGGGGAAAAATACCTAGCTATAGGGTCCATGTGGCCTCAACCACAAATAGTTAAACTGCAAAAGATATCTATAGGGGTATAAGCTAATAAGCTTAGTAAGAATTATTTCCATAAGAAAATTCTTGTGTAGTAAAACTCAATAAAGTTATTTAAGCATTCAACTGAAATGCAACATACACGTGAGCAAGCAAGGCATATAGTTTTCCGAGAACTATATGTTGAATGGATTAACGCCCTCCATTCATGGTTTGGTGATAAGTAATCTCAAAACGAGTAGTTTTAGTTCTGTTATGCTTTCGATCATTACCTCCAAGCATATTAAGTTTACTCAGGTTGAGTCATGTCTTCGAATTGCCGCCAAGCATTGGTTTGATTCCATGTCGCCAAGCAATCGCTTTCGATCATAGTCGTCAAATGTTGCTTTTCACCGTGCTACTATCCTTTTCACCCAAGGATAATAACCCCATGCATTGTGACTCATTCCGTGGTATGCATGAATCAATTTATTTAAGACATCATAGCATCATTATTATTAATTTTAAGGTGATCATAGAATCTCATACATATCAAGTTCTATACTAAAACAACTAATTACTTACAATCGATTGCTGCCTCGATATTCTTAGAATTCTTTCAATAATTTTTACATACATATCAATTTGTCTTTCCTTAATTCTAATGCAACTAAACTACTAGCTCAATCAAGTAACGTATTTAAGGAAACAAACTCACGTTGCCATGGCGATACTCCTTCTGAATGGATGAGTCGATCAAACAATCCATTTAGTCGAAATAATCCTCGGGATATGGGTATTCTTCTTCGGGATCACCTAGTCAAGAAAAATACCCAAAATGAGTATTTCTTGATAACTTTCTTGAAATTTGACAAAACTATGTCATAAGAATGTCAAAGTTCGCATAATAGATAATTCCAATTTAAAATAGCCATAACTTAGTCATTTTAACTCGAAATTGCATATATAATATACTAATTTCTATCTATTCGAAAAAATCTATCCATTTATAAAACTATTTTCATCAAACTATATCATTTAGGCTTCGAAACAGTGCGATCAGATTCACCACGAATTTTCCCATCCCAAAAGCATTTGTTTCAAACATTAAACCATCCAAAAAAATTGCTTTGATAAATATTTAGTTATCTATATAGTTAAGAAATTTCTTTTTATAGATATATAGCTTATATTTCATCCATGCTCAATTGTTTGGTGTCCAACCAATATTCTTTAGTAAAATAATGTTAGTTTAGAAGTTTAGAAAACCATAATTTTACAAGAAATCCATTTTGTAAATCCTTTAAAATGAATATTTTGATTTTTTATTTTCAAAGAATTATTTCACTATTTTTCTTAATGACTTTTTAATAAGAATAAATTTCTCTAATTTCTTTTTAGAAATTTTCAATATTAGTGTCACTTTTCCTATTAGTTTTCTATACAATTTTTCTTTGACTATTTCTTGGAAAATCTTGGTTTGAAAACTCTCATTCTCTGTATAGGGTTTCCTTTATATTATGTTTCTATGGAAAAACATTTTAGTATCAAAAGTCATCTTTTTTGAAAAACAATGTAATATAGAAATGATTAAAAAGCTTTTCAAAACAAAGGTAGTTTTAAAATTATAGTGAGTTCTTCCTGAAGTTTTGAAAAGAATAGATTTACTTTTGTTAAATCATAAATTCTAAATTTCATATAGAACCATTTTTAGGTGATAAAATCTCCTTTTTGCAAAAAGTATAATTGAAGCTTAAAGGTTTGTACAACAATTTTTATGGGCATGATCATGAGAATATTAACAAGTAAATATAACATAATGAATAATAAAGTTAAGTATTGGGAGTTTTAGCTTTCTCAAGACTCCCGAGAATAAAAAATTGACTAGTCACTATGAGAAAAGAAAATAAAAGAGAGAAAATTGTTTTGACTTGATGAGGACAAGTCTAAGACTAGAGACTAGTCTTAAAACAACATGAAATAAATAAATTGCAAGAAAGAAAATAAATAAATTGTTTTGTATGAAAGTAAATAAATTGCAAGTGAGCTTATATGATCTAAAGAATATATATATATATATATACACATAATTATATTTAGTTAGATATAATAACAACAATAATATGAGCAAAGTAAAATAACAACATAAATATATAAATAGATATTCATGAACAAGAACAATACATAAACATAGTGTAGCTTCCACAACATTAAGTTTAAGAAACTCACACCATGGTCATGCAAAGTTATATGACATGGTAGGAAGAAACATATAAAAAAAATTTTACCTAAGGAGGATTTTGAAGTAATATATGTGTGGGTTTTGTGTATGTAGAAGGGATTTGAGACTATTTTGGGAGAGTTTTGAGAGTGTTTGTGGAGAGAGTTTTGAGATGATAAATTTAGAGAGTTTTTTATGGTGAATTTGTGGGTAGTAAATGTGTGAATGAAGTGAAAGAGGACGGGGGTATTTATAGAAATATGATAAGTGAATTTTGAGTGGTTTAAATAAAGAAAAATTGAAAAAAAATTGAGAGAGAGAGAAAGAGAGGGGGGGGGGGGGGGGGGGGGGGGTTGTAAGCCCTTAGATTTTTCGATAATATAAGAAAACCCTAAAAATCGAAAGTCAAAACGAAACCCTAAAGTCGACTTAGTTCTATGTATAGTTTAGTGAATCTAGATCCGACAATCTCGTGTTCTTAAACCCTAGAAAACGAAATTGATATAATTGTGGAATATGGTTCGTAATAATATAGGAAAGCTTAAAAATATCAGATTCGTAATTTTCAAGTGTCCTTCGGATCCAAAAGGGATCAGTTTTCGAAAACTGTGCCCTAGAGTACCGGATAGTGAAAATATTCTGACAACACCAATAGATTCGTAAAAATATAAGGTTTTCAAAAATATCAGTTTTAGAATTTTTCGGTAACTAAAAATATCAGATATAGCTTGTTTACGCATATTTTCTTTACTACCGGTATTTTAATTGTCTAGTCTACTATTCATATACTTCTTTACTATTCATTACAATTCACCTATCTCTACTTTTTCTTACACTCTATTCTTACACTCTACCATACCTATACCTTACAATTTACCTTCCTCATACAACTTTAATCACACACACCTTATACATTACTTCTTTTATTACAAAACAAATCAATTTTCTCCCCCTATTCTATGCAAACCGGCGCCCCCTCTCTCCTCATGCACATCAATTTGCTTTCTTTTCCATTTTATTTAATTACATCTAATTTCCACTCCAAAAATCTATAAATACCCCTTTCCTCCTTCATTATTTCACACAACAAAATTCATACTAAAACTCTCTCAAAATCACTCCACAAAATCACTCTCCCAAAATCTCTCTCAAGTTTCTTCTTTTCTTTAGAAAACCAAGTTCCACATAATACTACAACCCATTTCTTTTCTTCTTCAACCAACACATAAACCTTAGGTAAAAGTTTCTTTAATATACTCATCATGTTCATATAACTTAACGAGTTTAGTGTATATTTCTTAGTCTCATTGAGTTAAAGAAGCAACAATTTATTCATGTTTTATTTTTGTTCATGTTCTTATTTTCTTTATGTTACTATTATGTTGATATTGTTATTATTGTTTCTAACCTAACTTATATAAGTATTATGTATATTATGTATATATATTTATTTAGAGCATATGAGCTTATTTGTTATTTATTTTCAAGTCTTGCAATTTATTTATTTACTTGTTTTATGCAAATGTTAAGACTAGTCTTTCTAGTCTTGGACTTGTCCATATCAAGTCAAAACAATTTTCTTTCTTTGCTTTGAGGACTAGTCCATTCTTAGTCCCGGGATACCTTGATGAAGCTAAGGTTTCTAATACTTGACTTTACTTTTATGCTCTTATTTATCTTATTTATGTAGTTTTTATTGTATTTCTAATAGCTACATATTCCATTTATGCATGAACAAGTTGTTATTGTCTCAACCATAATGAAAATGACTTTTCTTAAGTAATAAAAATAAGAACTCTCTTTAAAAATAAATTTTATCACATAAGAAATTATTTTTTTATAAAGACTTGAAGTTTTATCTTAACAAATATTTTCCTAAAGTTAGATAAGTTTAGCTCTAGTTTTAGTAATAATATGTGATTTCACCAAGAAATACATAAAGTAAAGTTATCACAAACTCTCTTTTAAAACCAATAAAATAAGAAAGTTTCTTTAAACTTAATTCTTGATTTAACCAAGAGTTTTCTTAAACCATTTGATCAAAGTTTTCTACCAACACTTTAAAATACGAAAGTCTAAATAAGTTTTTCAAAATTAACTTATAAGATCATTTCTTTTAAAGTGGATCTAATAGAACATGTAACCATGAAGTATTTAGAAAGATTATGTTTTCCAAGACATTAGAAATAAAGTAGTAGGAATTTAAAAAGATTAAAATTACTTTTAGAAATGGAGTTAAAAGAAGGAGATGCTCACTTATAGTAAAATAAGAAATTTTCTTAACAAAACTAAATTCTTTACAAGTCTTAAGCTTATCTCACTTTCAAGGCATATTGTTATACAAAGCATTGATTGAGACAACACCACTAAATTCATGCATATGGTTTGAGTATATATATGTGTGTGTGTGTGTATTCAAAGGATTTTTCAACCATACAATATATCTATATTTTCGGTACAAAAGCTCTTGAATGAAGAAAAGTTTGAAAACTTAGTTTTAAAAATTGGAAAATTCGTATCAAATCTGTTTGTTATTATTCCGAGACCCAAATAACTTCTTTTGATGAAGATAACCTTAGAAATAGATAGATCTTTTCGAGTAGGTAGAAATCGGTATATAATATGCGAAATTCCGAGTTAAAATGAGCAAGTTATGGCCATTTTAAATTGAAATTTCCATTCATACGATTTTTGACGAATTCAATAATATAGAATTATGGAGTTTGACTAGATCTTGGATGAAATACTCATGTCGGGTATTTCTTTTTAGGTGTCGAGGATGAAGATCTTCCCTTCCCAGAGGATTACTTCGACTCCTAGAAGAAAGCTATGGACGTGCGAGTTTCCTTTACGTTTACGTATTCGCGCATGTGCTTGTAGAATAGAGCACTAGATGTTAGGAAAAGATAAAATTGATATGCATGTGGCATATTATGGGAATTATGTATGTGAATCGTTGTGTGTGATCAACAAACAATAAGTATATCGGAACCCGATTTGTGATTGATATAAATGTTTCCATGTATGAATTGTTATGGGTGCAAATATTGTTTGATCGCTTTAAATGATTTAATGTCATATTGAAATACCCATATAATAAATTGATCATGCATATCACTTAGAATATCATTTTCGAAGTTTGCCACTACTCCTCAACGTGGGATCGGAAAGGTAAGCTGCCTAGCTACATCTTGAGGGTTAGGACGTTCGGGGAATACTGCCTCAAGGTGTAATCAAGCCGGATCGATCACTTTGAGTATGGAAAGCCCGTGGACTAGTAGTACGGTTCATTGGAACCCCAAGATGCACGCAAACTTTAAGGAGGTCGGTCGGGACCCAGTTCAAAGCATTCCCTAACCACAGATGGAGGGGTAAATCCATTACACATACGAAACTGGATAGTCATATGTACTGTTTGATCATATGGTTGTTGCATTCATATGCTTGTTTAATAAATTTGGTTGATTGCTTGTTATGAGTACTTTTGCGTAAGGAATGTCTTACTAAGCAAGTCATGCTTGTACTCCTATAGACTTTTGACTTTGCAGGATTATCTTTTTGCACCCGAGACCATCTTGACCACCCGGGTAGAATCTTTATTTTGAGAAGCTTTTGGAGGAATTCTATTTTGTAGTCTTAGAGTAGATTTCTTCTAAAATCTTCTAGCTTTTGTTGTTTATCTTAGCAAGACCATGTTATTATGAAATTATCGGGGAATGCTCCTTAGAAGCTGTAAGACTTTTATTTCAATGAAATATATATTAAGTGTTATTTCGCATGTTCCACTGCCAATGTCTTAAAATGCATTACTCCACCGGTCTCCCTTTATTGTGAATGTACGCCTTGTACCGATATGGAAGCTTTCGAGTAATTGGGGTGGTCATTCTTAAGTTTTAATATTGTGTACGACAGGCTGTCACGTTTAGGGTACCGCTGAGGTGTGATAGTTTATGTTGGTATCAGAGCATCAAGATTTGGGAAAGAAACAGTAAGTTAGAAGTAGAAGTCTTAGAGATTGGATAAGTTTAGGATTAAGCTATAAGAGTTTTAGGAAGAATCCTAGAATTATGGAAAATGGGGATTCATGGGAAACCACATGTTTCATGACCATACCTAAGATATGTGGATGGCCCTAGAATTAGTTAATACCCTTAAGAAGAATAGGAGGATTTCCAAACCGTTTTAAAGCCTTATGAAAACATAACCCTTGTTGTTGCAGTTAGTAAGAAAATAGAGTTAACTGCTTTTTGATAATAAAAACTAAAAGAAAAACTATGTTTACGTAAAAGACTATACAACCAACCTTAGGTAACGTCGGAAACGAGTCTCGTAGATGTCATCAACGGATCGAAGGCGAGAAGAAGGAGAAACCATCCCTGGATTCCCTCAAATTTCAACGAAAGATCAAGAAGTGAAGTAAGGAACCACGATGAGAAGAAAGCGTCGCAAGATGTAACGCCTTAGTATTAAACCGCAACTAATTAAAAGATATAGTTAAGTGTTTAGCAAATAAAAGTAACCTAATGATTTCTTGATAATATAATTCCTTTGTTTTGTTTTTATGGCAATTATATTATTTCTTTTGTGAGTAAAATGCATGATTTCTTACCTTATGATTTCTTTAAACTATATTTGAATTTCTTATTAAGCTCCTATTAATTCCTATTTTGCAAAATTTATTTCCTTAAGTTTTGTAGCTTGATTTAAATTTTTGGTCTTTATATTTGAGATTTCCATGATTTCCGTAAACGATAGTATAGAACGTACAATAGAGACTAAATCTAAACGATTAAACAGCCGTCCAAGAAGACGTAGGAATAGAGAACAAAGAGATTTCAACAACGTACCAGCTGAACGAGGAGTACCCCGCGTAACCAACCGGAAAATAACCCTGCTCCTGCCCCGAACTAGCAAAATGACTTTGCAGCTGCCCTTGGATAGATGAACCAGTTTAGCTATTTTGATTCAGCAATAAAATCAAAATAATCCAGCTCCTGCTCCACCATAGAATGCTCCTGAAGCTACGGTAGAAGCACCCGGCGAACAGTCGCATGCTGCGCCATTTCCACCACCACCACCGCCGAGATCACACCAAAACTTGCTCACCAACTTCATCAAAAGTAACACCTACTTTGATGGAACCTTCGGAAAACCAGCTGAGGCGAAGATTGGTTGGCCCAGATTGAGAGATCGTTTGATGGTTATGAAGTACCCCACCACTTAAGAGTCAGTTTTGGGACATTCATGTTGAAGTTCAATGCTCGCATATGGTGGGATCGAAGAAGCGAGAATTGCCTGCTCCAGTTACGTGGGATATGTTTCGAGAAGAGTTCTTGGAGAACTACTTTCCAGGGAGTCTCAGAGTTCGGTACAGTGCTGAGTTCTTGAATATTACTCAGAAAGGGAGAACCATCGACAGTACGAAACCGATTCAGTCGCTTGTTGCAGTATGCTCCTGATCCTATAAGCACAGCGAGGAGTTAAAGAGACAAGTTTTCTTGAATGGGTTAGATGAAGACCTAAAGATTCGTTGGTGGAATTTGATGTTAGAAGTTTTAAGGGGCTAGTGGAAAAGGCTAGAATTATTGAAGAAGCCAAAAAGATGAAAACAAAAGCTCCGGAGAAGAAAGTGTTTGTGTTTGGAAGGAAGCCTATGAAGGACCAAGTTCTGGGTTCAAAAATAAGAGGTTTAAGACCTTTGGAAGTTTCAAAGGAAGTGGAAGCAATCAGAGGAGGTGACCAAGGTAGATGTCACATGCTGGAAATGCCGAGGGAAGCATTATCCAAAGTCTTGCCCACAATTGCAAAACAAGTGCTTCTTTTGTGGCAGCCCGGATCATAAAATCTTGGAGTGTCCCAAGAAGAACACCAGTGTCTGCTATGTGTGCAAGCAGCCAGGGCACTTTGCAAATGAATGCCCAAAGAGGAAAAATGCTCTTGTGAGGTCATCCAACACCTCGGGAGGATGCCCTTGTCAGAACCAACAATGGCAATGGAAATGGGAACCGCTCTGGCACCTCGATGCATGGAATGAGAGTTTACAACCTGGAGGGCCAGTGGATGTGCGAGGAAGCAGATGATGAGGAGGAAGGATGTGAGTTTGCTGCCTTGGAGGGAGACGAAGGCTATGATCATGGACTCGTTGCAGGTTAGCCTTAACCTTAAGCTTTCTTTTGTTGTTTATAGTATCTTTTTACGCTATCTATCGTCAATAGAATCCCTATACCTCTTTAGCCTAAAGCTTTAGAAAAGTTAGATAAGTATAGTATGGTTAGTAACTAGTGCGTGTTAAACGCAGGAAGTATACGAGTAGCTAACGAGACCGCTTATGCCTTGTTTGATACCGGAGCCACCCATTCGTTTATCACCCCCAACCTTGCTAAGAAGAGTGGATTACCTATAGTCACCACCGCTACCAGCTTCAAGATAAAGACACCCACGGGTAGTCGTAACCACCCAAGAGATGTTGAAGGAATGCCCTTTAGAGATCCAAGGTCACCATACGACAAGTGATTTGATCGTGTTGGAGATGAATAAGTATGAAGTAATTCTTGGAATGAGTTGGTTGACCCATGTTAAAGCCACGGTAGATTGTCGAGAAGAAGGTGAATTTTAAGGATGTAAATGGGAAGGATATTGAGTTTAAAGGAGAATCCACGGTCGTAAGGAGGCAAGGATTAAGTTCGCTGAGTTGGTGTGGATGAGGAGGAGATTGACCAACAAATCAATGCTATAGAAGAAGAAGGTGAAGGACCAAAGGTGGAGGATATACCCATAGTCAATGAGTTTCCTGACGTTTTTCCTAAGGAATTACCTGGATTGCCACCAAAGAGGGAGATCGATTTTGAGATTAGCTTGATGCCAAATACCGAGCCGATATCAAAAGCTCCATACCGCATGGCACCGGTAGAGTTGAAGGAACTCAAGAAGCAATTACAAGAGCTTCTGGATCAAGGATTTATACGCCCAAGTGTATCACCATGGGGAGCACCAGTTTTGTTCGTTAAGAAAAGGATGGATCCATGAGGTTATGTGTCGATTACCGGGAGTTGAATAAGGTTACAATCAAGAATAAGTATCCATTACCCCGGATTGATGATCTCTTTGATCAGTTGCAAGGAGCAAGCGTGTTTTCACGCATCGACTTGAGATCTGGATACCATCAGTTAAGAGTAAGGCCGGAGGATGTACCAAAGACGCTTTTCGAACTCGATATGGACATTATGAGTTCTTAGTGATGTCTTTTGGATTGACAAATGCACCTGCTTTCATGGACTTGATGAATCGAATCTATAAGCCCTTGTTGGATAAGTGCGTTATAGTTTTCATCGACGACATTTTGGTCTACTCAACCACACGAGAGGAACATGAGGAACACCTCCGTATGGCGCTTGGACGTTGAGAGAACATAAGTTGTATGCCAAATTGTCAAAGTGTGACTTTTGGTTGGATAAGATTCCTTTTTAGGACATGTTGTTTCAGGAAGTATATCGGTTGATCCTGAAAAGATTAAAGCAGTGATGGAGTGGAAGCAACCGAAGACGGTAACGGAAGTAAGAAGCTTTCTTGGTCTAGCTGGCTATTATCGAAAGTTTGTAAAGAATTTCTCGACTATAGCCAAGCCGTTAACGCAACTTACTCAAAAGAATGAGAAGTTCATTGGACCGATAAAAGAGAAAGGAGTTTCAAGAGCTCAAGCAAAAGCTTGTATCCGCCGATACTCGTTTTGCCAAACCCTGAGAAGCCTTACACGGTGCATAGCGATCAAGAAATGGTCTTGGATGTGTGCTAATGCAAGAAGGAAAAGTGATTGCTTATGCTTCGCGACAGTTGAGACCGCACGAGCAAAATTATCCGACGCATGACTTGGAGCTAGCTGCCGTTGTTTTCGCACTCAAGATATGGAGGCATCACTTGTATGGACAAAGATGCGAAATATATACGGATCACAAAAGCCTCAAGTATCTATTCACTCAGAAGGAGTTGAATATGAGACAACGGAGATGGTTAGAGCTTATAAAGGACTATGATCTTGGAATCTATTGTCCAGGAAAAGTTAATGCCGTCGCGGATGCCTTAAGTCGGAAGAATCATGAGGAAGTTGCCGCTTGTTGACGACCAAAAGGAGTTGGTAAGAGAATTCGAAAGGCTGAGTATCGAATTCATTGGAAAGATGTGGAGGTGGAAATATCTAGCTTGGTGATGGAACCAACCCTTGTGGAACGATTAAAGAAGCTCAACGATATGATGAAGTCATACAAAGGATCAAACGGGAAGTACAAGCGGAGAAGTATACTGACTTCACCATAGATGAAGAGGATGTAGTGAGAATGAAGGGAAGGTTATGTGTGCCGGATGATGAGGATATGAGAAAGGAAATCATGAGTGAAGCTCATAACTCAGGATACACAGTACATCCGGGAGGAACTAAGATGTATCAAGATCTTAAGAGTCACTTCTGGTGGAATGGAATGAAACGAGATATAGCCGATTATGTGATGAAGTGCCCGACTTGTCAACAAGTAAAGGTGGAACATCAAAGGTCAGGAGGATTGCTAAAGCCTTTGCCGATACCCGAATGGAAGTGGGATCAAATCTTGATGGATTTCGTGTGTGGACTACCAAGAACATCGGCAGATATGATGCCATATGGGTCGTGGTAGATCGTTTGACCAAATCAGCTCATTTCATACCAATCAATAAGACGTACTTGATGGACAAGCTAGCCAAGCTTTACATAAGGGAAATAGTACGATTACATGGAGTACCTGTTGGGATTGTGTCAGATCGAGATCCCATATTCGTATCTAAGTTTTGGACAAGTTTACAAAGGTGTATGGGGACAAAGTTGCATTCTAGCACAGCTTATCACCCCCAAACAGATGGACAATCGGAACGGACGATCCAAACCTTGGAAGACATGTTGCGTGCTTGTGTTATGGAATTCAAAGGGAGTTGAGATGCTCATTTGCCGCTCATAGAGTTTGCCTACAACAACAGCTATCACTCGACCATACAAATGCCGCCATATGAAGCTTTGTACGGACGACGCTGTAGATTGCCTCTGTTTTGGGACGATGTGGAGAAGCTTGCTATTGGACCAGATTTGGTACAAGATGCAGAAGACAAGGTAAGAATAATCCGACAGCGAATGAAAGAGGCCCAAGATAGACAGAAAAGCTGGGCAGCTCAGAAAAGGCGAGTTCTCGAATTTCAAGTGGGAGACCATGTGTACTTAAAGATAAATCCAATCAAGAGTATACATAGAGTACGCTCACAAGGAAAGTTGAGCCCACGATACATTGGACCTTTTGAAGTGCTGGAACGAGTGGGAGATCTAGCCTATCGCCTAGCCTTGCTGCCAAACCTGTTAGGTGTGCACAATGTTTCATATATCGATATTGCGCAAGCATGTGGCAAATCTAGAACGAGTAGTAGAGTTGGAGCCAGTATTGCTAAAAGAACCTCACTTATGAGGAACACCTGGTAAGATTTTGGATCGAAAAGTAAAAGCTTCAGAAAAGGAGATCAAATATGTCAAAGTCCTTGGAGGAATCATATCATGAGGAGGCAACTTGGGAAGCTGAGGATGAGATCCGACGCAAATATCCGAATCTTTTCGAGAATCAGGTACGATAGTCAAGTTTTGAGGACAAAACTTTCTTTAAGGAGGGTAGGTTGTAAGCCCCTAGATTTTTCGATAATATTAGCAAACCCTAAGAACCGGAAGTAAAACGAAACCCTAAAGTTAACTAGTTCTATGTTTAGTCTAGTGAATCTAGATCCGGCAATCTCGTGTTCTTAAACCCTAGAAAACGAAATTGATAATTGTGGAATATGGTTCGTAATAATATAGGAAAGCCTAAAAATATCAATTCGAATTTTCAAGTGTCCTTCGGATCCGATGGATCAGTTTTCGAAAACCGTGCCCCGGAGCACCGGATAGAAAATATTCCGACAACACAATAGATTGTAAAAATATAAGGTTTTCAAAAATATCAGTTTTAGAATTTTCGGTAACTAAAAATATATATAGCTTATTTACGCATTATTTTCTTTACTACCGGTATTTTAATTGTCTAGTCTACTATTCATATACTTTCTACTATTCATTACTATTCACCTATCTCTACTTTTCTTACACTCTATCATACCTATACCTTACAATTTACCTTCCCCATACAACTTTAATCACATCATACCTTATACATTACTTCTTTTATTACAAAACAAATCAATTTTCTCCCCCTATTCTATGCAAACCGGCGCCCCCTCTCTCCTCATGCACATCAATTTGCTTTCTTTTCCATTTTATTTAATTACATATAATTTCTACTCCAAAAATCTATAAATACCCCATTCCTCCTTCATTCTTTCACACAACAAAATTCATACTAAAACTCTCTCAAAATCACTCCACAAAATCACTCTCCCAAAATCTCTCTCAAGTTTCTTCTTTTCTTTAGAAAACCAAGTTCCACATAATACTACAACCCATTTCTTTTCTTCTTCAACCAACACATAAACCTTAGGTAAAAGTTTCTTTCATATACTCATCATGTTCATATAACTTAACATGAGTTTAGTGTATGTTTCTTAGTCTCATTGAGTTAAAGAAGCAACAATTTATTTATGTTTTATTTTTGTTCATGTTCTTATTTTCTTTATGTTACTATTATGTTGATATTGTTATTATTGTTTCTAACCTAACTTATATAAGTATTATGTATATTATGTATATATATTTATTTAGAGCATATAAGCTCATTTGTTATTTATTTTCAAGTCTTGCAATTTATTTATTTACTTCTTTTATGCAAATATTAAGACTAGTTTTTCTAGTCTTAGACTTGTCCATATCAAGTCAAAACAATTTTCTTTTACTTTTGAGGACTAGTCCATTCTTAGTCCCGGGATACCTTGATGAAGCTAAGGTTCCCAATACTTGACTTTACTTTTATGCTCTTATTTATCTTATTTATGTAGTTTTTATTGTATTTCTAATAGCCACATATTCTCATTTATGCATGAACAAGTTGTTATTGTCTCAACCATAATGAAAATGAGTTTTCTTAAATAATAAAAATAAGAACTCTCTTTAAAAATAAATTTTATCAAAGAAATTATTTTTCATAAAGACTTGAAGTTTTATCTTAACAAATATTTTCCTAAAGTTAGATAAGTTTAGCTCTATTTTAGTAATAATATGATTTCACCAAGAAATACATAAAGTAAAGTTATCAAACTCTCTTTTAAAACCAATAAAATAAGAAGTTTATTTAAACTTAATTCTTGATTTAACCAAGAGTTTTCTTAAACCATTTGATCAAAGTTTCTACCAACACTTTAAAATACGAAAGTCTAAATAAGTTTTTCAAAATTAACTTATAAGATCATTTCTTTTAAAGTGGATCTAATAGAACATGTAACCATGAAGTATTTAGAAAGATTATGTTTTCCAAGACATTAGAAATAAAGTAGTAGGAATTTAAAAAGATTAAAATTACTTTTAGAAATGGAGTTAAAAGAAGGAGATGCTCACTTATAGTAAAATAAGAAATTTTCTTAACAAAACTAAATTCTTTACAAGTCTTAAGCTTATCTCACTTTCAAGGCATATTGTTATACAAAGCATTGATTGAGACAACACCACTAAATTCATGCATATGGTTTGAGTATATATATGTGTGTGTGTGTGTATTCAAAGGATTTTTCAACCATATAATATATCTATATTTTCGGTACAAAAGCTCTTGAATGAAGAAAAGTTTGAAAACTTAGTTTTAAAAATTGAAAATTCGTAATCAAATCTGTTTGTTATTATTCCGAGACCCAAATAACTTCTTTTGATGAATATAACCTTAGAAATAGATAGATCTTTTCGAGTAGGTAGAAATCGGTATATAATATGCGAAATTCCGAGTTAAAATGAGCAAGTTATGGCCATTTTAAATTGAAATTTCCATTCATACGATTTTTGACGAATTCAATAATATAGAATTATGGAGTTTGACTAGATCTTGGATGAAATACTCATGTCGGGTATTTCTTTTTAGGTGTCGAGGACTAAGATCTTCCCTTCCCAGAGGATTACTTCGACTCCTAGAAGAAAGCTATGGACGAGTGAGTTTCCTTTACGTTTACGTATTCGCGCATGTGCTTGTAGAATAGAGCACTAGATGTTAGGAAAAGATAAAATTGATATGCATGTGGCATATTATGGGAATTATGTATGTGAATCGTTGTGTGTGATCAACGAACAATAAGTATATCGAAACCCGATTTGTGATTGATGTAAATATTTCCATGTATGAATTGTTATGGGTGCAAATATTGTTTGATCGCTTTAAATGATTTAATGTCATATTGAAATACCCATATAATAAATTGATCATGCATATCACTTAGAATATCATTTTCGAAGTTTGCTACTACTCCTCAGCGTCGGATCGGAAAGGTAAGTTGTCTAGCTACATCTTGAGGTTCAGACGTTCGGGGAATACGGCCTCAAGGTGTAGCCGAGAGGAATGATCGCTTTGAGTATGGAAAGTCCGGGACTAGTAGTACGGTTCATTGGAGCCCCAAGACGCGCACAAACTTTAAGGAGGTCGGTCGGGATCCAGTTCAAAGCATTCCCTAACCACCGATGGAGGGGTAAATCCATTACACATACAAAAGGATAGTATATGTACTGTTTGATCATATGGTTGTTGCATTATATGCTTGTTTAATAAATTTGGTTGATTGCTTGTTATGAGTACTTTTGCGTAAGGACTGTCTCACTAAGCAAGTCATGCTTATACTCCTATAGACTTTTAACTTTGTAGGATTATCTTTTTGCACCGAGACCATCTTGACCACCCGAGTAGAATCTTTATTTTTGAAGCTTTTGGAGGAATTCTCTTTTGTAGTCTTAGAGTAGATTTCTTCTAAAATATTCTAGATTTTGTTGTTTATCTTACAAGACCATGTTATTATGAAATTATCGGGAATGCCTTTTAGAAGCTGTAAGACTTTTATTTCAATGAAATATATATTAAGTGTTATTTTGCATGTTCCGCTGCCAATGTCATAAAATGCATTACTCCCGGTCTCTTTGTTGTGAATGTACGCCTTGTACCGATATGGAAGCTTTCGAGTGACTGGGGTAGTCATTCTTAAGTTTTAATATTGTGTACGGGCTGTCACGTTTAGAGTACCACGTGGGCCGATAAGGGAGGGGGGTTCCTTTTGAGAGAGAGGGGAGAGAATGTTTTATTTTTTGTATTTTTGTTAATTAAAAGTAATAATAAGTAAGGTAGATGTGATATAAAGTTATGAGAAAGGTAAAAAATAAAGATAATAGCTGTATAGAGTATTAGAGTAGGTGTTAGAAAAATCAGAGATAAATGAATAATGTATAATAGTAATGAATAGTGTAATATAAAGTAGATATGACTAATAAAGTAACGGTAGTAGGAAAATACGTATATAAATGTGATATCTGATATTTTTACTTACCAAAAAATTATGAAAATGATATTTTTGAAAACCTTATATTTTTACGAGTCTAACGGTATATCCAGAATATTTTTACTATTTCGAACCCTAAGACACATTTTTCAAGAATTGTATTCGTTTGAGTCCAAAAGATTGCGTTTTTGCTAATCTTATGTTTTGAAGTTTTCTTATATTATTTCAAACTATTCTACATACTAATCTCTTACCTACTTACTTAGGGTTGCGAACATGGGATTGCCGCACTTAAACTGTTACGTTTAACTAAGGTTTTGTTGACTATAGGGTTTCCGGTTGACCTTTCGATTATGGTTTGAGCTTATCTGATCCTAAAACTTTTGGGGGTTTACAATAAATGAAGCATAGGCTGGTATGTTGATGTGAGTGGTTCATGATAGAATATGTGGACCTCACATGAATGGGTGCATGCTCGCTAAGAAGATCATGAGGTTAGGTCATTTCTAGATAACAATGGATTGGATTGCTTAAACACGTAAGGCATTGCCACTTGTACTAAATATATTATAATAAGATGAATGCACCTCTAAAAGAATTATAACCACTTTCCTCATCTTGGCCCTTTTCGATGTGGATATGATAGGTTCAATCTCTTCAAAAGCTTTAAATGGTCATTGGTTCATACGGGTAGCTACCGGTAGCAATCGATTACTTTACTAAATGGGTTAAGCATTCTCATATGCCAATGTTACCAAAGGAGTGGTCATCAAATGCATTAAGAGAGATATCATAGCCACATATGGAGTTCTTGATACAATCATTACAAATAATGACACCGATCTAAACAACAAGTTGATGATGGAATTGTGCTAGTAGTTTAGAATCAAGCATGGGAATTCTAGCCATATTAACCTTAGATGAATGGGGCAATTGAAGCAACTAACAAAAACATCAAAAAAATAATTGAGAAAAAGGTTGTCACTTACAAAGATTGGCACAAAAAGCTTCTATTTGCACTTATAGCATACCAAACATCCACCAAAGTCTCAACAGGGGCAACCCTTACTCCCTAATCTATGGCATAAAAGCAATCTTGTTAGTCGAAGTTGAGATCATATCCCTACTGGTAGAAATCGAGTTAGATGAAGCTGAATGGGTAAAGAAGAGGATGATCAGTTGAATCTCATTGACAAAAAGGGAATGACTACCCTATACCATGGTCAACTGTACTGGCAAAGAATAGCTCGGGCATTCAACAAAAAAGTTCAACAAAGAAATTTCAAGGAATGAGACCTAGTCTCGAGAAAAATGCTGCTAAAAGTACAAAACCCAAAAGGGAAGTTCACCTCTAATTTTGAGGGTCCATATGTAGTGAAGAAGGTGTTACCTAGAGGATCATTAATTTTAGCACATATAGATAGTCTAATTTAAAGGACCTTGTAAACTATAATGTAGTTAAGTTGCATTACATTTGAAAAATTAATGAAAATTCTATCAAGTTCAGATATTTGCTAGCTCTTTGTCTATTGATGAATATTTACCTTCAAGCGTAGATTTAAATCCGTTCTTAATTCGCTATAAAGGCAATAGGCAATGTACTTATCGTGAATGTAGTATAGCTTCTAAAATCGGGATCGTCCTAGGGAATAAGCAAGTACTAGTACTAAATCGTATTCTACTATCTAACTGAACAATTTTGATGTTTTACTATTTTATCTAATTTTTTAAAAACAATATTAACACAGCTTCAATAAACAAACAAGATTCAATTAAGAACGAATGATCCAGGTTTTTTCTTACCTCCAATTTATCATGTGAATCCTTGGCAACCCATATCATAATTAAGATTTTAGTTATAAGCTATAGAGTTTCTTGAGCAAATTGTCAATTCTTTGAATCTAAAGTTTATCTAAACCTAGGTTAACAATTACGATGTCTCCTCAATAGCAACCCAAATTTGCATTAGTAATATGAACTCATTTTCATTTTCACATATAGAAGATTTTTGTTATTTTATGTCTAGAATTACAAACAAATCTCTTCAATTACATAGATCAAATCATAAAAGCAATCTTTCAATTACTCAAATGGAAATCATACATAAGCTTGCATTCCGGATATACAAACTTAAGAAACGGTTAACAAATATGCAATTGAACAAAAGAACTTCAATCTTTCATTAAGAACAAAGCTCAACGCATGATAAACATGGAATTCAACAAAACCCATATCTACAAATTCACTCTTCCATAGTGACTAATGATAATACATGAAATTCAAAACAGAAAATTGAAATCATGATACCACCTGAAAAGATTAAAGCTCAAAAATTTTTGATCTTCTATCGAGATAATCTTGACTTGTTGTTGGAATCTCCAGAACTTCTTTCTCTTGGAAAACTCTCGTCTTCAAAACTTTCGTGTGTGTTCTTTCTCTCCCCCACAATCTCCTTTTTATAATCATCTTCAATTAAATGGAATTAATTGTTATGATGAGGAGAAATGAAAAGTTTCGGAAGTTATGAGTCTCTTGGCTTTTCAAGTAACACTCCTTCAATGCCCGAAATAAACATTTCTTTACTAAATAAGAGGTTACTGTAGTTAAAAAGCCATTTACACATTGAATGACTCTTTGTTAAATCGACAAGGCTGGTGACAGGTCGTGTCAAAGAAATGTCCCTTGCAAAGTTGAATTTTCAGATTGACACGGTTTGGGACAGGTCGTGTCTCATAAATTCTTCCAAAAGCTTGATATTTAGCCCTTAATTTTGCTTCTTTCTTGTAATGGTTGAAAGATATGGCTTGTTCTTGTCATGTTGAGTTCTTCTTAATCCAAACTTTGCATTTTTGACCCGTCTTTGCTTTCTTTGAAAAATATCCTTTAAAGACCTGAAAGCTTAACTCCATTAATTCAAGTCCTAAATTCCCAATATTCATCAATAAAATGATCATCAAACATATGTTTAAGCACTCATAAAATAGGAATAATTTTGGTTCATCATCTATGTAGGATCTAATTTTCATTATCTATCAACAAAAAGATATCCCTAGCAGTCATCAATCGCTGGATCAATCATTAGCCAAACACCTGAATCAATAAGTTCTCCTTCATCCTTATATCTTCCATACACTTTAAGATACAAGCATGCAATGAGAAAGAGAGGATTAAGCAATTAATAAAGTTATAAAACATTTTAATGATTTATAATTTTGTTAAAGAGATGCTTATTTTAAGGGAATAAGTTGAAAGGCTTGAAGGCAAAATCAATGGAAATTCAAGAAACATCTCTTACAAAAAACTTCACCTCATCCCATAACTTGTTAGGTTTCTTTAGGTTTTAGGATTTATAATGATCAAATCTTTTGCAACGGAATTCAAAAAGGAAAACCTAATCCAGTTTCTATGTGTTTTGATAAGATAAAAAAAAGGAATAATTCGAATTTATACATTAACCTTGAAGCTTGAATCAATTAGCAGATCGAATGTATAGGCACTACGAATTCGTAATCCCCCTCTATGTTATCCACACGAATGAACACATCTTTTAAAGGATATTTGTGTGCTAGCACTATTTATAACCTTTCTAGATTGGATCAGGAGAAGTTCTTTTATGACTCTCGTGTTTTTCTCCTTTTAGGATTTATAGAATTTCTTTATAGGTTTAATGTTGACAACACATGTCGTTAACCCTAAAAGAGACCTCTTATGTCCTATTTATGCTAATGTCAATATTCCTATGAATAATGATATTAGTGCCCCTAAGCTTTTTAGGGATAAATAAATTATAAATATAATTTATGAACATAAGAATCCCTAATCTGATTAGAGATTATAAAATTATAGTTATAATTATAATTATTTATTATTCTTAACAAATTAAGATTAATAAATAAATTTTATTATTCCAATTGGACTTATTTAAATTAAGTCGTGATCTTTTTTTTAAGTTCATTCTTTTGTGTTCAATCCTATAGGTTCACTTAATATTGACAGTTGACTTGAATCATTTTCAGTCAACAAAACATAAGTGGCTTTTAGTAAGACGTTATGTTTACCCAAATTAAGTGAAGATTGGTGATCTGATTTTACTTGATCTATAACTTATATCATCATTCTTTTATCACATGATATCTAGATTTAACATAAGGTATGGTTAATATGATCCTTATATTATTCAATCTTATCATTTCTCAATCTCTAAGTGAACTGATAAAACAAATAAAATTGATCATACTATCAATTCATTTTAGTAAGGTCGTGCATTTCTTAGTCTCACTTATTGAGGGGGCTAGAGATATCTCTCCCATAACGAGAGGGACAAATTCCATCTTAATCACTCAACGTCCTTTACATGATTGACATTATGCACAATCACAACCTTTATAATTATCCGGTTAAAAACAACATTCTATTGAGTCAAATCATAATGTTCCTTATGTTAGAACATATGGTGATTTTAGGTTTAAGGATACACTGACATGGTTATTGTGAGAATCACTTATGACACTAATCCATGTAGTAATTTCATAGTAGGTCAATCCAATACATAGTTCTCCAATATGTACCTATGAGTTTGATTTATATCTCTATATTAATAGATATCTCATGACGATCAAACAAACCTCATACTAGATTAAATTCATTATTATTCCCACGATAATGAGCATCTAGGAACATTTAGAATAATTAAATTATATGTAGATCCTATTATAAAGCAAACATGTAAATAATATAATATAAATGTATCTGTATCAATAGTACATATAAAATCACAATATCCAATAATTGGCGTAGGGCACAATCACTAACATGACTATGACAAGTCAAGATTGCCATCTCAAAATGAAGAAAACTGTCCTATATCAGAAAGGATCATCACTTTGAAAATAGCTAAGTTAAATGGAATAAATCTAGTAATGAACGAACTTCATCAAGTAATCTCACTATTTAAGAGCCTCTATAAAAGGCTAGTAAGACCCCTAATAAATATACTCTTCAAGAAAGGATTTTTTAGATAATAAATCAATTGCCAACTGAGGAAGCGCTAAATCAAGAAAAAACTTATATCTTAAGAAGAGCCAAACTAAGAAGGAATTGCTAGCTCAAGAAATGTCTGTGCATAAAAATTGTTAGATCAAGAAGCATCTAAAACTATTATCTCAAGAAGCACCTTAAACATGAAAAATTTTAGCTCAAGAAGCACCCTAAATTGTTAGCTTAAGAAGTACCTCAAAATTGTTAACTCAAGAAGCACCTAAAACTATTAGCTCAAGAAGCACCCGTAATTGTCATCTCAAGAAGCACCCTAAAACTATTTGCTCAAGAAGTACCGACTCTAAAACTGTTAGCCTAAGAAACACCCAAAACAATTAGCTTAAGAAGTACCCTAAAATGTTAGCTCAAGAAGCACCCAAACCATTATCTCAAGAAGCTCCTAGATTATTAGCTCAAGAAACACTCAAATCAAGAAATTGCTAGCTCAAGAAGCATCATTGCAAGGAAAATGAGTCCAAGATAAACCTAAGGAACATGTGTGTGGGTAAGGATCTAATTACAATGATCAAGTGTGTGCTGCGTGATTATCATGCTATACGTAACCTACGAAACAACACATTCAAGAATGAATAAGAGAGAATCGTGTAGGCATGAGGAGTAGACTCAAAGACATGTGTGACAAGTGAGGGAGTTAGAAAGCATCAACCTCATTAAGTATGATGAATCAATAATTGCTCTTGATTGAAAAAAGTATTTGATTCACTAAGACGGAAATACAACAGCACAACAACGTTTGTCCTAACTTTTCCCTTATCCAAATGAGGTAGAGACTAGTGGTATTATAGGAAATCTAGCTGTCAATATTGTCTGTCAGATCATATGGATGACCAATGGCTAGAATAAGTCCTTCCCATAATGGATATAGAAATAGGCTCCCTAATAGACTCAGGCCCGTTAAAGCCTTTATTTGTAATGTTTGTGAGCCAATTAAACAAATGGAATTGGGCAAGCTAATTCTAATGGGCCTTACTCCATACCTTCCATGCCAATTTTCCCATGATTATCCTAAACAACTAAGCCTAACTCTTTAAGCCATGTTACCTTATCCCAAAGAGTTAAATCTAAATAAAATATTTAGGCTTGAAGCCTTTATAATCAAATTTAATCATCCATAACATGTAACATCAATAAGTTCCAACTCGATTCAAAAAACTAATTCAAATCTAACATCAACTCAAGGAACACAATCAAGTTCCATGCTAGCCAGCTTAATGACCACCCACTAAAGAGATGACCCTAAACCACAGTAGATCAGGACCTCCAGATTAGTTGATATGATGAAAGCAAAAATGGGTCTACTTTGTCTCTATGGTAATGTTTTGACAAACCTTACCATAAAGGGGAGCAGCTATAGGCATCCCATTTTCCTTAATTAAGAAAATATCACATTAAACTCACAATTCCACATTTTAATATTTTCAAGTGTCAAAATGGCATAGAAAATTTTATTTTTATTTGTCTTTTTAAAAAATTAGGACTATTTGGATTTTCATATTTTTATCTGTATCGGTTCGGTATCAATTAAGAATCGGTATCAATTTAATATTGGTTTGGTTTGATCAATTTATGATCAAAATTGTTAGTTTTTCATTAGTATCAAATCTGTATCGATTTAATTTTTGTTTAATATCTGTTCCATTTGAAAACAATGCTAAAACGACACTAAAATGACAATCCAAATAGGTATGATTTATTTGAAAAAATTTAATTTTCCTAAGTCATAAGCTTAAACAAAAACAATATTAAACTAAAATTAATTTTAAAAAACGGATGTTGATGTCAGCATGATGTCAGCAATGAATAGTGTTACCTTCTACCTCAAGACGCACATAAAGCCAACATGGACCCTCCACTTTGCACCCATTTTTTGACCTGATTTCTTTTGCAATTTTGTCAAATTGATGGTGAAATTGCAAGCTAGACTTAGAGTAGTTTCCATTGATAACAAGTTTGCAAGATTTCACGAACATTTGCTAAGTTAAATCAAAACTTGAAAATTGGAAAAAGTCACATTTTCACTTTCCTAAACAATCATAATCCGTGTCAAATTTGAGTTTTTTAGGAAAGTTAAAAGATATAGGACACTTCTAGTACGAGTATAAGTACCAAATATCTAGTTTAATTGGAAAATTAATCTTAATTTGAGAAATTCCCAAAATCCATTCTAAAAATAACTCCAAAACTCTAGATCCATAATTGATCTGAATTGATAAGCTTTGAGCATAATTTTATAGCCCTAGCACTATAAATATGACATAAACAACTTATTCTAGAGATGAACTCCATTGATTTTCACTCAGGCTGCTAACTTCATTGTTCTTGTCTTGAATTAGGGTTTTAGAGTTCTTGGTCCAAATTAGTGTTCATATAAGTGAGTGACAAAATTAAAGGTTAAGGGAGTCTTTAGAAAGATGAGAGCTCCAATCCCCCAATCTTCGGTAATTAATCTACTCCAACGACTACTGGGAGGCTGTCATCAGAATTAGTCATCATTGATGCATTTGAGAAGTCTCGAATCACCACCGCTATTGTAATCACTAAGTTTTTGCCAAAAAAAAAAAAAACTCTAAAATAATAAATGTTTTGGCAGCATGTCAATTATTATTATTTTGGAAATATAAAAGTGTTGTTTTTCATACATTAAAAGGATCGATGTTTTAATTAATTAATATCCCTTAAAGGTTTTAAAGTAAAGTTTTTTTATATGCATTATAGATCTTAAAGATTCATTTTACGTGCTTAAACCTTCTTTGAAATTACTAGAAAATTTAATGCATGTTGTCTACAATAAGTTTTAAAGCATAGGTATATTATCATTATTCTTAAATAGAGCTCTATTCCTTAAGTGCTAATAAGACAACTCTCAATAAACAATACTTATTTTTCATTTACATAAAAAGAAAGCTAAATAGTGATTTGAAAGTTTACACCAACTGGGCGTTGTTGTTTCTATAAAATTTTCACGATATTTTCAAAATATCTACCCTCCTAAAAACACTATCTTTTACCGTTCAAAATCTGTTCATCCTAAGCCTTTACTTTTAGTTTGAAAAACCCCCAAAATCGTGTGTATGAGGTTTACGACTAGTGTTTTGGAAAGAAAAGGTGAAGCAATCTTCAATAGCATGATAGGTAACTTCGTTTTGTCTTATTCTCAAGGAAACCCCTAGAAGAAGCCTGTTTTTATCTTGTTTTTTAGAGTGATGGAAAGTGTCTTTGTCAAATACACTGATGCATGTGCACATTTCTCTATTCATGAGTAAAATATTGATTTTACCAAATATCCTACTTTAGAAAACTAGAAGACAAAGTTGGGTTTGTTAAGGAATATCAAAAATAAATAAAAACCTATTTTATGAAGTGTTTAAGCCTAAAATGAACAACGTCCATCATATGCATTTACGGAGAAATTGTTTGGGCCTTATTTTTCTAAAAAGTGTCAAAGAAATGTTTTCTGAGCTTGTCAAGGCCTAGAGTTTTGCCAAATCTATTATACATGTTGAAACAAATGTTTTCTAAGTATTATATAAAGCTAAAGAATAACAAAACATGCCATATAACAGTAGTTATGCCTATGAACCCATGTGTTAGATCTAAGTTAAGGTTTAGAAGATAGGGTTCCTGTTAGATTAGTGTGTTGCTGCAGATGTTGTGTTGTAGGTTGTTTCTATATGAGTTTTGATGCTTAAATCTATTCTAGTGGAATTAAGAAGCGTTTTGGAGTTGTTCCTTATGTTTTGTATTGTCGAGGCCTAGTTTTCCCTCAAGGTGAATCAAAGGAACACTTAGTAGAAGCGTCGAGGGGTAAATTTTTTATGAGAAATATCTATCGAAGCCAAAAGTTGAGCCCTAACTTGCCCTTGACAAACACTAAGTAAGTGTCGCACCTAAAAATGCTTTAACATTATAGTGCAGTACTGTCACGAGCCACCATCGAGCCCTTGATGTATCGCATGACAGTCATTGAAGCTTGTCAAGGCCAAATTTTAACCAAGTGTTTTGAGCACAGTTCTGGTCAAGGCTTGCCATTGAGCCCTTCATGTGCCCTCGATAGTGAGTATGCATGTTTTAATAGTACTTAGCCCCATTTTGTTGAGGTGCGACATGCTTTCTTGTGCAAAAATATATACCCCGTGACCCTCCTTAAGTGACCCTTTAACCCAAGGTTGCTTAGGCTTGAGCTTAGTTTGGGTAGCAAAGTGACCCTCGACCAACCTTAGTGGAGCGTGATGACCAGAGCATAACTTAAGATGTTATAACAAGAATCTAGAACGCTTAAGACTCTAATAAGAGTTCTATCTTCGATGTTATGTGTTAGTGATCTGTGTTTGTTATTCTTTAAGGGCTTTCTATCAAGACTTTGAATTTCCAAAAAACTACTATGATGTGTTTGCTGCTATGATGGATGTATTTCTTGATGATGGAACACTTGGTTGTTGTGAGTGTAATCATTGCATGATCACCGGAATAAATGGATAATTGCGACTACTTGGCTAACTAACTGGATATATTCGTCCTATATGATCGAATCCTTCCTTCGACCCCGTTCCCCCTCCTACCTCCCCCGTAGGTAATGTCCTAGATTTGAAATCGAAAATATTTTTGAAATGTGTTTATAAAGAATCATGACATGGAGTATCTCCAATTTCTTTTCCAGTCCAGCAAAATCTTTGAGTCTTATAGAATGTTTTGTGAAATGAACTGGGGACATTTTCGATTTAAGAAGAATAGCAGATGTCTTGTTGTAGGGGTCCATGGGTTCAGCAATAATGCCAATGATGAGAATAATAGATTGCCTCTTATAGGGGTCCATGGGTTCATAAGGATAGATGGACTAGTTGAGGGTCTATCCCAACAACTGAAGTGGAGACAACATAATTCTACACCATCTATGGCACTAGTCTATCATAGATGTTGTTGTTGGATTCATTTTGAGTGTATCTCTATGTTTGGTTTATGCACTGCATTCATTTGAATTTAAAAACTAGTTTGGTATGTACTTGAAGAATTGTCTAATTTAGTTATCTCACTAAGCTGCGGTTTGCCCATACTCTTATGGATTTTATATGTTTTCAAGATCTCTAAAGTGGATATAAGATTGTGTGGGAAGACATAGTAGATCTTGATGGGATATTCTAGGGTTTGAGTGGAGTGAAGACAACTCCATGTATAGAATAGCTTATGTTGTTTCCTTAACGTTGTAATCTTTGCCGGGTTTGATCCCAAGACGTTTGTAAGCTTTATTTTAATGTAAATATCTTATATATGTATGAAAAATTGCTTATCTTGACAACCTTACGATCCTGTTATAACTGTCCACATCATGAGGAACGTCAGTCATAAAGTATTCATGTAACCTCTTGAAGGCCTCATTTAGTTACATGATATACCATTGCTACTAGGGTACCCTACGAGAATGTGACATGAGTTGGTATCAAAGTTGAAGGTTACATAGATGAGGAAAACTCAAATGTGTATAAGACCTTTTTAGAGTTTAGTTTTGTGGACCTAGAATGCTAGATACACTTTTAGAGTAGAGTGTAAGGTTTTCATGGTAAGGAAGGGTAGTCTAAAGGGACGTATGTTAGAATGCTATGGGCTTACAATTCTTTAGAAGGTTTAGTAGCTTAACGTGTGGCTCTTGTTGCTATATATGGGTTATTAGCTGTTGTTGTTTAGATATCTAGATGTTATCAAGTGTAATGTTAGGGCTAACCTTTTACTTGGATACAGGGGACAAAGAAGAGGAGCAAGGACTGCTCAGTTGCCTGCACCAGATGATCAACCCCAAGCTTATGAACTTACTAGTCAAGGACAACAAGGACCTTAGAATGTATCACCACCACCTCCTCAAGGATTACTAGCAACACAGTAGTATAATACTTTGATTCTACAAATGTTGCAAGGTAATAACCTTAAGTAGCACCCTAGGCCACTCTAGCAGACACCTTACTAAGCCTACTGCACCCCTAAAGCACCCCAAAGGTCGATTGCTGAAAGTCAAGCACCCCTACATGTTAGGCATGAAGTGTAGTATCCCTAGCCTTATCTCTAGTAACCTCAAAGAAATATGCTTCCTAAGTTTATCAAGTGCAACTAATACTTCGAAGGATTTTCAAGGCAGACCAAAGGAGGTAGAAGATTGGTTGGCTCAAGTGGAGCGGTCTTTCAATATGTTCCAAGTGCCTGATGCTCTTAAAGTGCCATACGGGACATATCTATTAAGGCTAAGAGTTAGGATATGGTAGGACTCAAAGGAACGAGTTTTGCCCCAGCAGCTTGAGAGCATAGCACAGATTTGATGAATCTTACTCAAGGAAACAAAAGTATTGATGAGTATGAACACGAGTTTGGCAAGTTGCTGTAGTTTGTTCCAAGTGCATATAAGGATAATGATGAGTTGAAGAGACAAACGTTTATGGCTAGTTTGGAGCCTCGTTATCAGCAAAGGCTAATTAAGTTTGAGATTGAAGATTTCTTAGTTTTCGTAGAGAAAGCATGAGTGATTGAACATACTAGAAGGTATGAAGCAGAAAGATATACAAAGAAAGGCTAAGCCTTTGGAAAGAGGCCATACGATAGTTTTAGATCGAGTTCAGCCTATAAAAGGAACAAGTTTATCTAGGCGTTTAGAGTATCCAAAGGAGGAGACTTAGGAAAGAATGCTTTTGTTTGTTGGAAATGCAAAGGATTCCATTAACCAAGGGAATGCCCCTAGCTCAAAGGTCGATGCTTCTTTTATGGTGAGAGTAGGCACATGGTTGGTGGTTGCCTAAGGAGGACAGGAGCTACCTATTTTGTTTGTAACCAAACAGGACATATATTGGCTAGCTGTCCTTAAATAGCTCAATCAGAAGGAGCTTCACAATCTAAAGGATCTCCAAGGATAAGAAAGAAGGAAGCAAATCATCAGATGTTGTTAGAATGTTTGCCGTGTAAGGGATCTCCATGACTGAAGAATCTAGAGAGGAATACGATAAAGATGATGGGAAAGATGCTGGTTTGATGGTAGGTATGTGCCCAACCCTATCTTTGATTTTTGGATATAAGTGTATAATAAATAATTGGAATAAAAGCTTTCTAAAACAAGTTAATAACAAATGAAAACCTATGGCAACTAGGAGCCATATAAGTGAGAGACACCCCTGCATATGTACTCTTTGATATCGGTGCTACACATTCTTTTGTCAACCTAGGTCTTGTAAGAAAGGTTGGTTTGTGTGTTGAAAAGATGGAGAAAGGCTTAGGAATCCCAACTCCAATGAGGGGTATGGTTGTTTCCAAAGATGTGATAAGGTGTTATCCGCTATAAATAAATGGTCAAGAGACAACTATTGATCTCATAGTGGTGGATATGCAGAAGTATGATGCCATTCTAGGGATGGCTTGGATGACAACTGCTAGAGTTAAAGTGGATTGTTGACATAAAACCATTTCATTTATTAGCAAGAGAAAGAAGAGGGTGGAGTTTATAGGAGAAATGCTCAAGGAAAACATATGGAGATAAGAGTTATAGAAGTGTGGGAAGCTGGAGTGGATTAGCTGCAAGAGAATGTAGTGTATTCTTTGGATGAAGGGGTGGACAAGTTAGATATTCAAATAGTATATGAGTTTATTGATGTTTTCCTAATGATTCGCTAGGATTGCCACCGTAAAGAGAATTTGAGTTCGTCATAGATTTGGTACCGAGAACAACACCAATATCAAAGCCGCCTTATAGGATAGCACCTACGGAGTTAAGAGAGTTAAAAGTACTATTGCAAGAATTGCTAGACAAGGGATTTATTTGCCCTACTGTGTCACCATAGGGAATTCCTGTGTTGTTTGTTAAAAAGAAAGATGGATCAATGAGGCTTTGTATAGATTACAGAGAGCTAAATAAAGCCATGATTAAGAATAAGTATCCACTTCCAAGAATAGATGATTTGTTTGATCAATTGCATGGTGCAAAAATATTTTCTCATGCGGATCTAAGATCTGGATATTATCAAATTGGATTAAAGTTGATGACATACCTAAAATAACTTTTAAGACACGGTATGGTCATTATGAGTTTTTGGTTATGTCTTTTGGTTTGACACACGCTCCAGCTATCTTCATGGATTTGATGAACAAAGTTTTTTAATCCTTGTTAGATGTGTGTGTGATTGTTTTCTGCAATGATATTGTAGTGTTTTCTACTTCCAATGAAAAGCATGATGAGCATCTACGCTTGGTGTTACAAGTTATAAGCGAGAATAAGTTGTATGCTAAGTTATCAAAGTGTGATTTTTCATTAAGGAAAATATCTTTCCTTGGTCACGTAACATCAGCTGAAGGGATTTTGGTGGATCTTGAGAAAATTAAAGCCGTAGTCGAATGGAAAAGACTTGAAACAGTATTGAAGTGAGGCATTTCTTCGGTTTGACATGATATTATAGAAAGTTTGTTCAAAACTTCTCAAAGATAGACCTACCTTTGACTCAATTAACAAGGAAAGGTGAAAAATTCGAATGGAATGAGACAAGAGAGCAAAGTTTTCAAGAGCTAAAGAAGAGATTAGTATCAGCAGATTTTTGTTCTAGCTAATGACAAGGATTCTTTTGCTATCTATAGTAATGCATCAAAGCATGGTTCAGGATGTATGCTGACGCAAGGTGGGAAAGTGATTGCATATGCATCGAGACAGTTAAAGCCATACGAAAAGAATTATACAACACATGATTTCGAATTGGTAGCCATTGTTTTTGCTTTAAAAATATGGCGACATCATCTGTATGGACAAAAATGTGAAGTACACATAGACCATAAAAGTTTAAAATATGTGTTCACTCAAAAGGAGCTGAACATAAGGTAGCCTTAGTGGCTAAGCTTATTAAGGACTATGATTTGAGTATTAGCTATCATCTAAGGAAGGTCAGTGCCATGGCAGATGCTCTAAGTCGCAAGAATTATGGGGAAGTAGCCTATATTTTAACAGAACAAAAAGAGCTTATAAGAGATTAGAGAGGATGAGCCTAGAGTTGCTTTGCATGATCTAAAGGTTGAGATTCCAAATCTAGTTTTGGAACTAAACTTTTTGCAAAGAATTAAAGAAGCAAAAAAAAAAAAAAACAAATTCAAAGGTTTATCTAAGGTCTTGCATAAGGAAAGTTTAAAGAGTTCCATGTGAGTGGAGAGAGAGTTTTAAGGATAAATAACAGATTATGTGTGCCAAATGATCCGATTTTAAGGAAGGAGCTTATGCACAAAGCACATTATTCATGATATACAATGGATCGAGGTGAGACTAAAACCTACCAGAAGCTTAAGAGTGCCTATTGATGGAATGGTATGAAGAAAGACATAGAAGTTTTTGTTGCTCAGTATGAGATATGTCAAAGAGTAAAAGCGGAAAACCGAAGGCCAGGTGGTTTGTTGCAGCTTTTGCCTACACTTGAATAGAAGTGAGATCAAATCTCAATGGATTTTATAAGTGCTTTGCCAAGGACGAATGCTGGTTATGATGGAATATGGGTAGTTGTGGATCGTTTGACCAAGTCTGCTCATTTCCTACCTATCAATATGACATATTCCTTGGAGAAGTTGGTGAGGATGTACATAAAAGAGATTGTCAGTTGCATGGTGTACCAACAGGAATTGTTTCAGATCAAGGCCTAAGGTTTGTCTCAAGATTTTGGAAAATGTTATAAAAATCCATGGGTCTTAGTTGAAATTTATTACAGCATATCATCCTCAAACAGATGGACAAACTAAGCGACCAATACAGACATTGGAAGACATGCTAAGAACCCTTGTGCTAGAATTTAAGTTAAGTTAAGATAAGCATCTACCGCTGATAGAGTTTTCCTACAACAATAGCTACCATTCTAGCATTAGTATGCCACCATATGAAGCTTTTTATGGCGAAAATGCAGGTCACCTCTGTTTTGGGACAATCTAGAAAGTGCTATTATTGGACCCGAGTTGGTACAAGAGATAGTGGACAAAGTGGCAGTGATTAAACAAAAATAAAAGAGGCACATGATCGATGAAAGAGTTGGGCTGATGTGAGATGAAGAGAGCTTGGATTTGATGTGGGAGATCATGTGTACCTTAAGGTCAAGCCAATCAAAAGCCTACATAGAAGACTTTTGCAAGGGAAGTTAAGCCCAAGATATATTGGACCTTTTGAAATTCTGGAAAGAGTACGAAGTTTGACATATCGATTAGCTCTTCCACCCAATCTTGCAAACATACACAACGTCTTTCATGTATCTATCCTACAAAAGCATGTGCCAAATTCTGATAAGGTAATGGGGTTAAAGCCTATCCTACTAAAGGAAAATCTAACTTATGAAAAGCAACTAGTGTAGATTTTGGATTCTAAGGTACAAACACTAAGGAATAAAGAGATAAGATATGTCAAAGTGTTGTGGGATCAATAGACTGAGAGGTTACATTGGAGTCTTAAGAGAATATCAGAAAGTCTTATCCCCATCTTTTTGTTGCATCAGGTATATCTTAAGCTTTGAGGACAAAGCTTGTTTTAAGGGAGTAAGGATGTAATCCCTAAGTTTTGCCAAAAAAAAAATTAATAATTTTGGTTTAATATTTTGAAATAATAAATGTTTTGGCAATGTGTCAATTATTATTATTTTGGAAACATAAAAGTGTTGTTATTTCATACATTAAAGGATTGAGGTTTTTATTAATTAATATCCCTTAATGTTTTTAAAGTAAAGTTGTTTTATATGCATTATGGATCTTAAAGTTTCATTTTATGTGCTTAAACCTTCCTTAAAATTACCAAAAAATTTAATGCATGTTGTCAACAATAAGTTTTAAAGCATGAGCATATTGTCCTTTTTCTTAAATAGAGCTTTATTCCTTAAATGCCGATAAGACAACTCCAATAAATAATACTTATTTTTTCTTTACATAAAAAGAAAGCTAAACAGTTATTTGAAAGTTTACATCAACTAAGTGTTGTTGTTTTTAGAAAATCATCATGACGTTTTCAAAATATCTACCTTCCTAAAAATACTCTCTTTTACCCACTCAAAATTGTTTGTGCCAAGCCTTTACTTTTAGTTTGAAAACCCCCAAAATCGTGTGTTCAAGGTTATGACTAGTGTTTTGGAAAGAAAAGGTGAAGCGAATCTTCAAAAGCATGACAGGTAACTTCTATCATCTTATTTTCAAGAAAATCCCTAGAAGAAATATGTTTTATCGTGTTTTTTAGAGTGATGGGAAATATATTTATCAAATACACTGATGCATGTGCACATTTCTCTATTCATGAGTAAAATATCTATTTTACCAAATATCCTGTTTTAGAAAACTAGAAGATAAAGCTAGGTTTGATAAGGAATATCAAAAACATATAAAAACCTATTTTATAAAGTGTTTAATCCTAAAATGAACAATGTCCATCATATGCATTTATGGATAAATTGTCCAGGCCTTATTTTTCTAAAAAGTGTCAAAAAAATGTTTTTTGAGCTTGTCAAAGCCTAGAGTTTTGTCAAATCTATTATACATGTTGAAACAAATGCTTTCTAAGTATGATCTAAAGTTAAAGAATAACAAAACACGCCATATAACAGTAGTTATGCCCGATCAACCTAGTGTTAGATCTAAGTTAAGGTTTATAAGATAGAGTTTCTGTTAGATTAGTGTGTTGCTGCTGATGTTGTGTTTTAGGTTGTTCCTATGTGAGTTTTGATTCTTAGGTCTATTCTGGTGGAGTTAAGAAGTGTTTTGGAGTTGTTCATTACGTTTTGTATTATTGAGGCCTAGTTTTCCTCGAGGTGAATTGAAGGAACACATAGTAGAAGCATGAGGAGTAAGTTTTTTATGAGAAGTATCTATCGAAGCCAAAAGTGAGCCTTGACTTACCTTCGACAGACACTAAGTAAGTATCGCACCTAAAAATGTTTTTATATTGGAGCACATTACTGTCGTGGCCCACCATCAAGTCCTTGATGTACCACGTGATAGTCACTAAAGCTTATCGAGGCCAAATTTAAACTAAGTTTTTTAGCACAATCCTGATTAAAGTGTCACGCCCCAAAGGATACTCTAAACGCGACAGTCCACCACACTTGATATTTAAACTCAAGTAAGATAACCTTAGTCTCTCCATAAGTTTAAATATTGGGTGTAAGGCTCACGTTCAACATATAGGGACCATACTTTGCTTCGAAATAGTCTAAGAAGACTACATAGTAACAAGAATGTGAATCATAACAATTATATCTAGATTAATCTATTACAAGATCTAAGGGGCATACCCTCGTCAAAAATATTAAGAATTCTTAAGTTCTCATAAGTCTCTTACAACATCCATCAAATACCCAATTAGGAGATTCAACTAGAAGTCTATGCCTACATTTAGGTCCCGACTTCTTCAAAAAGCTCCTTAGAGTCCTAAAACTATACCTGAGGATAGTGGCCCCTCGAAGATAGCCATAAATATTCATACTGCAACAGGAAACTATTGGGGTATAAGCTTACGAGCTTAGTGAGATTCATTCTCAAATATGTAATACTCAACAACAGGATATAACAGACAAGTTATTAACAATCATATGAAATGCACAAGCAAATGAGTATATAAGCATGTGACTTTCTGATAGCCATATGTGAATGGATTTACGCCCTCCTTACGGGGTTGAGGTGGTTCATAAGTCATGCAACCATAATTCCAATCTTGAGCGAGGTGGTCCATAAGTCATGCAACCATAATCGAATCTCCTTCTCTTAGTTATACAACATCTATTGTTTTATTGTGGTAGTTTTAAGTGCTACCCACTTCTGTTAACTTCAGGATCTCGCATCCTTAATGTTAACACAGGCTCCTGCCTCGCTAATATACTATTGTCACCAAAGGTATTATTAATGCAATATGACTCACTACGTGATATGCAGTACAGTTTCTTCATATAATCGTGGCAAGTTAATTATGTAGGTTAAGTGCGATCATAGAGAATTTTAGACAATCCAGGTCTATAATAGCTCATACAATGATTTTACAACAAGTCTCGTCTCGATATACTTATCATTCATTCAACCAAGATTATCACAATTCATCATAATTTTATCTTTTCCTAATTCTAATGCCACTACGATTACAAGCACATACATGAGCACAACCATTTAAGAAATGAACTCACAGTGCCATAGCACAGAAATCCACTAAGTCGTAATTACCCTCAAGAAGGTCTAGTCCATCTCTCAAGTCTCTAATCAAAAGAAATAATGCTAATGAGTATCTTTATGAAGTTTGAATGAACTTATAAATTCTATTCTATCAAATTCGTCAAAATTCATCTAAGAGGAAATTCAATTTAAAATGGCCATAATTTGGTTATTTTAACTCGGAATTTCGCATATTATATACCAATTTCTACCTATTCGACGAGAGCTATCTATTTCTAGAGTTATCTTCAACAATTGAGGTTGGTTAGTCTATGAACAGTAGGGTACAGAATACTACACGAATTTCCTATTCCACAATTCAATTTCTAACCTCAAAACAAACATCATATTAAAGCTTTGATAGATACTTAGCTATCATTATATCTTGTAGGACTCTATTATATATGTATATAACTCAATATCATGCATGATTCATGAGTGTTGGAAAATTCTAATTTCTCTTGTACTTAGATAATGTCAAATAAGAAGTATATGGCATTACTTTCCTAACTTTGTTTTTACAAGTACATTACTACAAGCTATTGTCATGAAGGTTATGATATGAACTATCTATATGTATATTCTTAATGATATAGTGTCAAGAATTCTTTTCGAAAGACTTTTACTTTGCAAAACTTTTGAAATTTACTAGACTTAAGAAAGGTGGTTTTCTTTCTTGAAAAATCACATTTGCTTTCATCAAAACTTAGCCTTGATGACCTATATAGCCATCACCTTCATTATTTTAGTAAAAATCTTTATTTTGGGGTTAGAAAATAGATGTTTAAATAGGTGTGTTTGCCTAAGTACGAATTTTACAAAATTTTGAAGAATGACAACATTGTTTAACCTATTCTTGGAAACCACTTATTGTTCTAAGATTATATTTTGATAAACCTCTCTTATTCTTGCCAAAATTGGGTCTTTATTACATGTATCCCCTAGGACTTCCATTTTTCTATAAAAATTATCATTCTGGCACTTGGAATTAGGTGTTTAAATAATGGTTATTTTTAAATCCGAATTTTGAAAAAATTCATTTGAGTTTGTTTTTTTGGTAAAACCCATTTAGCCTTTCAAAAACCATTTCCTAATCAATCTACCCTTAAGGCTTCCATTTCTTTAATAAAAATTTTGTTTTGAAGTTGAAAAATGGGTGTTTACATTTCAAGCTTCTTTTATTACGAATTTAAAACTTATTTTTTAGATTGAAATATACCTTTCGTAAACTTGCCTTTGTTTTGAAAATATTCCTTAGTAGATCTAAGCTTTTCTCATCAAGATCATTCATTTATGATTTCTATTCCCTAAGTCCTTCATTTTAAATTAAAAATACACATTTTGAAGTTGAAAAATAGCTTTTCTAAATATGGTTCTTTTTTTATCCGAATTTTCAAAAGTTATTTTTGTTGAAACCAAAATAGATCTTGAAATTTCTAATACTTTCCTATTACCATCAAGCTATTACAGTTATTTAAGAACATAAAACAAAAGTCTAATGCATGTATGAACTTAAAACAACTAGATCTAGTTTACCATTCTAATCACAAATGCATGAATACTATGATTGTTATGTGAATATGAAAAGATGATGAATATATGCACAAATCATTAATAATAATAGTATAACTTAATAATAAAACAAGATAATAGCAAAATAACTCAAATAACAAGATCCAAAACATTGTGATGGCAAGGATCTCATGTTCAAGTGTTTCCACATCCCTAGCTTGAAGCTCATGGGGAATTTATGTGAAATTACACATGAATGAAATTGCCATTACATGTTTTTAAGATACTAAGGTATAGATCTATTACCTATTGGTTATGTGGAGTAAGAAACTTGAAAGAAAAACAAAGCGTGTGTGTGTGTGTATAGGGAGGGGAGTTCACGGTTTGAAAGAGGAGAGGGAGAGAGAATTTTGCAATAATTTTCTAAAGTGAGAAAGAAGAAGAAAAGAAAGTGAAAATAAGTTGGCATAAAGGAGTTTATATAGACTTGTGGATTAGGGTTTTCATGAATAAAAGAAATTAAATAAAGCAATTTGAGAGAGGAAATGAGAGGGGAGTTGCACCGGTTTTCAATAGGAAGAGAAAGAGGATTGTTTGTTTTGTGTTGTGTAAGATTCAAAATTAATTAATTAATTTAAGTAATAAAGTTATATTGGAAAAGTAAATTGTAAGAAAAATGATGTAATTGTAAGAGTAAGATGTAAAGATGTAAGAAATAGGTTATGGGTAGTTGTACTTGTGAATAGTGTAGAAGAATTCAAAAAGTAGATTTGACATATAAAGTACCGATAGTAATAAAAATACGATAAAAAGGTTATAACCGTAACTTTTATAACCCAAAAAAATTATATAATTGATATATTTGAAAATCTTATGAAATTACGAGTCTAACGGTACTAATATCATATGTTTAATATTTCGAGCCCCGGACATGCTATTTCAAAGTCCGTACCCGATTGGATTCAAAATAGATCGAAAGTTTGCTAATTTTATCTTTTAAAGCATCCTAGTATTATTACGAACCAACTACACCCTTACTCATAATTGGACTCCTTGGTTTAGGAATACGGGATTGCCGGATCTAAACTATTAGGGTTTCTTAAGAATTTGCTGACTTAGGTTTTCTGGTTGACTTTCCAGTTTAGGGTTTAAATTTAATATTACCCTAAAAATTAGGGGTTTACATGAACTATTATATTATGCTTAGGATTCTCAGGTGATTTTCCGATTTAGATCTTTGCCAACTTGGAAACTGAGGGTTTCTGTTTATACAACACATTCAAGAAATTAATTTTAAATTTTTATTTTTGTAAGTATTTAATATCTCTTAACGTTTCCGGAATGCATGGATTGGGTCTTATTTCCGAAGGTTAATTGTTATTTAAATTTTTTTTTATAATTTGTTTTTGGGTTTTCTATTACTTGATTTTACAAGTCAAAGTTAAATATAGAATTTGTCATACGTAGTGGTTTTGAATTTAAAGATTGTTGAGTTCTTATTTTATTTTTAAGGATTTTCATTTTCTTAAGATTAAGAATTTTTAGATTCGTTTGTGATTTAGGACTAGTCGAAATTCAGTTTTAATTTGGAGTCATTTTTAGAGTTTATTTTCGATGTTTATTTTGGAGTTATTTATTGAAATTTTCTGGGGCTCACATAAGGCCTACCACCGAGCCCTCGACGTGCCCTTGATAATGAGTATGCATGTTTTAATAGTACTCGACCCCCATTTTGTCGAAGCGCGGCATACTTTCTTGTGCAAATATATACCCTGTGACCCTTCCTAAGTGACCCTTGACCCCAAGTTTGCTTAAACTTAAGCTTACTTTGGGTAGCAAAGTGACCCTTGACCAACCTTAGTGGAATGTGATAACTAGAGCATAAGTTAAGATGTTATAACGAGAATCTAGAATACTAAAGACTCTAATAAGAGTTTTATCTTCTCTGTTATGTGTTAGTGATCTATGTTTGTTGTTCTTTAGGGACTTTCTATCAAGACTTTGAATTTCCAAAAGACTACTACGACATATAAGGAGGATGCACAGGTGAGTGGCTTGAGTCTTATCATGCTATTGTGCTTATTGTTGTTTGTTGTTATGATGGATGTATTTCTTGATGATGAAACACTTGGTTGTTGTGAATGTAATCATCTGCATGATCACTAGAATAAATCGATAATTGCGACTACTTAGCTAACTAACTGGATATATTTGTTGCATGTGATTGATCCTCTCTCTCTCTCTCTCTCTCTTCTTCCCCTCCCCGGCTCCCCTGTGAAATCAGAAATATTTTCGAAATGTGTTTATAAAGAATCATGACATGGAGGATCTTTAGTTGCTTTTCCAATCCTGCGAAATCTTTGAGTTTTATAGAATGTTTTGTGAAATGAACTAAGGACATTTCCGATTTAAGGAGAACAACGGATGTCCTATTGTAGAAGTCCATGGGTTCGGCAGTAATGCTAATAAAGAGAACAACGGATGTCCTATTGTAAGGGTCCATGGGTTCGATAGTAATGCCTTTAACGAGAATAACGGATTTCCTCTTGTAGGCGTCCATGGGCTCATAAGGATAGATAGCTGGTTGGGGGTCTATCCCAACAATTGAAGTGTACAGAGCGTAATTCTATACTATCTATGGCACCGGTCTACCATAACTATTGTTGTTGCATTCATTTTGAGTGTATCTCTATGTTTGATTTGTGCACTACATTTGTTTGAAATTGAAAACTAGTTTGGTATGTGCTTCAAGTATAGTCTGATTTGGTTATCTCATTGAGTTGTGATTTGCTCACACTCCTACAAATTTTATATGTTTTTAGGATATCTAAAGTGGATCCAAGCTTGTCTGGGCAGACGTAGTAGATTTGTAAACCCCTAAAGTTTTACGATCAGTTAAGCTTAAGCCAGGTCAATCGGAAACCTTAAAGTCAACAAAATCTTAGTTAGACGCAATGGTTTAAGTCGGCAATTCCGTGTTTGTAACCCCAAATGAGTAAGTAAGAGATTAGTATGTAGAATAGTTCGAAATAACCTAAGAGAGCTTAAAAATATTATATTAGTCAAACCGCAATTTGTTGTGAACCCGATCGGATATAGTTTTCAAAAAACGTGTTCAGGACTCGGAATAATAAAAATATTCCAGATATATCGTTAAACTTGTAAGAATATATCAGTTTTATAATTTTTCGGTAACTAAAAATATTAGATATCGCATTTATACGTGTATTTTCTTATTACTGGTACTTTATTAGTCTCATCTATTTTACATTATACTATTCATTACTATTTCATACTATTCATCTATCTCTATTTTTCCTGACAACCTATTCTTATTACCTATACACCTATTTTCTTACAATTTTCATTTCAAATACAACTCCACATCTCTCACATCTCACTTTTCATTAAAAAAAATACAAAAAAATTAATTTTTTCCTATAAATACCACTTATTTCTTCCATTTCTTTCACACCTTTCTTACACTACCAAAACTCTCACAAATTCTCTCTAAAAGTTCTTTATACTTTTCTTCCATAGGTAATAATCTAAGCTTTCTATACGTTCATTTGCTTATTATGAACATAGTGTGTGTTTTCTAAACCATGGACGTTAGGAAAGCAACAATATGTTCATACTTTGTTCTTGTTCATGAATCTATTTTCCATTATGTTTTTCATATATATATATAACTAAATATATCTATGTAGTTATATTATCTTCTAAAGCATATAAGCCCACTTGTTATTGCAATTTATTTACTTTAATTGCAATTTATTTACCTTCCTTGCAATTTAATTACTTTCATGTTATTTTAAGACTAGTTTTCTAGTCTTAGACTTGTCCTCATTAAGTCAAAACAATTTTCTTTTTCTTTTAAGACTAGTCTATTCTTAATCCCCAGAAGCTTTGAAGAAGATAAGGCTCCCAATACTTGACAATTATTATTATTATGCTTATTTGTTTCTTATATTCTTTATTATCTTATCTTGTGATATTCTTATCTTTTTTGTTATATCTACATAATCATATTCATGCATGGCTAATAAGTCGTTGTCCAAATAAAAAGAGATCTTTTTTATGAAAGAATAAACTCTTAAAATTTTATCACTTAATAAATGTTTTTTACCAAGACTTAGAAGTATGTTTTCAAATCAATACCTTTTAAAAGTTTATATAAGCTTATCATGAAATTTCAAACGATTGATAAAGGAGTTTCTTCAAAGTCTAAAGATACTTTCTTTTCAAATAACAACATAGAAAATCTTGATATATAAATGATAACTTGATACTATGAAAATTTTTACCAATTTTCTAGACTAAGAACTAAACAAGTTTTCAAGCTAAGGTAAAAATCAACTTACAAGTCTTAAGAAACCCTCTCGGAGAAATCAAATTTGTCAACAATCTAAGAAAGTAAATTTTCAAAAGATAAAACTCATTAAGTACTACTAAAGAAAGCTTTTGAAAACTTTATTTTTCAATACTTATAAATAAAATTAGTAGATAACTTAAAAAGACCAAACTTTACTTCAACTCACTTTTGATAAACTAAAGAATAGAATATGGAACACTAAATTATGATCACCCAAGAATTTATAAGTTATTTTAACCACATAAAGAAAAGTTTAACAAATCCAATTTTTCAAAACCTAGGAAAGGTTGTTTTTATTAAAAGAAACAACACCTATAGCATCATGCATATAAACTATGAGTCTATTTATATACCAAAGGAAATATTTTCAACTATATATTTATATTTAAGTTTTGCTTAACAACCTTTGAGTGAAGAAAGGATTAGAAAAATGTTGTTTTTCAAGAAAGGAATTTTCGTGGTAGATATGTACCCCTCTGATCCAAGACCTAAATGACCTTTTATAGTAAAAGTAACCATAAAAATGGATAGATCTTTTTCAATAGGTAGAAAACGACATATAATATGCGAAATTCCGAGTTAAAATGAGCAAGTTATGGCCATTTTAAGTTGGAATTTTCTCCAATCCAATTTTTACCACAATTAGAAGATAGATTTAGAATCTTTAAGTAGAAATTCTATGAAAGACTCATTTGGGTATTTCATCTCGTTTAAGTGAAGGAGGAACCGATATCACTTTCCTAGAGGATTATTTCGATTAGGAGCGATCACATGGAGTGAGTTAATCTCTTACTAATTACATTTCCTTGAATATGCTTGTAAGTAGTGGCACTAGAGATTAAGAAAAGATAAAAGAAAAAAATGTTGTATGAATTAGATGCATGTTGAATAAAGTGGTAGTTGAACAAAAGGTAAGTATATCGAAAGAAGATTTGATGAATAATTTATGTTCTCTTGCCATGGTATGATGAATATTGTTTTGGTCACGTTTAACTTAAAATTAACAATATCTGGATAAACCAATATTAAAAATGATTAATGCATGACATATTGTGAGCCACATTTATTTTTCACTACTATTCTTCGTGTGGGGAAATGAGGAGTTGCAGTGGTGGCCAGTCGTAGCTGGGAAGTTTACATGGGTAAGTAGGAGCTAGTAATTCTACAAATATTGATAGTCAAATGGGTCGGTAACCACCTAGCCCCCGACATGGAGGGCATAAAATCCATGCTACATATGGTTTCCAGTTAATCGTGTGTAATTTGATTGCTCATGTGATTGTCGCATGCACATATGATTATCTAAAATACTTATATGTTTAATGGAAGTGCTTTAAAGAAAGGGAGTTATCTCACTAATTTAGTTTTGCTTATACCCTTATAGTTTTTTGTTACAGTTTGATTACTATTGGTTGGCACCAAGGAGCCCCTTTTATCAAGTACGAGCCATAGTTACTAGGATTTTTTGGAAGAAGTTTACATATTTAGTTTTTTGGTGTAGACTTCTAAGAAAAATCTCTATAGTAGTCTTTTAATATATTTATGTATGATTTAAGATGGCTTAGAATAGCAAAACTTTTAGTGCGGGGAAATGCCCCTAAGAAGTTGTAAGAATTTTGAACTTAATGATTGCTACTTGTTTACCTTTATAAGTTCTTGCATGCTTTTATTATCTGTTTAAACGTAATACCCATTGGAGTCTCCTACTATCTTGGAAAGCACGCTTTGCACATAATATCAGGGCTCTTATGTGACTAAAGTTATCATTCATAAGCTTTAATATCATGTGTTGGACTGCCACGTTTAGGATACCCTTCGGGGCATGACAATTTAAGTTGGTATCAGAGCACAAGTTTTAGGATAAAAGATAGTAGAAATAGACATTAAGATAGATAATAAGAAACTAGGACCCAAGCTTAAGATCTGATTATATTTCTGTTCTCTAAGATAGTTGAACCTCCCTAAAGTGAAGGAAAAGGCTTGAAATTTCCTTAAGGAGTCGGATGAGACCTTTGTGAACTATCGCCTTAGGCTAAGAATTTTATGTGTGGAGTTCACAATTGTGGGAAGGCCCCGAACCACTAAGGAAATGTTTAAGCTATGGAAAAGGAGTTTGAAATATACCATGTGGGGAGATCTGTCTGAATAGCTAAGATTTGATGCCCATAGGAGGCAGAAGTAGAGTGATGTGGAAGTGATTTACACCATTGAGAGGATAATGGTCTTTTTGTACAAGGAATCTATGATGCAAGAAATGACCTTTATCTTGAAAAATGAAGGCACTAGGAAGTCCCCAGATGTCACGCCCCGAAGGTACCCTAGTAGAAGTAGACAAGTCACACCCGAATACTATCACTAGATTACCTTCAGAGAGTGACATATTTTCCAAAATAACAGGATCTTTTAGTTGCTTTGATAAGAAATGATAAATACATGTAAGAAATAAATTAGTAAATAACTGCCATCTTAATCATAAAGAATCATAATTTATTACAAACCATGTAGTCTTTTTGTAATTCTCTACATACATAACTGATAAGATAATACTAGCTAATTCATTTTAGGAAAATATAAACCATTAATCCCAAATAGAACCACAGGCTTTCAACTCTTAAGCTCTTACCGGAGCCATATTTCGGGAAAAAACTAACCATGGTCGAAGCATAAACCTGAAAAGACTGTGGGAGTGTGAGCGAAACCACGGCTCAGTGAATAACTAGACATATTACATACCAAACAAGTTTATTAACAAATTATATGTAATGCAGTCACTCAAACATATGCTTAGATACAAGCTTGGATGATCTAGAATCCAAACAAGAAAAAGATTTACACTCTTTTTAAGGTTGAAGGACATTTACTTTAAGACCCACCTGCCCAAAAGAGACTAAGTTTACAGGAAAATCGACGATTTCTCGTCTTAGGGTTTTCACTTTAAATTTAATAACTCTTTTAACTAACCATTTCCTGTATCCATCCTTAGAACCTCCATAAGTATTAATCATTTCAAAGCGATACTACGGGCGGCGTTCTTCGTTGTCACTTAATTCCCGTAGAACCAATAGAACAAAGAAAACCTTGAAAGAACTAACACTTTAGAAAAACCAAGCATTAACAGAGAATCGAAATATTAATACGTAACAAGCTATCACCCGTTTATATATGCAATAATACAGTACGGGCAATGCATGGCCAGGTTATTTAATAAGTCAGTAGTTCTTATTCCGTTTCATGGTGCTCATTCATTACACACAATAATCATCATACTATTTCACATCATCATACCATTGTATTATCACTTTCATAATGGTAAATTAACAATCATACAACCAGATCACAACACATTTCCATCAAAGCATTCATCTTATTATCTTTGCATTACATATTCAGCTAATTACAAGTACAAACAGTATAATATGACTGAATTACTCACCTGCTCATAGTGACTAGTCGTAGTAATTTGCTAGAAGGTCCTCTATGGTATCAAAGTCACCTATTGAGATGAATAAAATATTCACCAATATAACATAGATTATATAACTAAACTCCTATAAGTATCTAGTATCCTAAATTGATATTTGGCTCGGTTTTTATTACTTATTTTGGTCCTTTAATGGTCTTATGATAACAATTATCAATTAATTTTTATTTTTATGTTTCTTGTCTCAGTTTTGCTTGATATTTATATACATTTATTTGGTATTCGAAAAATTGATATTTACAAGCCTATATTATTATTACCATTTTTATGTTATTCTCTATCTGACTCATTATGGTAACTCATATTTGTTTATTATTATTTAGTGTCATCGTGTTTCTTTTAATCTACTTCATACAATTATTTTGTCATTTTTAGAAATCACATTATTCAAAAATTTAGCTTGTTTCTATTTCTACTCTTACCTATTTATCTATATAAAACAAATATTTGATAATTATAGTTGCTAATAATACTTAATATTTCCTATAGTTTCTAGGGTTTTAGAAGTTATCGAATATTAAACATATTGTTATTCTAAGTATTTGTATATATTTATTTTCTTAGTACATTATGTTTTGATATACATATATTATTATTATTATTATTATCCTGCTCGTGTAATACAGACTTTACATAAGAAAAACATGTTTGTATGCCGGCTCCTATTTCACCGGCGTTGAAACCCAGATTGTAAAACCTCTGAAAATTTTATAATTCTTAGAAAACAACCCTAAGAGTCAAACACCGGAATCGAAACCCTAAAAATTGAACCACGTTAAAACTTATTTCTAAATAAGATAAAAAAAAAAAGAGAATTCTTAATCTTGAGAAAAAGAGAGCCCTAAAAAAAATAGAAAATCCAACTATCGGTTGAATCAACATCCGTACGCCAATCAAATCATCTACCTGATTCCTAAAACGCAAATCAAACGATATATCCAAATAGAGCTCGATAACAAAATGTTAAGATGTTTAATCCTTCGGTGAATTTTAGAATCAGAAATTTCAATTTTCATCAAAAGTCAAACTGAGTCAACTCATAACTCTAAACTTGGTTAAACAATCCCGAGAACTGAAAACTATTAAATAATCACAAATAAAATGAGATAAACCATAGATATCAAACTAAAAATATAATATGGTAAAAACTCCAAAATTATATCTCACGAATAACTCAACAAAACCAGAAGTCAAACCAGAACCCTAAAAGTCAATAAAGTTTACAACAAACCCCAGTGTCAATCCTGCGCTCTTAAACCCTAAACAACGAAATGAAAATAATTGCTGATAATAGTTCGTAATAATATAGGGAAGCTTAAAAATATCAAATTCACAAAATTCTAGCGTCCCTCGGATCCGAACAAGATTAGTTTCCAAAAATCGTGCCCCGGTACACCGGACGACAAAAATATTCCGTTAATACCAATAGACTCATAAAAATATAAGATTTTCAAAAATATCAGTTTTAAAATTTTTTGATAACTAAAAATTACATATATCGTATTTATACGCATATTTTTATTACTATCGATATTTTAATTGTCTATTTTACTATTCATAGTACTTTTCTACTATTCATTACTATTCCTCTATCTCTACTTTTTCTTACTACCTATTCTTACACCTACATACCTATTTCTTATAATTTTCTTTTCTAATAAAAATTCTATACCACATATTATCAAACTTCTCTTACACTTTTCTTCTAAAATTTTTTTTATCACTTCTCTCTCTCTCCTTCAAATTTCTATCCATTCCTCCCTCTCTCTTCATCTTCATTTAATTTCTCTTTCAATTTATTTAATTACATCTAATTTTGTAAATCCCCGAAATTTTGATCCAAAGCTAAGACCTAAACCCTAATCGAAGGTCAAAAGGATTCTTAAGTCAAACAAAACCCTAGTTTACCGTAACCGTTTAACTCCGGCATTGCCGTTTTCTCAAGCCCTAGAAAACGAAGTTGGAAAAATTAGTTGTAATAGTTCGTAATAGCTATAGGTTTTATAAAAATATCAGATTGGAGAATTCCGAGTGTCCGTTGAACCCAATCGGACATGATTCTTGAAAAACGTGTCCGGAAGCCCGAAATAGGAAAAATATTCCGGATATACCGTTAGACTCGTAAAAATATAAGATTTCCAAAAATATAAATTTCGTAATTTTTCGATAACTAAAAATATCAGATATCGCTTTTATACGCGTACTTTCTTACTACCGGTATTTAATTGTCATGTCTATTTTTACATTACACTATTTTCTACTATTCTACACTATTCATCTATCTCTACTTTTTCTTACAACCTATTCTTACAAACCTTACACCTATCTCTTACACTTTTTCATTTCCAATACAACTTCACATCTTTCATTTCTTACTTTAATTAATCAAAAGACAAAAAAAAAATTATTTTCTCTCCTCTCCATGCATGAATTGGCGCCGGCCCCCTCTCTCCATACATCCATGTAATTTGTTTTTCAATTATTTAATTAAACACAAATTATCTCCCACATTTTCCTATAAATACCCCCTCATACCTTCACTTCTTTCACACCACTTCTTCTCTAAAGTTACTCTCTCAAAATCTCTCTCAAATTCCTTCAAGAGTTCTTACAAGAAGTCCTCTTAAGTTTAGCTTCTTTAGGTAAGAAATTTCTCAAGATTTCTTCATGTTCATTTACTTAGTATGAGCTTAGTGTATGTTTTCTAAAACCATGAAGGTTAAGGAAGCAACATTAGGTTCATGCTTTGTTTTTGTTCATAATCAAAATTCCTCCATGATCATTTATGTTTTTATTATGTTCCTTTATGTTTCTAATTCCTTTATGTTTATTACTATCTAATATATCTTTATAGCTATATATACTATTTAGAGCATATAAGCTCATAGCCTTGCAATTTATTTACCTTCCATGCAATTTTATTCCAATGCAATTTATTTAATTTTAAGTTGTTTTTAAGACTAGTCATTCTAGTCTTAGACTTGTCCTCCTCAAGTCAAAACAATTCTTTTCCTTTTCGGGACTAGTCTTTTCTTAGTCTCGGGGTACCTTGAAGAAGCTAAGGTCCCAATACTTGATTTATTCTATTATTTACTTAAGCTTTCAAATTATCATGTCCCTTTATATTTCTATAGTTTATGATTCATATTCATGCATGAACATAATGTTTTTGTCTCAACAAATAAATGAAGAAGTATTTCCTTAGGACTAAAGGTACTTCCTAAATAAATATAGAAAATGGATTTCTTGAAAACCCATGAACAATGCATGGAAATAATTATTCTTACATAAACAAAGGTTTTTACAAAAACTCATCTTTTATCAAGAAGTAGAAGTTCTTTTGAAAATCATTACAAGAAATAAAAATATCATTTTACTACCTTGAATCCAAGTTTTGAAAAATGAAAACACACCTTAGGAATTTAAAGAAGTTTCAAAAAAAGAGATTAAAAATTCATCTCAATAAACTCAAGAGCTTTCAAAAGTAAAGTAAATATCCCATAGAATCCCAAGTTCAAAAGACTTTCAAAACTTTAATTTTACAAGTTGAGACAATTTCATTTACTTCATACATATGTTATGAGTCATTACAAATATATATATACCTTTCAAAAGTTTACAAAATAATTGAAATGTTATCCTTTTAAAATGAGCTTTGTTTGCAAAAAGGAAAACAAGTGTTTAAAAATTCGTGGCAAATCTGGTCGCTATCTTTTCGGAACCAAAACGACTTAGTTTTATAAAAATAAGCTTAGAAATGCGTAGATCTTTTCGAGTAGGTAGAAAACGACATATTATACACGAAATTCCGAGTTAAAATGAGCAAGTTATGACCATTTTAAATTGGAATTTCCCCTTATACGATTTTTCTACGATTTTAAGTAAAGTTTAGAATTTTCAAGAAGAAGAATTTCATGAAATACTCATTTTGGGTATTCTTCTTGATTAGACAATCCCGAGGAAGAGTGTCCGTATCCCGAGGATTACTACGATTAAGAGGAATTTCCGAACGACCCATCCTAATCAAGAACGGTGTCACCATGGCCGAGTGAGTTACTTCCCGTTGATTTTTCTCATACTCTTGATTGTGCTTGTAAAATTAGTTGCACTAGAATTTAAGAAAAATAAAAAGGAGGTGTATGATAATATGTTGAAAGAATACTAAAGTATATCGAAACTCGATTTGTTTATAATAAAGTTGTATGAGAATTAGTATCTTGAAATGTTTGAAATTGATTGATCACTTGAAAGAAGTTAAATGTAACTACTAGACTTTAATTAAAGAAATTACTCATGCACTTCATATGTTGAGTCACATTGCATTCACTACTATACAATTGGTGGGACAAGTGTATATAGTGGTGGTAGACAGAACCGGTATATCATGTGAGTGGCTAGTAGGAGCCTGTAATAAGCTACAAGTATTTGATGGCTAGTAGGAGCCTGTAATAAACTACAAGTTTTTGATGGCGTATAGGAGCCGGTAAGATCTATAAAAGTGTTTTAAAAAAGTTGTGGCTGTAATTGGCCTGAATCCCCAACCCCGAATGAAGGGCGCAAATTCATTCAACATATGATTCCCGGAAAGTCATATGTCTTGTATGCTCACGTGATTGTTTCATTTCATATGATTGAATAATAAACTTGATTGTTAAATTTCATCGAGTATGAATCTTTGGGATTTACTCACTAAGCTTATTAGCTTATACCCTGTAGATATCTGTATTCTCAGGAACACCTATTTTTGAGCTTGAGGCCATCCCGTATCCGATTATGTTTTGATGTTAAAGCTTTTGGAGGAAATCTACTCGAAGACTTAGATCAGAATTCCTTTGAAATCTTTAATTTTGGTAGTTAGGAAGTTTATCCCGATCCTTGGATTCAGCGGGGGAATGCCCCTAAGAAATTATGTATCAGACCTTTGATTATTTATGATATGACTTTATTCCTAAATTCTTGTATGTTTATCTTTACTTGCTTAAACTATGCTTCCCAAAAGCGTCTCCTATTACCGTGATAGACGCCTTACATATAATACTAAGGCTTTTGCATGACTACGGTAGCCATTCCTAGGCCTTGATATTATATGTGGCGGACTGCCACGTTTAGGGTACCCCTCGGGGCGTGACAAATTTTCACTCCAAAATTCTATACATACCCTCTTTCTCTTTCATTCTTTCACACAATTCATTTATCTACCAAAACTCTCCTAAAATCTCTCCACAAATCCTCTCTTCAAGATCTCTCTCTACTAAAACTCTCTTAAACCAATTCTTCACAAAAATCATTTATTAGACACAAACTATCTACTACATATCACTACTCACATAATACCCCCTTTCATCTACCATCTTCATACCACATAAATACCTTAGGTAAACTTCTTCCAACCATTTAGTTTATCCATGTCATATAACTTAACATGACTATGGTGTTGTTTTGAAACTCATATGAGTAGTAAAAGCAACAACATGTTCATGTTTTGTTCTTGCACATGAACTTTCTATTTTATTATGTTGTTATGTTGATTTTATTATTCATATCTAGCTAAATATATTTATGTATTTATATATAATCTCTAGAGCATATAAGCTCACTTGTTATTTATTTAGTTTCATACTTGCAATTTATTTATTTAATGCTATTTCTTCAAGACTAGTCTTCTAGTCTTAGACTTATCCATATCAAGTCAAAACAACATTTTCTTTATTTTCTTTATTCTCTTGGGACTAGTCTATTCTTAGTCCTGGGATGCCTTGATGAAGCTAAGGCTCTCAATACTTGACAGGGATACCTTGATGAAGCTAAGGTTCCCAATACTTGATATTTTTATTATCTTGCTTATTATTATTTGTTTCTAGTATTTGCTCATATTTTTACGCTCATAATACTTGCATCTACATAATGATATTATCTCAACTAATTTAAAAATAGAATTTTACTTTATTAAAGGAATTTAAAACTAAATTTTCTATTATGTGACTTGTCACAAAATAATGGAGTTATTATCAACAACATAGAAATAGAGTAATATAAGTTTTCTCAAAGTTTTCTTAAATAACAAAGATAGCTTTACCAAGGAAACATAACAAATAAATACTTTCTTTGTATATTATGATAACCTAAGTTTTAGTAAAATAATTTGTTAGTTTTCAAAGTTCTCACAAAAAGCTTAAAGATTAAATTCTTTTCAACTCCATAACAAAACCAAGAAACAAACTAGTTTTCAAAGTTAAGATAAAATCAACTCATAAAGTTATAAACCCACTTAGAAAAATAATGATTTTCAAGTTTCTAAAGAAGAAACTTATTTTCGAAGAATATAAATAAGATAAGATTAAAAACAAAGGATTTTATTAATAAAGAGGATTCTTTTCAAATGAAATAAAAGAACAAGTTTTAGAAAACAAAAACTTATATTTTAGATAATAAATATAAGAAGACAAGACTCATTTTCTAAAACCATTCTAAATACAAAATTATAAAAAGGTTTTCAACAACTTAATACACTTTTGATAACTTTAATGTTTTATCACTAAAAGTAAAATTTATGAAAGACTAAGGTTAAAGGAAAATTTACTTGTTTTGGAAAAATGAATGAAGAAAATAAAATAAGAATATACTCATTTATAATAACCTATGAAAATATAAAGTTTCTTCAAAATACTTGAAAAGAAATTTATCAAGTTAAGTCTTAACACTTTAAAAAGAATTATTTTATGAAATAAATTGTTGAGACACTACCATTAAAATTTTTGCATATAAAGTGAGCTTACTATATACTCAAAGGATTTATCAATTATATATATATATATATATTTTTTTTTTTTTACTAAAGGATTTTTTAATGAAGTTGAGTTAGAAAATGGTTTTGCAAAAATCTAGAAATATTTGTTTTAAATTTGTACCTAACGTTTTCGGAACCCAAATGATCTTATATGACAAAAATAACCTTAGAAATTGATAGATCTTTTCAAATAGGTAGAAAACGGTATATTATATGCGAAATTCCGAGTTAAAATAAGCAAGTTATGGCAATTTTAAATTGGAATTTTTTTTATACGAATTTGACAAACATAGTGAAATACAATTAGAAAGTTTAAATAGAATTTCTACGAAATACTCATCCCGGGTATTTCTTTTGTCTAGGTGACAAAGGATACGAGATTACCTTTCTTGAGGATTACTACGACTAAGAAGATCGTGAAATGGACAAGTGAGTTATTCCTCTTAATTTCATTACCTTGCTTGCGCTTATAAAGTAATAGCATTAGTATACTAAAAAAGGATAAAAATGGATATATATGGGGAATTCAGGGATAAGTATATATATGTGATTCTTGTTTCTGCGTGAAATGAGAATTAAGAATATCGCAACTTCAAACTGTCTATTTAAGTGTTTTTGTTTATTTACTTGTATAACTGCTTATTATTTGCTAAATTGATTGATTGCCCCCTAATAAACCTTAATAAGATTTGGCTTAAGAAAAATAAAACGCTTACGCATAGCATCCATCGAGTCACATCTCTTTCAGAAGGCTACTACTCCTACGCGTAAAGTTGGATTGGCTGTTATCGTGTTGTGACACGAGCCATGTTCCTTCCTAGAGAATCCAAATCACCCGAAGAATGCAACTCTAGGTTCGAAGCCGAGCCAACCGAACGCTTTGGGTGGGAACCTGGGGACTAGTAGTAGAAGATCAAGGATCTTCATCACCGATTCCTTAACTTTCGATATGGAGGGATAAATCCGTTCTATATATGGTTTCCGGATAACTATATATATTTGTGTAATCACGTGATTGTTGAATTGTACACATAGCATATGTGTGAAAATTTAAATGAACTTATTTGAAAACATGGTGCGAATGAAAAGGAATATCTCACTAAGCTAGTTATAGCTTATACCCCTATAGATTTTGTTGAAACAGGTATATCCGTGGCTTAAATCAAGGATCATGACATTAAGGAAGTCATAGAAGGATGTTAAACATTTATGAAGACAATGAGAACATAGGATAAAGTTACTTTGTAAGGTTCCTTATGTGTAATGTATGTTATATTGGTGTTTTAGAAATTCTAAGAAGTATATTTATTTTGATTTGAAGACAATAGAGGGATACACCCCTAAGAATTATAATTTACCATGTTTATATTTTATGATAAGTATTCTCCTTGTCTTGCTACTTGTTTATTGTCAATATAAATTGCGCTACTCCGATGCGTTCTCCCGGTTGTGATGTACACCTTTTACATGATATGGAAGCCTTTTCGAGACTGAGGTAGTCATTCCAAGGCTTTAGTATTGTGTACAACGGACTGCCACATTTAGGGTATCCCTCGGGGCGTGACACAGATGTCGGCGTTCTTAAGTTTTACATTTTATTTTGTATCAAGTTCCGCTGGCTTGTAAGCCGCCAGCTTTCCCACGTACGCCAGACTATAAGGTGCCAACGTATAACCCTAGTTAGCCGGCGTTCGTTCATGTTACGTAAAAATAAATTTTACATAACTCCTATTCCATTCTAAGCTGTCTCAACACCACCGGCCTACCCTCCTAAGCCGCTGGCGTTCAACATCTACACTGCCGGCGTAGGGACAGTGTTGATACTGTTCATCTTCTTCTCCGATTTTCTTAAATTCAAAATTTACTTTTCCTTTATCATAAGTATATCATACTTATATTAAAGCTTATCCTAAGTGTTTCTTTACATTTTACATGTATTATACATGATATATCAGTACATAATACATCATGTAATCATTATTCACCCTAGTTTCTAACTTCAACATATAATAGAACATATTAATGGAGCTTTAGGATTAGCTTTTACCTTGTTTGAGTAAATTTGAAGGTGCTATACTTCCTCTCGATGTTAGATTCGATCCTAGAGTGAGCAATAACATTGTTTAGGATAGTGTTTGATAAATAACTGATTCAAATACGAATTTACCTTACTTTGTTATGCCTCTTATCCTAACCTTGGTTTGGTTCTATAATGTTGTAGATTGTCTATGGATTTTGTGTTTGTATGTTTGGGTTGTTGGTGTTGCTACTATTGTATGGTTTAAGTTGTTGTTTTGGTATCCTTAAATGGTTTTGTTTGATGCTAATTAAATTGTCTTATATAGAGGGAAGGAAGATTGCAGCTGCAACTTGTACAAATGATGAAATATTTTCCACCGAAGGCACTCTTAATTTGCTAGAGTTCAAATGCATTAATTAAGGTGTGGATTTAGGACATTCTCATTGGTTTAGCAATAGTTTTTATTGACTTTTGTTACCTTGTCTTGACCCATTTGTCTCATAATTTCGGCTGTGCAAGGTTTAAGAAATTCCTAGCCACAATTTGAGTACAACTTGCACCGAAAATTTGCTCCATTAGCTGGAGAAATTATTATAATATCATTAAGTTATGTAATTACCTTAGTTTTAAGATAGTTTATCAAGCTATTCGGGTACAAATATGACAATTATTCAAGAGTTTTATCTCCAAAAATTTATATAGAATTCTACAAATTTTTTAGATTGTTATTAAGTTCAACTTTAGGTTTAAAGTTTACACGATAAATTATTTTTAGAATTTTATCTCCCACGATTAAGGTTTTATAAGCTTAACAGGTCAATTTTTGTTTTAGGCTCTAATAGCTTAAGAATTTACTAACTAGAATAATAGTATGATTTAAATATTTATTTGGACTCTAGATTAAGCGTTATACATCTGTTTATATTTTTATTGTGTATTTATAATTTTAATGGTTCATCCATAAATTACTGTTTTCTAACTATAAGCATTATCGAAAATCTACTTTTCAATAAATTTAAAATCTTAGTTAGGTCATTTCTTTATCTTAAGTTTTCGATACCCACTATGAAATCTTATTAGTAATCTTAAATACTATCTAGATAACTTTGTTTTAGGGTTTGAAATTATATACACGTGCATTTCTACTTGTAGTTTAATTCTAAGGTCTAGATTGAGTCATATATTATCATTCTATTTTTCTATTTTTATATTTTCATCTATTTCTATTTATATGAAAAATCTCGAAGTTTACACCAGACTTTAGAACATAGAATGAGTTAGGTCCCCTCTAAATATATGCTCATGACGAACTAGCAGACCATAGTGACTGGCTGAAAGCTGATGCAAAAGATCGTTTCTACTGGTATGCCGCCTACAAGCGCATCATTCCAATGCCATCAGAATACAGCACCTAACCACCAAACTCAACCGGAATGCAACTAGATGTAATCCTGGATGAGGACTTCATTATGGAAAATACCCACGAGAACGAGGAAAATGGAGAAACTGAAGGAGATCCCAAAGAGGACTAAGACGAGGACCCAGAACCCGAGGAAACTCCATCTGCATCCCTTTGGGAGGATAGTCCTTTAGCTCCCAGCCCAGTGCCCCCTTGTAGGTTGAGCCAAGATATCCTCATGGAGACGTTTGCTGGAACAACCCTCTAATGATCTCCGACTCCGAAGAAGAAGGGAAAAGGAATAACCAGTGTTGGAGGGATGTAAACCCCCGAAAATTTTCATAATTCATAGAAAATAATCCTATAGATTTAATATTAAAATTGAAATCCCAAAAATCGACTCAAGTTAAAACCAAATTCTAAATCAAGTCAAACACGAAAATTCTTAGTCTTGAGAAAACGAGAACCCTTGAAACGAAATATAAAAATCCAACTATCAGTTGAATCAACATCCGTACATCAATCAAATCACCTATCCGACTCCTAAGCGCACAAATTAAGACAATATATCCCAAATAATGCTTGACAATAAAATGCTAAGATCTTAAATCCTTCGGTCAATTTTAGAATCGAAAATTTTAATTTTCACCAAAAGTGAAACTGAGTAAACTCATAACCCTAGACTCGGTTAAACGATCCCGAGAACTAAAGACTATTAAATAATCACAAATAAAATAAGGTAAACCTTAGATATCGAGCTAAAAATATAAAACGGTCAAAAACTCCAAAATTATATGATCATACGAATAACTCAACAGAACCGGAGTCAAACTGGAACCTTAAAAGTCAGCAAAGCTTACAACAAACCCTAGTGTTTAAGGTCCGGCAATCCCGTGCTCTTAAACCCTAAACAACGAAATGAAAATAATTGTTGATAATAGTTTGTAATAATATAGGATAACATAAAAATATCATATTTGCGAATTTCGAATGTCCTTCGAACTCAAAAGGGATCAGTTCTCAAAAAGCGTGCCCCGGAGCTCGGAACACTAAAAATATTCCGTTAATACCAATAGACTTGTAAAAATATAAGGTTTTCAAAGATATCAGTTTTAGAATTTTGCGGTAGCTAAAAACTACAAATATCGCATTATTACGCGTATTTTTATTACTGCCGGTATTTTAATTGTCTAGTCTACTATTCATAGTACTTTTTTATTATTCATTACTATTTCACTATCTCTACTTTTTCTTACACCTATTTCTTACTACCTGGATACCTATTTTCTTACTTTTTATATTTCAAATACATCTTATATCAAATCATACCTTACATATTAATTATTTCTTTACAAAATACAAACAAAAATCAACTCTCTCTCTCTCTCTAAACTCACATGGCCGGCGCTACCCTCCTCTTCTTCCTCTCAATTATTTTTCTTTTTCAATTTATTTTATTACATCAAAAATTCACTCCAAAAATTCTATAAATACCCCATTCCTCTTTCATTCTTTCACACAATTCATTTCACTACCAAAACTCTCTCAAAATCTCTCCATAAATCCTCTCTTCAAGAATTCTCTCTACCAAAACTCTCTTAAACCAATTCCTCATAAAAATCATTCCTTATACATAAACTATCTACCACATATCACTACTCACATAATACCCCTTTCATCTACCATCTTCATATCACATAAACACCTTAAGTAAACTTCTTCTAACCATTTATTTACCCATATCGTATAACTCAACATGACTATGGTGTTGTTTTGAAACTCATATGAGTAGTAAAAACAACAACATGTTCATGTTTTATTCTTGCACATGAACTCCTATTTTATTATGTTATTATGTTGATTTTATTATTCATATCTAACTAAATATATTTATGTATTTATATATAATCTTTAGAGCATATAAGCTCACTTGTTATTTATTCTTTTTAAGCTTTGCAATTTATTTATTTCATGGTATTTCCTTAAGACTAGTCTTTCTAGTCTTAGACTTGTCCATATGAAGTCAAAACAACCTTTTATTTATTTTCTTTAATCTTTTGGGACTAGTCCATTCTTAGTCCCGGGATGCCTTGATGAAGTTAAGGCTCCCAATACTTGACCGGGATACCTTGATGAAGTTAAGGCTCCCAATACTTGACCGGGATACCTTGATGAAGCTAAGGTTCCCAATACTTGATATTTTTTTTATTAATTGTTTCTAGTATTTTCTCATGTTCTTATTATTTTATATGCTCATGATACTTGCATCTACATAATGTTAATGTCTCAACTAATTCAAAAGTAGAATTTTACTTTATTAAACGAACTCAAAACTAGATTTTCTATTATGTGACTTATCACAAAATAATGAAGTATTATCAAACAACATAGAAATAGAGTAATACAAGTTTTCTTAAAGTTTTCTTAAATAACAAAAATATTTTTACCAAGGAAACATAAGAAATAAATACTTTTATTTTATATTATGGGAACCTAAGGTTTAGTAAAATAATTTGTTAGTTTTCAAAGTTCTTACAAAAAGCTTAAAGATTAAACTCTTTTAAACTCCATGACAAAACCAAGAAACAAACTAGTTTTCAAAGTTAAGATGAATTCAACCCATAAAGTTATAAATCCACTAAGGAAAAATAATGATTTTCAAATTTCTAGAGAAAGAACTTGTTTTCAAATAATATAAACAAGATAAGATTAAAAACAAAGGGTGTTATCAATAAAGAAAATTCTTTTCAAAGGAAATAAAAGAACCGAGTTTTAGAAAACAAAAACTTATATTTTAAAATAATAAATATAAGAAGACAATACTCATTTTCTAAAAACATTATAAATACAAAAAGGTTTTCAACAACTTAATACACTTTTGATAAATTTGATCTTTTATCACTAGAAGTAAAATTTATGAAAGACTAAGGTTAAAAGAAAATTTACTTGTTTTGGAAAAAGAATGAAGAGAATAAAAATTATACTCCTTTATAACAACCTAGGAAAAAAATAAAGTTTCTTCAAATACTTGAAAAGAAACTATCAAAGTTAAAGTTTTAACAACTCAAAATGAATTGTTGAGACACTACCATTAGAATTTTTGCATATAAAGTGAGCTTACCTATATACTCAAAGTATTTATCAAATATACATTTATATTTATATTTACATATATATATATATATATATTGTTACAAAAGGATTTTCTTCAAAATGAAGATTGAGTTAGAAAATGGTTTTGCAAAAATCTAGAAATATTCGTTTTAAATCTGTACCCGATGTTTTCGGAACCTAAATGACCTTATATGACCAAGATAACCTTAGAAATGGATAGATCTTTTCGAATAGGTAGAAAACGGTATATTATATGCGAAATTCCGAGTTAAAATGAGCACGTTATGGCCATTTTAAATTGGAATTTCATTCTATATGATTTTGACGAACATAGTGAGATAGAATTAGAAAGTTTAAGTAGAATTTCTATGAAATATTCATCCTGGGTATTTCTTTTGTCTAGGAAGTGAAAGGTGCGAGATTACCCTTCCCGAAGATTACTACGGCTAAGAAGACCACAAAATGGACGTGTGAGTTATTCCTCTTAATTTCGTTACCTTGATTGTGCTTGTAAAGTAGTAGCATTAATATACTAAGAAAAGATAAAAATGGATATATATTTGGGGAATTCGGGACTATGAGTATATATGTGATTCTATGTTTATGCGTGAAATGAGAATTAAGAATATTGCAACTTCAAACTGCTTGTTTAAATAATTTTGTTTACTTACTTGCATGACTACTTATTAATTGCTAAATTGATTGATCGCCCCCTAATAAACCTTAATAAGGTTTGGCTTTGATAAGATCATATTTTATACAACTTGTTGATATTCATAAGAGCTAGAATGGATATTTGTTTTGATGAAAATTCATGTTCCAGGACTAATTTGGACAAAGAAATCAAAACAAGAGACTTTGAATCAAAAATGGGAAAAATTGAAGTAAAGGCCGGCATTTCAACATTCAAAGCCGCTGGCATTCAGACGACTTACACCCAAGGCCGCTACCAGCACTGCCAGCTTTGCAAGATATTCACCCAACAACACTGTAAGCCGCCTCAAAGTTGTCGACGTAGAAGATGAAGAAGCCAGCGTACTTGAAAGTCAGTAGCTCAGAATTGGAAAGTCACCAACTTTGAAGGAGTTACAATATACGTCGGCTCCTAAGCCGCCGGCGTTGAGGCTGTGTACATCAAGAATCAGAAGCAACATGAATGCATCAAATGCTTGGAAGAAATTGAAGCGACAAATCTGTTGGAATGTCTACGCCAGTGTGAAAGCCGCCGGCTTTTGGACGGCATTTGTTATAAATTGGTGCAATGCTTCATTTCTGATCACATATGCCGGCTAGATCTACATCTACGCTGCCGACGTAGAAGCGGCCTACATATGTAACTGATGTTGAACGCTGCCTGTGCACTACCTGCGCAAAGGAGAAAATGATGATGTGCTGCCTGTAAGCTGCCGACGTAGGATCCATAACTGCCGGCGTACGAAGTGAAACAGCAAATTTCATTTAATGTCTTGCACGAAATTTTTCCTATAAATAGGGGTTCTAGCCCCCTCCAACAATACACATCCCAAGTAGCTCTGAAATACACTACAATTTTATAGATTAGAATTAGCATTTCATAGAGATTTTTGAAGAGATTTGGAAGTTTTTCAAGAATTTGCAAGTGAAGCTTTGATATTTTGAATTGGTGATATCTGATCTTTTCTTTTTATGCAATTCATATATTTGAATATTCTGATCATAATGAAATCATTTGCAATTTCTTATATGATTTTTGAATCATCATCCATGAGTAGCTAAATCCTTTTTGTGGGAAGTTGATGAAGCTTTAAACATGCTAAAATGATCTTTGAAACCATGTTATAAGATAGTTAGAATCATGAAATATTCATATTGAGTTCTAATTATTCATCATATCTTGGGTGTATAAGAATTCTGATAACTCGGAAGGGAAATTAGGGTTCATATGAATTCATAAATTGAGATTAAATTACAATTGCGGAAGCGGTGGAGTTTAATCTAATTTAGAAATTGTCCATAAATATTAATGCAATATTTTATATTGATTTCTCACTAAGAAATTAGGGGATGTTAATATAAAATATTAGTCAATTATAGAATCGGAAAGTTTATAATTGTAATTTTGATTCCACGAATAATTTATTTAGCGAAAGCTATTGAATTGTTTTTGTGGTTTAAAAGGTTTTTAACTCTGTTTTTAAATCTTTACAATTTCTTATGAATATCCATGAATCTAATTATCATTATAACATGAATTCAAGTTGATTGGCAATAGTTTAAAGTGGATTCTGCTCCTTCCCACATTTTTCTAACATATCACTCTCTTCAAAAGCTCACTGCATTCATAGTAGATACTTAATTAGATAATTTAGTCTTAATCTAAAAGATCAATTGCCTAGATATTAGTATTAGTTGATAATTGTCTAGTAGTTAATAGATCTTTGTGGGATCGACACTTGACTCATGCTATATTACAAGATAAGGCCCAGTTGGCTTGCGGGATAAGATGCTTTAAAAATTCAATACTAAAATAGCACGTCAGGCTTAAGAAAAATGAAACACTCACGCATAGCATCCATCGAGTCACATCTCTTTTAGAAGGCTGCTACTCCTACACATAGAGTTGGATTGGTTGTGATCGTGCGGTGACACGGGCCATGTTCCTTTCTGGAGAATCCAAATCGCTCGGGAAAAGCGACTTTAGGTTCGGAGCCAAGCCAACCGAACGCTGTGGGTGAGGACCTGGGGAGTAGCAGTAGAAGATCGAGGATCTTCAACCCTGATTCCCTAACCTTTGATATGAAGGGGTAAATCTGTTCTATATATGGTTTTCGGTTAACTATATATATTTGCGTAATCATGTGATTGTTGCATTGTATGCATAGCATATGTGTGAAAATCTAAATAAACTTGTTTGAAAACATGGTACGAATGAAAAAGAGTATCTCACTAAGCTAGTTGTAGCTTATACCCCTATAGATTTTGTTGAAACAGGCATATCCATGGCTTAAATTGAGGATCATGACATTAAGGAAGTCATGGAAGGATGTTAAGCTTCTATGAAAGAAATGGGAGCATAAGATGAAGTAATTTTGTAAGGTTCTTTATATGTAATGACTTATATGATTAGTATTATGTTGATTCTAAGATGTATATTAATTTGAAGTCAATAGAGGGATATACCCCTAAGCATTGTAACTTGATATGTTTATGTTTTATGATAAGTATTCTATTTGCCTTGTTACTTATTTATTATCAATATAAATTGCGCTACTTCGATGCGGTCCCTTGGTTGTGATGTACTGTCACGCCCCGAGGGTACCTTAGTAGTAGTAAACAAGTTACACTTGAACACCATTACTAGATTACCTTCAGAGAATGACAGGTTTTCAAAACAACAGGATCTTTTATGTTGCTTGATAAGAAATAAAAAATATATGAAAAAAATAACTTAGTGAATAAACGCTACATTACTATTACAAATTATATAATTCTTTTGTAGTACACAACTAAATAATCTAATCTAATAGTACATAACCATCAAACTAAAATAGATCTGTAGACTTCTAGCTTCGAAGCTCTTACCGGAGCCACATTCCTGGATGTAACTAACCAGGGTCGTAAACTGAACCTGAAAAGACTGTAGGAGTATGAGCGAAACCACAGCTCAGTGAATAACCAGACATATCATACATCACACAAGTCATTAACAAACCATATGCAATGCAAGCACTCAACCATATGCACAGATACAAGTTTGGATGATCTAGAATCCAAACAGAAAAAAGATTTACGCCCTCTTTTTAATGGGTTGAAGAACAAAATCTTAATGACCCACCTGCCCAGGAGAGACTAAGTACACATGAGCATTAGCAATTTCTCATTTTAAGTTATCACTCTTAATATAGTTGATTAAACTGACCATCTCCTGCAACTTCCTTAGAAACTCCCTAAGTATTAATCATTTCAAAGCGATTCTACGAGCGACGTTCTTCGGTGCCTTTTAGTTCCTCATAGGACCGCCAGACCAAAGAGAACCTTGGAAGACTCACCCATTAGATCAACCAAGCAAAAACAGAGATCCGAAATATTAATACGTAGCAGGCTGTCACAACCATATATGCAATAATGCAATTAGTGCAATGCATGTTCATATTTATTTAATTAAGTCAATAGATCTTAATCAATTTCCAAAATGACCATACATTACACACAATCACCATTATTCTACTGCAAAACATCAGTCATTGCATTATCGCTTTTATAAAGGTATTTTAACAATCATACACTCAAATCAAATCATACTTTCAATAGACATTCATTTAATTATCTTGCATTATATATTTGACTATTTACAATCACAACCAGTACAATATGACTGAATTACTCACTTGCTCATACTGCCTCAATTGTAGTAATCCACTGGTAGATCCTCTAGTGAGTCAAAGTCACATATTTAAGACAAAGTATTCATTAATACAATCTAGCTAAATTCCTATATGTGCTTTGTGTCCTAAACTTGATATTCTGGTAATTATTATTACTTAGTGTAGTTGTGTTTCTCTTATTTTATCTCGCATAATTGTTTGGTTATTTTTAGAAGTCACATTACTCAAGAAATTAGCTTATTTCAATTTCCATTCTTGCCTATTTTATTTGTTTAGAACAAATATTTTAACTGTTTATAATTTTCATTAACACTAAATATTTTTCTTAGTTCTAGGATTTTAAAAATTATTAGACGTTAATTCTAAATAGACTTAAATATTTGTATTATAGTCATTATCTAATACATATTTGTATAACATACATATATATATACTTAGTAGATATATTATATATATATATATATATATAAAATTTCAGTTTAGGTCAGAAAAACTTTCGTTGGAGAAATTTTAACTGTAAGCCGACTCAAGGCCGCCGGCCTTTATCTCTAGGTGCTAGTGTAAAAATCATTTTGAAGAAAAATTCATAGCGAGTGCACCGGCGTTGAAAGCTGTCGACTTTCAACGTACGCCAGCCCTACGCCATCGGCGTAGATCTCTAGAAAGCCGGCTTACGTTCATGTTTTACGTGAAAATTATTTTACGTAGCCTCTGTTGAGTGTAAGCTGCCTATAAGCCGCCGGCGTTTAGCGTTTACACTGCCGGCCTTGAGACAGTGTTGCACTGTTCATCATCTTCCTCCTCGGTTCGATTCTTTTTCTTTGATTTTGATACGTTAAAAACTTACTTAAACTACTTCTAAGTGTTTATATATCATATTTAAGGATATATAACAACTTTCAACACGTTTAAAAACATAAATATATAGATCTCGATTTTGTGAAAGTAAAACTAGGGTTTTGAAGTTTTACCTTGTTGGAGCTCGTTTGATGCAATCCGAAGCTCGTGGTTATGTTTATTAAGTTCCTAAGATGATTATAAGTCAGTTACAATCCATATATTTGAATGAAAATCTTTTGAATCATGTCAACTTACCTTTGAACTCGTTTTTGAGGGTTTTTAGCCTTGTTTTTCCTTTGATCCGAATTCAATTGTTTTGTTCGATTTGTTTTCTGTTTTTGGTTGGTTTTGATTGTTATTTGGGAGTATTTTCGGACTGATAACTTTGAGAGTTAATGGAGTTTGTTTGCTTCTCCATCAAGTGTCTTAAAGACATATATATAGAAGAGGAAAAAAAAAGAACTTACAGCTGCTTCTCCTCCGATTCTTCCTCGAATTTGGTGTTATTTGGCTGTTGTTTTCAAGCCAATTAATGTTAGGGTGACTTGGCAATATGTGATTGGTTGTGTGGTTGATTTTTGTGGAAATATTTGGTGCATGATTGAATCAAATCCAGCTCTCTTCTTCTCCTTCAACTTTTCCACCGAATGCAGCCGTAAAACATATATATATATTAGTTTATTAATTTTAGTTAAGTTTTGAGTTGATTAAACGAGTTATACGGGTATATATTAGCTAATATTTGAAAGCTTTTGTACAAAAATATGTTTATAAAGTTATACAAAACACTTAGATTTTCAAATAATACAAATTTAGGTTATATATATACATAGTTATTTATTCGTAAAATTTATCTCCCGCGATTTGGATTTCTTAAGCTCGTTAGGTCAATTTTTGTTTCAGACCTCAATAGCTTAAGAAAACTCGGTTTAGAACAATAGCGTGATCCGATTATTTATTTGGAGTTTAGATTTTGAGTTATTGAACAGTTTATATTTTCGTTGTGTATTTAAAATCTTAACGGTTCATTTTTGGATCGTCGTTTTCTGTTTATAAGCGTAAATAATCGTTTATGTAATATTGGACTTAATACAAAAATTAAACTATATATATATATATCTCTAGTTTTGATACTGAACATAAATTATTATTAGTAGCTTTTAATTTTAACTAGAAATCTTGAATTTAGAGTTTAGGTCTAAATATAAACTCATTACTACTCGTTATTCTAATCTCGAATCATTATCGAGATAAAAAACAATCATTTGATCTCTATATTCATGTTTTCCATTTAAATCTATTTGTATACTAGGTTTCGGGTCTAGATTTTAGATCATATCTTGAATTAGTTATTCAAGATACAAAATCTCATTTTCGGTATTAACTAGGGTTAAAGAATTTCTTTATTCGGTTCCTAAATCTTTCATTTATCCAAAATCTAAATATTATTCTATTATTAGACTTCAATCAAAACCTAAATCTATTATCTAGTTTATACAATCTATTATAAAGTCGGGTACTAATGTGAAAAATTCCCGGGGTTTACATGTACGCCTTGTACATGATATGGAAGCCTTTGTGTGACTGAGGTAGTCATTCCTAAGCTTTAGTATTGTGTACGACGAACTGCCACGTTTAGGGTACCCCTCGGGGTGTGACAAGGGACATTTATGAACCAAGTGAATTCTTAAGGAGTAGGTCCCGAACACCCACCCTGGCCATAGCAGCAGAAGGAGAAAATCAAGGAGAGGAGAAAATGACCAATGATCCCACCCAAGGGAATGGAAACTCTCAGCAAGAAGATAGATAGCTATCCCAAGCCAAAATTACATCAAGGTACTGCCACGCCCCAAAGGGTATCCAAAACACGACAGTCCACCACACTCAATATTTAAACTTAAGTATGACAACCTTAGTCATCCCATAAGTTTACATATCGGGCGTAAGGTGTACTTGCACAATTTTTAGGGTCACACTTTGAATCGAATACTCTTAAGAAAGCATACAATAGCATTAAGAATAGAAATCATAACAATATAAATAAGTTAAGTCTTTACAAAAATCAAGGGGGCATACCCCTGCCAAAATAATAGGATTCTATCCAACCTAAATCCATCTTACAAACATTAGAGTTTATGTTAAAGAGATTTTCCTAGAAGTCCACGCCTATAGCTAGGTCTCGACTTCTTCAAAAGCTTCTTAATCCAAAAAGATAAACCTGTGAAAAGTGTTATCTCAGAACAATAAAAAATGCGAATACTACAACAAAAACTATCAAGGTGTAAGCTAACCAGCTTAGTAACGTTCATTTCCAAATAACAACTCATTCAAGATATATATACAAGCAAGTTATAGTTAGGCAATCATACGAATGCACAAACAAATGAGCATACAAGCATATGACTTTCCGGTAGCCATATGTGAATGGATTTACGCCCTCCATTCGGGATTGGGGTGATCCATAAGTCATGCAACCATAATTCCAATCTTAAGTGGGGTGGTCTATAAGTCATGCAACCATAATCCCGATCTCTTTCTCTTAGCTATGCAACCTCTATTGTTTTACTGTGGTAGTTTTAAGTGCCTACCCCACTTCCATTAACTTAAGCGATCTCGTATCCTTAATATTAGCATAGGCCCCATCGCCTCCGCTAATATACTTTTCTCCCATCAAAGGTATATTAGCTAATGCAATGTGACTCACTACGTGATATGCATATACAGTTTATTCATATAATCGTGGGATGTTAATTATGTAGGTTAAGTGCGATCATAGAGAATTGCAGACAATCCAAGTCTTAACTAGCTCATACAATGATTTTTCAACAAGTCTCGTCTCGATATACTTATCATTTATTCAACCAAGATTAGATCACAACTCATCATAATTTTATCTTTTCCTAATTCTAATGTTACTACGGTTACAAGCACATACGTGAGCACAACTATTTAAGAAATGAACTCACTCGACCATGAAGAGAAATCCACCAGTCATAGTATTCCTCAGGGAGTGGAAATCCGTCCTCCAATTCACTTAAGTATAAGGAATACCCGCAATGAGTATTTCTCATAAAGTTCTAATAAACTTAACAATTTTATTTACTAAGTTCGTCAATTTTCGCCTAAGTTGAAGTCCTAAGTTAAAATAGCCATATCTAACTCATTTTAACTCGGAATTGTGCATATCATATATCGATTTCTATATAATTCAAAAGATCTAGCCATTTCCCAAGTTAAATCAAACATCCAAGGTCATTTGGGGGTGAAAAGCTACTATACAACAAGGTTACGAAAATTCCAGTTTTGAGTTATTGTTGAAAATTGTTACTTTTGTTCCATTTAAATTTTTAGATCAACTTATATTGGTTCTACACTTATAAAGAGAACTTATAGCCAAAGATAAAAGATTAAATACTTATATGATCCTAATGATATTGTCCAAATGAAAATTCCAAGAATCTACTTTTGTAAAAACCGAAATTTTGAGTTGAAAGTCATTTTCTTGTTTTCAGAGAATCCCGTGCTAAAACTTACATGACTCCATAAAAATAATTTTCTTATGTCACCTATTATTAAAGCATTCCATTTTCCATATAAAACTCTTATTTTGAAGTCTAAAATAAGGTTTTCAAAATTCATCTCTTCTTAGATCCAAATTTCTTCCTTGAGTTTTAGAATGAAAATAAGACCTAGACTTGTCTTTTACAAAACTCTCTATTTTAGAAATACCTTTTAGGAAAACTCATCTAAACTTATGAAAATCCAATCCTTAGGATATCTATACCAATAGCCCTTTATATTTGTGTCTAAATCTTCATTTTGAGGTTAGATAATAGGTTTTAAAAATGGGTCTTGGCTTAGATCCGAATTTTCAAAAATTGTTTTTGAACATATCTTTTGATAAAATCCATCAAGACTTATGAAAAATCATCCTTTACATATCCTATCTTAAGAGCCTTCCATTTCTTGAATAAAATCTTCATTTTTGAGTTGTAAAACATGTTTTTAAACCATGCTTTGGCCTAAATCCGAAAATAGATTTTTGTTTTGATAAATAATCTTTGAAAATCACCTTTGAACCATGTAAAATGAATACTTGATGACATATACCCATTAAGCCTTCATTTTTTCAATTAAAACTTCCATTTTGAAACTTGGAAGGTGGTTTTTCAACATGGGTCTTGCCTAGATACGAATTTCACCACTTTTATTCAAGTTCAAATCTAAGATCTATACATAATATGAACATGAATATAAAAGAAATACATGGTAGTAAGCCCTAAACCTATAGATCTAAACATAAACATAACCAAGCTTCATAAAAAATTTAGATCTACAAAGTATAATATAAATATGAAGATAATAAAGTCTTAAAGACAACAAATATAGCAATATCAATATGGATCATAAACAAGAAGAGTGTTTCAAAGTTTTGGCACATCATCTCTAGCCTTTAGGCATTATGGAGAGTCCTTTGATGCATGAAACCTCCATATAATCAACCTATAGTTTACTTAAAGAATCTTCAAGAATAGAATGTGGAAGCAATATTTTGATATGGGGGCAGCTTGGTTTCTTACAAGAATAAGGCTAGGAAAGAGATAAAGAGAGAAAAAAGAGAGAGCAAATGATGTAGGGTTGCAAAGAAAGAAAGTGTGTAAGTAAGAGGCTTTAAAATAGAGAGAGGAGTGTGATAAAAGTGTGTTAAATAATTGAAAGAAAAAAATAAATAATGGCCGATTTTTTTTTTTTTTTTTTTGGTGTGAAGGGGGGGGGGCATGATTCAAAAAGGGAGAGAGGGGAGTGTTTAGTTAGCTTGTAACTTGAATTTTGAAAGTGTAACTTGTGTTACTCAATTTGCTAACTAAAAGAGACTTTAAATCATTAAATAAATCAATAAAATAAAAGAAAAGTGGCTCATTTTGAGAGTGTGATCAGCTATCATGCATGGGAGATTGAGTGTAAGAAAGAGTGAAAGAAAACATGAATAATGTGTAGAAGTGACAATTAAAGTGTACTTGAAGTATGGGTTGAAAAAGTGCTTTTTATTAAGAAAAATATATAAAATAAAATTAAGAAATATATTTTTAAATGAGTGGCAGAAATTTCATAAATAAAATTAAATGATCAATTGAATTATTTTAGTATTTCAACAAATAAGTTACTGGTACGGTCAAAATATGCTTATATAAGCTATAACGGATATTTTTAGATTCCGAAAAATTATGAACTCAATATTTTTGAAATCCTTATGAAAATACAATTCTAAAAATATTAAAGATGTATTTTTAATTTTCCAAGCCCCGGGACACACTTTCCAAAAGCAGTATCCAATCGGGTTCGAAATAAGCCGAAAATAACCCAATATGATATTTTTAAAAAATCAAATATTATTACGGACTATTCTACATGCTTTACTTAATTTTCAACTTCTCGGTTTATGAACACGGAATTTCCGGATCTAAACTGTAAAGTTTAATTTGAGATCTATTGACTTAAGGTTTCCGGTTGACTTCCTGACTTAGGATTAAGGCTTAGGATTACTCTAAAAACCAAGGGTCTACAGGTACAGAGGAAAGAGAATGACCATGAGCCAATATCTACAATAATTTATCAAAAGGCAGAAGGGTTCCGCTAGCTGAAGCATGAATCCTACCCCATCGCCATGAAGAAGGAAGATTAAGGAAGGAAGTGAAGAAGGAATTAAGCATCTCCTGATGAGTCAAACCAATAACCTTTTTCCTAAGAATAGGATAGGCATATCCTTATCTATGTTGCAAGTATTTTCTGATTTTAATATGTGTCTTTTTGTAATTGTTATTTCCTATTTCTATGTACTCTCTTTTTGTTGAGAATGGTTTCAACCTTCTCTAGATATGTAAGGGTTATCGTCCTCTTTTGATTAAGTAATGAAGGGCTTCTTATGTTTGATTTGATGATTTCTTGATTTAATTACCTTGAGAATTCTTCCTTTGTGTAATTTTCTGATATTTTCGATATACCCCCTTTTATAAAGATTAAAAAGGTCTAATCACACCATAAAGATAATTAATAGACAAAATAAGAGAGGTAGGAGGCGAGAACATCATGCATCAACAACCCTCCAGTTGAGCCAGAAAATCAACAAGCAAACCAACCTGCTGCCCCACCCAATCAACAAGCCAATCCCCCACCTAATCAACAAGGTGATGTTTGGGCATCCATAAACCAATTAGCAGGATTAGTCAACAACTTCATGCAACACACTCAAAATGTGACGCCGCCAGCTACTAATGCAGCTAAAGCAACAGTAGAAGCTCCAGCACCACCGGAAGCTCAATCCCATACTGCTCCTTTTCCAACACCACCGCCACCTCGACCTTATCGAAGCTCTTTACTAGACTTCATCAAAAGTAATCAATACTTTGATGGTAGTTTTGGAAAACCAGACAAAGCAGAAGATTGGTTAGCACAAGTAGAAAGATCCTTCGTGCTTTTCGAAAGTACCTCATCATGTCTACCTTGACTGTGGCACATATATGCTAAGGTTCAACGTACGAGTGTAGTGGAAGTCAAAGAGTAGGGAGTTGCTACCACTTGTAACATGGGCAACCTTCAGAAGGGAATTCTTAGATAACTATTTTCCGAAGTTTGAGGGTGTAGTATAGTGGAGATTTCCTTCATATATCCCAAAAAGGAAGAATGGTCGAACAATATGAGATCGAATTCAGTCGCTTACTCCATATGCATCGAATTCTTTTAAACACAGTAAAGAATTAAAAGGCAAGTCTTTCTGAATCCTGGATGAAGACTTAAGGATGCGGTTGGAAGAGTTAGATTTAAGGATCCTTCATGAATTGGTCAAAAGAGCTCGCATTATAGAAGGAGCTAAGAAGAGGAAGAGTAAAGTGTCTAAGCAAAGAACCTTTGTGTTTGGGAGAAGGACTTAGGACAGTTATGGTCCTAGCTTCCAAAACAAAAGTTTAAGTCTTTCAGCAGCTTTAAAGGAAGTGCTAGTGGCAAAAGGGAAACACCGAAGGTTAAGATATCATGTTGGAAGTGTAAAGAAGAGCATTACCTAAAGAGATGTCCGCTACTCCAGCACAAGTGTTATTTTTGTAGAGACCCTAGCCACAAGATTAATGATTGTCCAAAGAAGGCTTCTACATTTGCTTTGTATGCAAGCAAACTGGATACTTTGTCAATGAATGCCCACAGAGGAAGAATGCCCCAGCTGACCGCTTGGCACAACTGGAGGAACCACATCAACAAAAAGCAGAATGGAGGAAACAATCCAAGTCATTCCGGAGCAACTGTCCATGGAATGAGGATTTACAACTTGGAAGGACAGTAGATGTGTAAGGAATCAGACGATGAAGGAGTCGAAGTAGTAGCCTTGGATGGAGATTGTGAACCCAACTTTGGTCTGGTGATAGTTAGAATCAGAAACCTCTTTACCTATATGTTGCAAGTGCTTAAAGTTTCATACATTCAATTCTTAACCTAGAAAGTGTAAGGCTCTATAAAAGTAGGTAGTTTAAGTATACAAGATTCATGACTAGTGTAAATTCGAGTGCAGTAACATATATGTAGCTAGTCAAACCATCTATGCTTTGTTCGACACAGGAGCTACACATTCCTTTATCACCACTAGTTTGGCTAAATGAACCGGCTTACCAATAGACACCATCGCCACCAATTTTTGAGTTAAGACCCCTACTGGGAGCGTTGTGTCAACAAAGGAAATGCTAAAGGATTGTCCCATGGAGATACGAGGATGCTAGACTAAGTGTGACCTAATAATATTATAAATGAGCAAATATGAGGTGATCTTAGGAATGAGTTGGCTGACGTCCGTTAAAGCTATAGTGGATTGTAGACGAAAGGAAGTGAATTTTAAGAATCAAGATGGAAGTGAGATAGTACTCAGAGGGGAATCTACAGTAAGGTTGAACTCATTTGAGTTGTTGAACTCATTTGAGTTATTAATGGATCAGGAGGAGATGGACCTAAGTAGCATTAACATAGAGGAGAAAGAAGGAGAGAAACCTGAGTTGGAAACCATACTCGTGATTAATGAATTCTCGATGTATTTCCTGATGGATTACCCGGATTGCCACCTAAGAGGGAAATCGATTTTGAGATTAACATAATGGTGAACATTGAGCCAATATCAAAAGCACCTTACTGGATGGCACCGGTCAAGCTAAAGGAGCTAAAAACTTAGTTGCAAGACTTGCTAGACCAAGGTTTCATTTGACCAAGTGTATCACCTTGGAGAGCATCGGTTTTGTTAGTGAAAAAGAAAGATAGTTCTATGCACCTGTGCATTGATTATCAGGAACTCAATAAGGTTACTATCAAGAATAAGTATCCACTTCCAAGGATAGATGATCTTTTAAACCAACTTCAAGGAGTTAGTGTCTTCTCCCTAATTGACTTACGATCAGGGTATCACTAGTTAAGGATTAAGCCAGAGGATGTACCCAAGACGGCTTTTCGAACTCGCTATGGACATTACGACTTTTTGGTGATACACTTGTTGGATAAGTGTGTGATAGTCTTTATAGACGATATTCTGATCTACTCCAAGACGTGATAACAACATGAAGAGCACTTGAGAATGGCACTACATACTTTACGTGAACATAAGTTGTATGATAAGCTATCTAAGTGTGATTTCTGGTTGGATAGAATATCTTTCCTAGGACATCTCATATCTGGAGAAGGTATATCAGTGGACCCCAAGAAAATCAAAGAGGTAATGGAATGGAGACAACCTAAGACCGTCACAGAAGTGAGAAGTTTTCTTGGATTGGCTGGATACTATAGGAAGTTTGTGAAAAACTTTTCTACCAAAGCCAAACCCCTAACACAGCTGACATAGAAGGATGAAAAGTTCATTTGGACAGATAAAAGAGAACAAGGTTTTCAGGAACTTAAGAAACGACTTGTCTCCGCCCCAATCTTAGTGTTACCGAATCCCAAGAAACCCTATACAGTACATAGCGATGCTTCCAGAAATGGCCTCGAATGTGTGTTGATGCAAGATAGAAAGGTGATTACATATGCCTCACGACAACTAAGGCCTCATGAGCAAAATTACCCCACCTATGACCTGGAGCTAGCTGTCGTTGTCTTTGCACTTAAGTTATGGAGACATTACCTATATGGGCAAAGGTGCGAAATCTACACCGACCATAAAAAGTCTCAAATATTTATTCATGCAAAAGGAGTTAAATATGCGACGACATAGATGGTTAAAACTTATCAAGGATTATGACCTTGTAATAATCTACTACCCAGGAAGAGTAAACGCTGTCACAGATGCCTTAAGCAGGAAGAATCACAGAGAAGTGGCTACCTTACTTACTGATAAGAAAGAGCTAGTAAAAGAATTTGAGAAAATGAGTATCGAATTTATAGGGCAAAGTGTCACGCCCAAAGGGTACCCTAAACATAACAGTCTGTCGCATGCTAAACGAGACTTAAGAATCACTACCACAGTGATTCAAAAGTCTTGTGTTAGATACAAGGCATTCCCTTACGACAACAGAATACATATGCAGTTGGAGATAGATAGTTTAACTTGATAGAATAAGCATAAAAACATAAACCACAGATATCTCAGAATCAATTACAAAATCCTAAGGGTCATTCCCTTGCTAATCAAAAGTCCAAATATTAGCTTTTAATAACAACCCGAGCGTTCAAGGTTTCCTATGACATTCTATACAATTCTAATTATAACTTATAAGGGAAAAACTCCTAACTTTGCATTACCTAATTTAGCCAAGTTCGGGGACGCAGCCATATATACGGGAATTGCATCAAAAAGAAGCTATGGGGTATAAGCTATATTAGCTTAGTGAGTTTCACTTCTAAAATTAAATACTACATCAACAATAGGGCAAGCAAGTTATATTAGACAATCATATGGAATGCACAAGCACGTAAGCATACAATACATAAGACTTTCCGAGAGTCCTATGTTGAATGGATTTACACCCTCCATTCAGGGTTAAGTGTTTCAAGACCATACGACCATAGATTTCAATTTTTCTCATTTATATAGTGATTGATTCAGGTGCTCACCCACTTACTAATTTTGTAATTGATTTAAGTGCTTACTCCACTTTCATTTTTATTCAGGCCATTCATGCCAACATTCGAGTTTTCAAGCCCACTCATTGTCTAGCTATTATGCCTTCTTCCCACAAAGGTAAAATAACAAATGTAATGTGACTCATCATATGATATGTATAGAAATTTAGTTATAAGTTTATAGCATATTATTTAAGCGAATTATAGGCGATCATAGAAATTTCAGACACTTTAATTCTATACTAAATCATACAAATACTTATAACAATTCCCATTTCGATATTTTTATCATCAATTCAGCCAAGCAAAAATCACATGCACATTCCAATTTTTATCTTATTCTAGTTCCAATGCCACTATCACTATAAGCACAATCATAAGCATGTAACTTAAAGAAAGTGAACTCACTCTGTCATGGACACCGGTCTCTAAGAGTAGCAATCCGGAAACAAGAATTTTTCCCCCAATTCAAAGTCACATAAACGAAACAAATACCCAAATGAGTATTTCATACCACTAACTAATTCCAACTTACTAAATAAAAACTCTTGAGTTCGTAATTTTCATGGTAGATGAAAATTACAACTTAAAACGGTCATAACTTGGTAATTTTAACTCGGAATTTCACAAATAAGCTATCGAATTCTATCTAATTCGAAAGAGCTATCTATTTATGATATTATTCTTAAGTTTTTAAAATGTTTAGGTCTCAGAATGCTCTGATCAGATCTAATCAGTAGCTGAAAATTGCATTTCCGAAATTATTTCGTGAAATTTGCATTATTTCTACCAAGTATATTATATGTGCCTACATTATCTACAAGTTATTATCATGAATGACATGATATGAGCTATCTATATGTATTTCCTTAATGATTTTTGGTTAAAAAGAATTTTTGGAAAACTTTTACTTTGCAACAATATCAAGTATATTATATGTGCCTACATTATCTACAAGTTATTATCATGAATGACAGGATCTCATGCTTAAGTATTTCCACATCCTTAGCATAAAGCTCATGAGGATTTTAGTGGAACCACACATGTATGATGTCGTCATTAAATGTTTTAGTATGGTAGGGTCAAGATATATTACCTATTTAGATGTGCGACATAAGAAAACTTGAAGAAAATTTGTGTGCGTGTGAGGGGAGCTCACCGCAAGAATAGGGAGAGAGAGGAGAGAAAAACTTTTCAAAAGTTTGATTTGTGAGAAATGAGAAAAAGTGAAAAAGATATTATATAGGAAAAGAAATTAGGGTTTTGTGTGAGTAATTAATTGAAAAAAAAAACGAAACAAAACATGGCATGTACCGGAGGGGGGCGCACCGGTTTGAGAGAGAGGAGAGAGAGGGAAGTGTGTTGATTTGTTTCATGTAATAAAATTCAAATTTAATAAGTAATTTAAATAGTAAAAGTTGTATTGAAAAAGAAAATATAAGAAAAATGATATGAATTGTAAGAATAGGTTGTAAGGATGTAAGAATAGGGTATGGGTGGTTGTACTTAGTGAATAGTGTGAAAGAAATCAAAAAGTTGATTAGACAACCAATCCATTTCTTTCATTTCTTTCATACATTTCTTATACTACCAAAACTCTCACAAATTCTCTGTAAAAGTTCTTTCTACTTTTTTCTTCTTCCATAGGTAATAATCTAAGCTTTCTATATGTTCATTTTCTTAGTATGAACATAACCCATGGAAGTTAGGAAAGCAACAATATGTTCATACTTTGTTCTTGTTCATGAATCTATTTTTTATTATGTTGTTCATATATATATAACTAAATATATCTATGTAGTTATATATATCTTCTAAAGCATATAAGCCCACTTATTATTGCAATTTATTCACTTTCATTGCAATTTATTTACCTTCCTTGCAATTTAATTGCTTTCATGTTATTTTAATACTAGTCTTTCTAGTCTAAGACTTGTCCTCATTAAATCAAAACAATTTTCTTTTTCATTTGAGACTAGTCTATTCTTAATCTCAAGAAGCCCTAAAGAAGCTAAGGCTCCCAATACTTGACAATTATTATTATTATTATGCTTATTTGTTTCTTATATTCTTTATTATCTTATCTTGTGATATTCTTATCTTTTTTTTTATATCTACATAATCATATTCATGCATGGCTAATAAGTTGTTGTCCAAATAAAAAGAGATCTTTTTGATGAAAGACTAAACTCTTAAAATTTTATCACTTAATAAATGTTTTTTACCAAGACTTAGAAGGATGTTTTCAAATCAATTCCTTTTTAAAAGTTTATATAAGCTTATCATGAAATTTCAAACGATTGATAAAGGAGTTTCTTCAAAGTCTAAAGATACTTTCTTTTCAAATGACAACATAGAAAATCTTGATATATAGATGATAACTTGATATTATGAAATTTTTTACCAATTTTCTAGACTAAGAACTAAACAAGTTTTCAAGTTAAGGTAAAAATCAACTTACAAGTCTTAAGAAACCCTCTCGGAGAAATCAAATTTTTCAACAATCTAAGAAAGTAAATTTTTTTCAAAAGATAAAACTCATTAAGTACTACTAATGAAAGCTTTTGAAAAATTTATTTTTCAATACTTAGAAATAAAATTGGTAGATAACTTAAAAAGACCAAACTTTATTTCAACCCACCTTTGATAAACTAAAGAATAGAATATAGAACACTAAATTATGATCACCCAAGAATTTATAAGTTATCTTCAACCACATAAAGAAAAGTTTAACAAATCCAATTTTTCAAAACCTAGGAATGGTAATTTTTATTAAAAGAAACAACACCTATAGCATCATGCATAAATTATGAGTCTATTTATACACCGAAGGAATTCTTTTCAACTATATATTTATATTTAAGTTTTCCTTAACAACCTTTTAGTGAAGAAAAGATTAGAAAATGTTGTTTTTCAATAAAGGAATTTTCGTGGTAGATCTGTACCCCTCTGATTCGAGACCTAAATGACCTTTTATAGTAAAAATAACCATAGAAATGGATAGATCTTTTTGAGTAGGTGGAAAACGATATATAATATGCAAATTTTCGAGTTAAAATGAGCAAGTTATGGCCATTTTAAGTTAGAATTTCCTCCAATCCGATTTTTACTACAATTAGAAGATAGATTTAAAATCTTTAAGTAGAAATTCTATAAAAGACTCATTTTGGGTATTTGATCTTGTTAGGTGAAGAAGGAATTGATATTGCTTTCCCAAAGGACTATTTCAACTAGGAGTGATCGCCATGGAGTGAATTAATCCCTTATTAATTACATTTCTTTGAATGTGCTTGTAAGTAGTGGCGCTAGAGATTAAGGAAAGATAAAAGAACAAAATGTTGTGTGAATTAGATGCATGTTGAGTAAAGTGGTGGTTGAATAAGAAGCTAAGTATATTAAAAGAAGATTTGATGAATAATTTATGTTCTCTTGCTATGGTATGATGAATATTGTTTTAGTCACCTTTAACTTAAAATTAACAATAATTGGATAAACCAATATTAAAAATGATTAATGCATGACATATTGTGAGTCACATTTATTTTTCGCTAATATTCTTCGTGTGGACAAACAAAGAGTTGTGGTGGTGGCCAGTAGTACCCAGGAAGTCTAAATGGGCAAGCAGGAGCCGGTAAGTCTACAAATGTTGATGGTCGAATAGGCCGGTAACCACCCAACGTCCGATATAGAGGGCATAAAATCCATGCTACACATGGTTTTCGGTTAATCGTGTGTAATTTCATTGCTCATGTGATTGTTGTATTCACATATGATTGTCTAAAATACTTGTATGTTTTATGGAAATGCTTTGAAGAATGGAGTTATCTCACTAACTTAGTTTTGCTTATACCCTTATAACTTTTTGTTACAATTTGATTACTTGTGGTTGGCACCAAGGAGCTCCTTTTATCAAGTACGAGCTAAAATTACTAGAAGTTTTTAGAAGAAGTTTACATATTTAGTTTTTGGGTGTAGACTTTTAAGAAAAATCTCTATAGTAGTCTTTTAATATATTTATGTATGATTTAAAATGGCTTAGAATAGCAAGACTTTTAGTATGGGGGAATGCCCATAAGAAGTTGTAAGAAATTTGAACTTAACGATTACTACCTGTTTACCTTTATAAGTTCTTACATGCTTTTATTATCTGCTTAAACGTAATATCCCTTGGAGTCTGTTACTATCTTAGAATGTATATCTTGCATGTAATATTAAGGCTCTTACGTGACTAAGGTTGTCATTCATCAGTTTTAATATCATGTGCGACGGACTGCCACGTTTAGGGTACCCTTCGAGACGTGACAAGATCTTGAAGGGGTATTCCAGGGCTTGAGTGAAGTGAAGATAGCTTCGTGTATAGAATAGTTTATATTGTTTCCTTAAGGTTGTAAGCTTTGCAGGGTTTGATCTCAAGACGTTTTTAAGCTTTATTTTGATGTAAAGATCTTATATACGTATGTAAATTTTTTATCTTGACAACCTTACAATCTTGTTATGATTGTCTACGCCATGGAAAACGTTAATCGTATAGTACTTATGTAACCTCTTAAAGGTTTCATTTGGTTACATAATGTATTATTGCTACCAGGGTATCCCATGAGGGTGTGAAAGCTACCGCACCTTAGTTGAACCCGTCACTATTAGAGTCCTCGCCGCACCTTCTTGTGCCTGTTTGATGTACTCCCAATGACCGCGCTACTGTCAAACCACCGCCACCCAATTCGACCCACCACCTGACCCGACGCTGTCATCCGACCTTGTAAGCCCTGAAAATTTCAGTAAATAATTCTAAAGATGAACTTTGGAAATAAAACCCTGAAAGTCGCTCCGAATTAAAACCGAACTTCGACAAGTCCCTAATTCCGAACGAATCTGGAAATTTCTAAATCGTGAGAAATAAGGAACCTCAGAAACAAAATAGCAACCAAATATACTTCCATTCTAAGACCTCTACGTACGACGAATTTTATATTTATCTCCAGCTTATAAATTAGGATATAATAAAGCCCTAAAACAAATTGTTAAGAAGTGAATAGTGATTAACCTTCGGGAATAAAACTCAATCCAAAAGAATTCTGAGAACGTTGTAAGATATTAAATACTTATGAAAATCGACCTAAAATTAAATCTCACCAATCAGATAAGTCATATAAGTACAAAATAACAGTTTTTATATTGGCAATGGTGTAAACTGGAAGGTCAACCGGGAAACCTGAGTCCCCAAAACTCCCAAGAAACTCCGTAACCTAGATCCGGCAATCTCTTATTCCTAAACCAAGGAGTTAGAATAAGAGTAAAAAGTGTAATCGGTTCATATTAAGTCCAGGATACTCTAGAAAGATGAGATCAACGAATTTCCGACCTATTCCAATCCGATCAAGTGTCGGTTTCGAAAAGCGCGCCCTGGGATTCGGAATGTTAAAAATATGTTATTAATGTCGTTAGACTCATGTTTCTATAGGATCTCTAAGTTATTAGTTTTACAAATTTTCAAATAGCTAGAATTATCTGATTTTGCAAATCTATTGGTAATTCGTTACTACCGGTAATTAGTGAGTCTTCCAATATGATTTATTTATATATTAGTTACCTAAATTATTATTATTATTATTATTATTATTATTATTATATTATTATTATACCCTAGTTCTCCTATGACCGGATAAAGTTCGGAAACCGAAAACGAAACCCTATATCGGTCTGGTTCAAGCTTAGTGAGAGGAGCTTAGAAACCCTAGATCCGGCTTTCCTTCGATTTCATAACAAAAGAAGTTTTATAAAGAAAATGAATATGCATTATCATAAAGTATATTTTAGACCTTTGAAAGTTTCAAATTTGGGAATTTTTCAATTCCGGGCCTTCCCGAGCTCAATTATGGAAAAGAGTGCCCTGGGTCCACGAACTCAGAAATTTTTTTTGAAATATTCATTAGAACCGTAATTTTATAAGGATTTCAAAAATATTAATTTCATAATTTTCCGGGCTATAAAAATTACAGTTATAGCCTTTTCTCGTGTTTTCGTTACAACCGGTAAAGTAAATGTCTTGTTTACTATTCACAAGTACAATCTATACTACACACTACCCATACCCTATTCTTACATCCTTACAACTACTCAATTATATTTTCTTTTCCAAGAAAATTTTGTCTCCTATTAAATTATCACTTTTATTACATTTTATTACACAATTTCAAATTTATCAAATTTCAACACACACACACACACACAAACCCACATGGCCGGCGCCATCCCCCTCCCTATATGCCCCAATTTGATTTATTTTTACTCTTTTATTACTTCATACAAACCCTAAATTCACTAATATAAATAATCCTTAAACTTTCTCTCTCCTTCATTTCATTCTTCATTTCCAAAAATCACAAAACACTCTCTCCTCCCTCCCTCTTATTGCCGTGACCACCTCTCCCTCCCACACTCACACACACAACTCATTTTCTCTTCTTTTCTACTCCAAAACTCTATTGGTATGTTGATTTTAAGCTTTGTTCTTCCTAAATCTTGTAATGGCAAAGCTATTTCTTGTGTGTTTTCCCATTTAATCCCAATGAGCATATGCTAGGGACATGAAAACACTTGAACAAGAATATCAAGCCATCACAAGACATGGATCTAATGTTTAAATGAGTTTTTGTTGAGATATTATCTTGTTCATGCATAAAGTAGAGATCTTGCATATATATTGATGTTCATGCCATGAGACTTATGATTCATGCATTATATTTAGTAGATCTAGTGTTGAGACATTTATATCTTCATCTACATTCATGATCATATGGTTATTTTAATTTTCATGCATGAATGATCATAAAAATGTAGCCTTGCCTATGTATAGATATGTTAGATGGTGGATCTTCATGTATAGAAGACAAGGAACTTGAAAAAGAAAATATTTTGTTGGAAAAGCTTAGTTGAAAATTCGGATGATTTTGAAACCCTATGTTGAAAACCACCAAAACCACTTTAAAACTCATATTTTTCATAAAAAATGGAAGGTATATGTGATAGATTCCCTTAAGGAATGATTTTCATAAGTTTAAATGAGTTTGGGCATGAGTAAAGTGTAAAACAAGTAGTGGAGTTAGAATGAAAAATCTTGAGATAGTGATTAGTATGTTAAATTCGTATTTTGAAATAATGCCTACATAAACACCTAGTGTCCAAGCTTAAATTGCATGTTTTATGAGTCAAATGGAGTCCTTAGACAATAGATATAATAAAGCTTCAAATCTTGGTGCATTGAACAAGTTTTCTCATAAGGAAAATGCAAAAAATGAAAATTTCCAAAATTCGGATTTTTGTGAAAAGCTTGTTTAAAAACATATTTACAAAGTGAAAAGTGTGAGTTTTTATGCTTAAATGGAGGTCTTGGATGATATAGATGATAAAGACTTGTTTTTAGTTAGATAACAAGTAAATTCTAGGAATAGGATCCTAAAATACTAGAAGATGCAAAAATTTGGAAAGAATGGATTTTAGGAAATGGTTAATGTGAAGTCTTGTAATGATTAGGAGTTCTTAAGAGTTTATTATCAAAAATCATCAAGATCATACATATATTGAACTCATTACATGACATTCATACTAGGAATTCATTCATATTCCATCTATGCATGAGTTATCGACTAAAAACATTTTTTCTATATGCGAAACAATTTTTCGGAAATGGAAACGTTATAGTACAGATCTGACCCTCCTGTTCCGTGGCCTTAATATCTTCAAAACTTGAAAATAATATTAGAAATAGATAGATCTTTCGAAGTAGATAGGAATCGATATAAAATTTGCGAAATTCCTAGTTAAAATGACCAAGTTATGGCGTTTTAAGTTGAACTTCCGCGAGTAGCGAGAATCACGACTTTGATTAGTTTAGATGCATAGCTTGAATTAGTTGAGTGATGAAATTCTTATTAGGCTATTTACTTGGTAGGTGATCCCGCACGGCGATACGTATCACCCGACCACCGTTATTAAGAGACCGGCGTACCATGGCGAGTGAGTACTACTTCCCCCTCAATTATTGCTTGTGATTGTAATGATAGTGGCATTAGTTGTTTAGGCAAAGTTAAAAAGATGATTATGCATGATGGGGTATATGGGAATTATATACTTGTCTGTTTTTGATATGTGAAGTTGAATTCAAGGAATATCGAAACCGAGTGTTAAACTGCTGCTTGTTAGTTAGAAGTTGTATTGATTGTCTGCGAATAATTGTTGCACACCTAAAAGAATTGGAATAATCCATATTTGACCTCAATCATAATTGGACTCATGCATATCACGATAGGATGGAGCATTAACATTTATTGGTTTTTCGTGATCCATAAAATGAATATGTTGGTTTCATGTGATCCATAAAACAAAATTGTTGGTTAATCGTGATCCATAAAACGAATTATTGTTCAGTTGACCGTGAGCTTAAACGGCGTCGTACCGAGATTCGTTAATCTGCTAACCCGGATGGAGGGCGTAAGTCCATCCACATATGATTTCCGGCTGTCATATGTTTTTGAACTCACTCATTTGATGCATTTCACTTGGTTGATTAATTGCTTGCTTAATGTTTGTATTAATTGTGATTTGAGTTTTCACTCACTAAACTAGTGTAGCTTATACCCCAATAGTTTCCTGTTGCAGTATGATACTTTGGCTATCTCCGAGGACCCGGGGACATCAGGTATAGCTCTTAGAGGTTGAGGAGCTTTTGTTAAGGCCGGGACCTAAAAGTAGAAATGGAATGCTAATCCTGTTTCCCGGAACTAGTGTCCGAAGGATAATACAAGGAATTTTGTGAGCTTGAGAATTCTTAGCATTGTTATCGGGGGTATGCCCCCTAGTTCATGTAATAGAATAATTCTTTGTAAGACGGTAATGATTTATGTTCTTGCTGCTATGTATGTCTCCTTAAGCTACTACGAAGCAAAGTATGGTCTATAAATGTTGAGAGCGAGCCTTACACCGACGTTCAAACTCATGGAAAGACTAAGGTCTCTTACTTGAGTTTAAATGTTGAGTGTGGCGGACTGTCACGTGTAGGGCACACTTTGGGGCGTGACAGACCTGACTTCCCTTGTTTCCAGCACTCGTCCTCTACCCGATTTCGAGACAAGTAAGTTCTCTATTTCTTGTTTCCTTTTTTTATTTTAATAATAATGAAAATATAATATTAGTAATAAAATTAAAGATGTAGTGACTAAAATGTTTTGATATTATTATTATTATTATAAATTCTAGTATAATATGTGTATGTTCTAATTAATTGGCCTTTGCCTTTTATCTTAAAAGTTGACTTGTTTTTTAATCAATTTTAGATTGGTGTAAAAATTTGTTATCAAAAATCATAAATTCTTGTAAATATTTAATTTTTAGTATATTAACACCTTGTTAATTTTATTCTCACTATAGTATATTGTTCATGACTCCTTGTAAAAAATTGATTTTCACTATGATATATTTTTTACAATGCTTTGTTAATTTAATTTTTTTCGACTTTAGTTAGTGGCAACTCTAAAATATTTTCAAGATTTGAAGTTTCCTTTAATACTTAGTCAAATGTTTATGTCAAATGGGTTAGGTTTTAATATAGATCGGATTAAAGAAAATTAAATTGAAAATCAAAATACAAGTTTGACAGCGATATTTATGCAAACTCTTATATCGCAAAAAATTAAAGGTTCATCACGTGCCAGGAATATATATATATTTTTTATCTGAAATTATTGGTTGCCAAAAAGGTCAAATCACAAGCCACGTTATAAGATGTTGAAGAGAAGGAGCCGCCATTGAGAATTGGCAACCGATATCCACGGAAGGCACACAATTAGGATAACAGTTTTCGCAGGAGAAATTCCACGAGCAGTGCGAAGGAGACAGGGAAATAGATCGGAGAAGACTTTGAATAGGAAAATTTCCGAAGAGACGATCACATTGTGATTAATTTCATTCATCAGTACTTGGCGATTTCCTGTGCAATGCTTTGGACACGATTGTTCTTTTAGTATTCTTAATACCAATGGATTATTTTATAAGTTGTTTCTATATGTATTTGTGTCTTTTTAATTCAATTATATTCTAAATCCTTTTGTTGGAAAATTTATAAAACCTAATGACAAAATTAATTATTGTTATTTTATTATAATATGTTTAGATGATTGAATCATTTTTTTTAATCTTGATACCATAATTTTGTATTTTTTATTTTCAAGACATTATAAGGGGATTTAGGGCTTTTCAAGATTCTTGTTTAATTTAATTGATAAAATTGGAAGATTTTATATAATTGATTAAATTGAATTTGCACGTATGACATAATGTGGTGTTCTTATTAATTTTTTATTAAAGGAATTAAAAAAAAACTAATTAAAACATTGAGCAGTTACATATTGATATTTGTAAATTCAAATCCATATTAATTTAATTAGAAGAATATAGGAAACTAATGTGGTTTGATAAAAAAATACTCTGAAAGGAAATAAAGGCTTTAGCAAATTCATAAGGATAGCCAATTAACTAAATATAATTACAATTTAGTTGACAATATAGTTGGTAATTATCGTGGATTCAATTTTTCCCACGTTTTACATGATTGGATTTAAAGAGATTTCTCAGTGAATGGTTGATGGTGTTTGATAGTGTTTGATAGTTTAATTAGTTTTAAAATAATTTTGTTTTTATATTGATTGCTTGAATAATTGTAAATCGATACCAATCTAGTACTTGAAATAATCCTCATGAGAATAACAACTCTATTTACTTCTGTTTTACTTCTATATTACTTGATCAACCGATAACTTGCTAGAATTCCATTAATTAATTTTTTTGGATCACTTTTTAATGTTTGGTTGATTAGCTTGCATGCCTAACAAGTTTAATCAAGCTAGAGTCGAGCATAAACAATAATCAAGTTTGAGTTGATTTTAAATATTAATATTATATTCCAATTAGAATTGCACATATTTTTTTAATGAACTGATTCCTAGTTGAGTTTGAGTTTGTGTAATGCCATTTATGAGTTGGACTTGAGTTAGAATTTTAAAGTTGATCTTAAATCAGTATCATATCATTTCCACTTAACTCATTTACAACTTGGTGCCCCTTTATGCCATCAGTCTTTCTTGGTGTGGCTTAGTAAATGGGTCCTTTTGTATTCAATATATAATTATACATTAAATAGATATTCAATTTGTATGATAAAGCCATAGTCATCAACTTACTTATCCGCTAATGGCTTTATAGCCTAATGGCATCTCTCTTAGTCTCTCAAAATCTCCTATCTCCATTGTAATGGAAAAAAAAAAACTTGTCTGAATTGGGTATGAAAAAACAATAACATTGGGAATGAAAAAAACAAATTGGTTGAACTAGGGAAAACAATTTAGGGGAAACGATAGGTATAATATAATTGCTATGTAAGATGGCTATTTATTGTACGTCATAGCCATTATCCAATTAAAAGTTTCAATACTATTTTTTAAGAAAATTCTTTAGTCGTATAAGTTTTTCAACGAGGCTGGTCACATCAATAATTTAACAATTCAAATTGAAACTCAACCATGGTCGCACCAGTTATTATATATATTTTAATGATCATGCTTAACTGAACGATCTCACCGGGATCGTAAAAGTTTCCTATTTTTTGTAATGTTAGAAGTTAGAACAATGCAATAGCAAATGTAGCACATGATAAATTTAATCAATTAGAGCAAGTATAATGAAAGTACTTAACACAACTTCCTATATGAAGAACCTTTTTTTTAGATTATTTATTTTTTCTAATTTTTTTTACATATGATGAAATAAACCAATAGAAAAGTAAATTAATAATATTTAAGGTATTAATTTATACCTAAGGATCCTAAATTAAAAGATCTAATACAAGTTAAAGAGGTCTTTAGAGCTTGCTCAATAGTAGAAACTCCATTTAGTGCTTCTATGTGCCATATTAGCTTCTTAAAAACCTTTCCTCCTTAATATTTTTTTGCTTTATCTAGAGTCCTTCATTTTAGTGTCTCTAAGTACCATTTAATACCTTAAGAATTAGGAGAAAATGTAAAAATACTCTCTAAACTTTAAGGGTGGCATGGATTGATCCCATGAACTTAAAAAGTATGGTTTTTGACCACATAAATTATAAACAATTTGTAAATAAGGACATTCCATCCTTTTTTTTCTGCATATTCCATACAATTTCCATACAAAAAAGTACACCTAGGACAGTAGCTTTTTTTTACTGTTTAAATAAATAAGTACAAAATGTCTCTATTTGCAAATTGTTTATAGTTAAAGGGGTCAAAAACCATACTTTTTAAGTTTTGGGAGTTAATCTGCACCATTCCTAAAGTTCAGGGGTTATTGTTTCATTTAACCTTAAAAGTTATCTATTTATTTTTTTATTGGTTTACTATAACATTTATTAAAAAAAAAAGAAAAAGGCAATATTAACCTTACTATGATAGTGATAAAACTCAAAAAGGTAGGTTCTTAGCATTTAGAATTGTATCAAGGACCCCATTAAATATGCTCTTAAAGGGAAACACTAGATGGGGTTTTTACCATTGTACTTGCTCTTACAATGGAAGTCCTTAATGCATTTTAGTATGTCGAGGGCCTTAATTTTAAAGTTTTCTTTATTATTATAAGAAGGTCTTTAGAAAATCTAAAACTTTTCAAGTTGTTTAGTTTTTTAAAATTTTTGACAAATGTGAGAATAAACTAATAGATTTGTGAATGGATAATATTTAATATATTAAATGACACATAAAACCCTAAATAAAGGATTTCAAAAAAAGTGAAGAGGTATTTAGAAGGGAAGATATTAAAAAGTTGACATGACACCACTTGAAGACCTAAAGGAGGACCTCACTACTATCCATGCTCTTACACATTTCATGTGGAACATTGTCATAATTGACCAATCTCGTGCAGTACACATGAGAGTTGTGAAATCGACCATGGAGATCTTTCAAGTTGATGACATGTAAAACTCAATTCCTCAAACATGTGTGTGACATTGGATTGTATATTTAGTTTTTAATATGTTCTTGTTAGCTCATTGATCTAATCTTCTATAGAGTCATTTCAATAGAATGTCAACATTTTTCTAAAACTTATGACAAGCTTTGGTTATTCAAATGAGGAGAAAAAGATTGTTGTTTATATAGTTTGGCTTTTTTTTTTTTTCCAATTGTTACATAATTCTAAAATAAGCAATCCTAATAAGCGTTGATGAGAGTCATTGGACTAACTTTTGATAATTAGCAATTTAGATTGAAGCCTTCATATCCTTATGGGTTCATAGGCTTAGGCTCAAGTGAAGGGCTTAATCCAGCTTAAGTCATGTTAATTTTATTAAGCTTATCTACGTACATGATAAAAAAAGAAAGCCCAAATTCTTCTAATATAAGCCTAAGACTTAAAAAGGTTCTTGAAGGCTATTAAAAATCCAACGAAGCTTAAAAGTCCTTTGTCTAGTCCATTTTTCATGCATAGGAAAATTGAGTAAAACTAAGCTAATGGATCATTTTAGCAATCCTTATTTCAAATTAACAAGCCAAATCTTCATAAAACATTCCTAAGTTACATTCAACACGTTGCACATTATTACTTGCTTAAGAAAAAGTCAATGGCATTGCATCATACCTAAAGTCTTGAAAACGCACTAGATTATACTCAAGGGAGGGGGAGATTAATTGAATATTTGACCTCAAACAGCCTATTAGTGAATTTTTGATGCAATAGATCAAATTAATTTTTGATGATCACAAATAAAACAATAATATTGAATAAAAAGGAATATAAAGAGATAAGGAAAGAAGTCCGCTAGAGTTTTGAAAAGATGGTCAAGTCCAAAAATAAAGTGGAGTTCGGCCCGCTTCTTAATCTCCATGATCACATAAATCACCTCCAACCGAGGACTTCATGCACTTAATTAATCTCAAACATAAAAGCTTAAATAAAACTATACACCAATTACAACACTCAAGAAATAAATAATATCCTCTCTTTTATAATGTTCTTTTGCAAATAGTAGATATAAAGTCAGAACACTAGTTTGATTTCTCTCACTTTACAAATTTTGCAAAATAATGAACAAAAATACAAAAGTTATGGAGGATCTAAGGCTTGTGTTGTTTGCAAATGAAGACTCTTAAAAATTTATTTAAATCCACCAAGGAGCATATATTTATAAGCCTTCAAAAAGTCAAACATTCGTTGAAGATAACATTTGAAAATGTCAAGCATTAAATGCGTGTAACGTCTATTTTGCTTCACTGGCTTGCTAGTGTAATTCTCTATTGGCTTGCCAATCTAACATGCATGTCTTTAGATGAACGAATTGTGCCCTTGGAATTTGTCTACGATCAAAGCAATGGCTGTGTTGTTTTATACGGGCAAGCCAGTCCATTTTAGACCGCCTCGCAGTGTAAGCATTGTAAGTACAAACTCAACACACACACATGCACAATTTCCTTTTATTTTAAACATAAAAGATCATTTTGTTTAAATGACCTTATTTTAAGTAATCGAAAATAGTCTATTAGTCTCAAACAAATAATATGCATTTAGTATATGATTTACATGACTTTTGTTTCATCAAAATCACATGCAGAAATAATTAATTTAACAAGTCCAATTACCAAAATTGGCCTTTGTACCTTTATATGGCAATAAAGATATATGATTTATAAAAATCATGAGGATGAAAATACAATGCGATTATGATGGATTTTGAATATTTCTAAATACTAAGTATATTAGCGACTAAATTTGAATTAAGATTTCAAATGAGGGATTTAACCTTACTAAAATCATTAGAATACATGAGTTTTAACAAGGCTTGCATTGGTCACTCAAGTACTACACAAAAGATTAAAGGGAGTAGGGGATAGTCATTGTTCCGTCTAGTAAAACAAATTATTATCATGGTGAGGGAAAGAATACTTAGAACCGATTTTTACTTACGTAGTTATTTTCACTAAAGTTGGGTTACACTTGTTTTTTTTTTTTAATATAAATGATTTCTAGTTTAATCTAAATAAGTTTAAATTCTACTCGATCCATTATTTTCTTGATGTAGCTATTTCCATGGACACAATACTCATAGAAGTTAATTTTTACAAGGACTTGGTACACTTGCTGGAGCCATTTCCAAACTACAAATGAGGTTACTTTGTGATTTAGTTCAACAATACTAATGGAATCAAACTTTTTTCTAATAAATTTTTTATTAAAAAACAAATACAAATGAAAAAAAATTGGCATTTCTCATAAAAAGATCAAATATAGGTAAAATATATATGCAAATTAGTTGTATTTAGATATATTGTTTCGATAAAGATACAGATACAGATGAAAAACAAACCATCCAAACAGACACTAAAATGTTAATGTATTAACTTGTATTATAATAATAATTGAAAATAAATATTTTTTTATATCATATCTATAATAATTGAAAAAAGATACTTATTTTACATCATGTCAAATGGCTAATGCCATTCATATTTTTATTCATAGTATAGAAGTATTTACCTTAGTATTAGTCATCAACTAATTAACATTAGACTCAAATACACATCTATAATAATTTAGATATGATAGCTAAATTTATATCAACTAATTACAATTGTTTATATGTACCATCTGTCAGTTTCTCTTAATATTAGTTTTGATGATAACAAAAAAGATTAATGTTCACTAACAAAGTTATTGAGTGTGCAGTCTTTAAGCTATAAAATAAACAAGCAAGTAGATTAGAAGTTTATGAAAATGTTTTTGAAAGAGCAATCCAACTAAGAGTAATTTAAAGGCTATTTGGAAAGCTTTTCAAAAAGACAATAAAACTCAGAAGGTAGACCAGTGGTTTGTCAAAAAGATAATAACACTCAGAAGGTAAATCAGAAAGTAGACGTGTTACATGCCAAATTTGAACAAAAAATTATAGATTGAGTTTATTCAAATTCTTTCATTAATTTGAAAGCCCAGCTCCGAAATTGAATGTATTTGGGTAATACATTTAAATATGTTCCATAAAGTTTGTTAAAATGTCCAAGGGATTCAAGTTTACATCTGATAAAAGATTTATTCTTGAAGAATTAATTTTGACAACAAGTTCAAGCTATTCAATGTCCAATTAGATTTTCAAGACATGTCTAAATTTATTTCAGATTTGTCATGGGAAGTTTATCTGATAAAGACAATTATTTGTGAAGTACCAAGGTCGTGTTTCAACAACAGAATGAATTTAAATTTGTAGAAGATTATGGACAGTAAGATACGATCCTATTTCTAAGGAATGTAAATTTGATTTAATTTAAAACATAACAGAGGTTGTTTTTCATCAAGATTTCGTCAACAAAGTTCAGTCTCAAGTCTCATTCACGACAAGATAAGAATTAACGTCTAGTCTTATTATTTAAAATACATGAGAATTCTTATCTTCATCAGAAGCACAAAATCAAGAACATAGATCATCATTAACAGCCAGCTCTATCTACTTATATCCTTTGGAAGAACTAATAAAATATACCAACAGAGTTCATCAATAGCAAGAAACAAAATGTCAGGAACAAATCTTGTCTCAACATTCAAATTTTCATCCTATATTCGTTAGAAGAAGTGAAGATAAACATTGACCGAGTTCAAGAAGAAAGAAACTTTTTACGTGAAGAAGAAAGCTCCTTACTTACTACAAAACATTAGCTCACGATTGTGCTAAATATTGCTACTTTAAAATTTCATTTATTACATCGAAATTTGAGATTATTTTTAATTTTTTATGCCTCCTTTGATTACTTTGTGTAAGATAAATTACAAGTAGACTCTGAGTTGAGAGATATCTAAGTGTTTGCGTGAAGTCTAATAGAGTGAATTGAGGACACTGTTTGTAATCTTATTTGATTGGATATGATAGAACATACCGATGTAGAATACTAGGTCCTCAACTTGGAGCTCAAAGAGAGGACTGGTGCTCAAGGAAGAAACTTTTTAAATCATTGCGCAAACTTTTCTTACTCTACTCTTTTATTTTCATGAATTTAATTATTTGTTGTGCTTGCAAAGAATATTCAAAACTATATTTTATTAATAACTAATTGGGAATATGTTTAAAATTTATGAATAGCAAAATTTAAATTTTTTTTTAAGCAACCAATTCACCACCTCGCTTGGTTACTTTAGGAGATCAACATCATCGATTTCCCTATTAGTAGTCTTGTGATAACATTAGTGGACTGGCAAGATCCTAATGAGTTAAAGAATCGATTTGCTGCTCATACCTAGTGACCCACATAGTAGATTACACTCACTTTGATCTATTTGGTAGTATAAACCACTTGATAGTTTGTGGTAATAAGTAAGAAATAGTTCAATCTAAGTATCTAATAAGGGTTGTTATATGTAGTAGATAGAGGGCTATCACGCCCTAAAGGGAACCCAAAACACGACAGTCCACTACACTCAATATTTAAACTTAGGTATGACATCTTTAGTCGTCCCATAAGTTTACATATCGGGTTTAAGGTGTACTTGCACAATTTTTAGGATCACACTTTAAATCGAATAGTCTTAAGAAGGCATACAATAGCATTAAGAATAGAAATCACAACAAGATAAATAAGTTAAGTCTTCACAAAAGTCAAGGGGGCATACCCCTACCAAAAATAATAATAAAAGTCTATCCAGTCTAAAACTATATCACAAACGTTAGGGTTTATGTTAAAGAGATTTTCCTAGAAGTCCATACCTCTAGCTAGGTTCCGACTTCTTCTGTCACGCCCCGAAGGACACTCTAAACGTGGCAGTCCGCCATACACAATATTAAAGCCTAAGAATGACCACCTTAGTCACGTGAAGGCTTCCATACTATGTAAAAGGCGTCTAACACATGGATGAGACTCATCGGAGTAATACATTTTACGTTGATATAGCTTGAGTAACAATGTAAAGGAAATACAAATTTACTATACTTCAGATACAAATCACTATACTTCATAATACAAATCATTAAACTTCAATTACACTTCATCAAAAGATTCTACTACGTAAAACTATTACCAAGCAAATAATAAAACTAGCTGGTAACTTCAAACATTCGTGTTCTTTGCCGAAATCCCGGAGTCATTCCCAGCTCCAACCAATTCGGTCCCCACTTTGCATTCTTGAAATAACCTGCTCATTTAAACAACTATTGGGGTATAAGCTACACTAGCTTAGTAAGAATTCCCTTAGTTCCGCACCATAACAAACAAGTTAAAATCAGTCATATGCTATGCATGAACAAACATGTGAGCAAGCAATTATGCATGGGCATCCGGAACCCACACACAGAATAGATTTACGCCCTCCGTATCTTGGGTTAGGAATGGTATTGAGTCTACAAGACCGCATCTAGTCTCCAAGCCCTCGGCTCTTAGCACTCGACTCGGCTAAGGTCATCCAAGAATGCATCCACATGCCCCTTAGTATCCCTGAATGAGCTCTGGCACCGGGTTCGTTATCCAAACGAGTCATCCATGGACCATACCGATCGACCTGCGTAGGAGTAGCATGCTACCAAATGCAATATGTCCGATACGATGCACGACCAATTTAATTTTTGCTTAGGTCAAAAATATTTATACATTCTTTAGAGTGACCAACCAATATCACACATATAACAGAAATAATATGAACGGTGCGGTTATCCCATTAAATCGTGGTTTCGATATGCTTTAGTATTCTTTGGCATACATTCATCACAGTCTCATCATATCTCCCATCCCCATTCATATCGATTTTTATCTTGTTCCTATAATTCTAATGCAACTAACTACAAGCACAATCAAGGTAACAAAACAAGGAGAAAACTCACTCGGCCATTGGATCACCGGTCTTCTAGTAATAATAATTCGGTGGCAGGGAATCGTCCATCTCGGGATCTCCTAAAAAGGAAGAAATACTCTAATAAGTATTTCATCACTTAACTAATCCAAACTATCTCATTCAAACTATCAAATTCGCAATTCGCGTCCTAAGCGGGAATTCCAACTTAAAACGGCCAAAACTTGGTCATTTTAACTTGGAATCTCGCAAATTATATATCGATTCCTATCTACTTCGAAAGATCTATCTAATTCTAATATTATTTTCAAGTTTTGAAAACTTTGAAGCTTTGAAAAGTTCGGATCAGATTAGGGCAGCAACAATTTTAACTTTCGAAAGGTAGTTTTGTAAATGTTTGTAATGTTCCTACTATATAAATTAGCTATACATGCAATGTGAGTGATTTCCTAACATGAATGACATGAGATGAGCTTAATGTATGTATGATCTTGATGATTTTGCTAAAAAGAAATTTTGTAACTTTTTATTTTGCAAGACCATAATAGCAACTTACTTATGAAAAATCTAGTTTTCTAACTTTTGTCATTTCCATTTGTTTTGGATTTGTTACTTAAGAAAATATAATTTTTTTGTCAAAATTGAGTCTTCATTTATATATTACTTATGACCTTCATTCTACATAAAAATTTTCATTTTACATTTTGTAAACATGTTTCCAAGTGGGGTTGATTCCCAAAATCCAAATTTTACAAAAATTGGTTTTTGAGTGATTCCTTCAAGTAAAAATCATTTGATTTTTAGAAAATTAAGGCTCAATCATACATAACCATTAAGGACTTCATTCTTACACAAAAACTTGCATTTTACACTTTGCAAATATGTTTTCCAATATGATTTACTTAAAAATCCGAATTTTAGAAAATCCACTTTTTGAATGATTTCTTTGAGAAAAACTTGTTTAATGCATTAAAATTTGAAGCTTTACTATATCTATTGTCTAAGGACTTCATTTAACACATAAAACTTGCAATTTGAGCTCAAATACTAAGTGATTACATATGCATCATCTCAATTTACGAATTTGACAATTTGATCACTAACTCAAATTTTTCCATTTTAATTCCATTACTTGTTTTATACATTACTCATGCCTAAAATCATTTTAACTTGTAAAAATCATTGCTTAATGATATCTATTACCTATACCCTTCATTTTTCACATAAAACATGAGTTTTGGAGTTGATAAATGGGTTTTAAAAATTGGTCTTGGTTGGATCCGAATTTAGAAAATTTATTTTTGGTCATATCTTTTGATAAAATCTATCTAAGCTTATGAAAATCAATTCCTTACATATCATATCTTATGAGCCTTTCATTTCTTAGATAAAAACTTCATTTTTGAGTTGGAAAACATGTTTTTAAAATAGGCCTTGGCCAAAATTCGAAAATAGAATTTTTATTTTAAAAATCACTTTTGATTCTTGTAAAAAGAAGTCTTGATGATTTACATATATTAAGCCTTCATTTTCTTAAGTAAGAATTACATTTTGACACTAGGAAAGTGGCTTTTAAATATGAGTCTTGCTAAAATATGAATTTCACTACTTTTGTTCAAGTTCAAAACTAAGATCTACACATAATATGAACATAGATCTAAACTTTACTTATCAAAATCATTCATTTATGTTGTCTATACCCTAAGCCCTTCATTTTAAATGACAAATACACATTTTGGAGTTGAAAAACAACTTTTCTAAATATAGTTCCATTTTCATCCGAATTTTCAAAATTGATTTTTGTTGAAAATAAAATAGATCTTGAGTTTCCTACAACTTCCTACCATCATCATGCTATCACAAGTCATCTATGAACATAAAACAAAGTCTAATGCATTTTATGAACTCAAAACTCTAGATCTAGTTTTCTAAACTAGTTTTAAATGCATGAATCGCTAAGATGGACATGTGGATGATAGATCTATGCATAAATCATAAGAAATAACAAAGATAACAACTTAAATAACAAGATCCATGGCATAAACGAAAATCAAAGCTACAAAAATTTAGATCTACAAAACGTATCAACTTTAAACAAGAAAATAATTGAAATACAAGATAATAAAAGTAGAGAAAATGAGTGTTTCATTATTGGCATCATCATCATAAGCTTTTAAGCTTATGGAAGGTCATTTGATGCATAAAACCTTCATTACACTTTACCTATATCACCTATGGAGGCTTTGAGATGAAGATTTGCTTAGAAATCTTCAAGAAATATGGATGGAAGCTAATGGAAGATGTGGGGCCAGCTTGGTTCTTGAAGAAACAAGAACAAGAAGAAGAAGAAAAGAGAGGAAATAGAGAGAGAAAAGGTTAAAGAATAAAAGAGGGAAAGTGAATAAATGAAGGAGTGAGAGAAAATGAGTGTTTTAATTATAAGAAAAGAAGAAAAAAATAAAACAAGGCAGCCAAATGTGTGTGTGTGTGTTGCACGTGAATGTGTAGGAGGAGAGAGAGTGAATTTTGTTGAAATTTGACTCAAATTTGAATTGTATAATTAATGTGTAATGTAACTTTTTGAAGAAGGATTGAAATATAATTAATTTTAGTCAAAATAGGAGTAAATTAAAGGACAATGGCAGCCATGAATGAGTCAAAAATCTGCCATGAATTGTGGGATAATGTGTGGAAAGATTGAAGTGAAAAGGAAGTGATATGTGTAAGGTGTACTTGAAGGTATGGGTTATAAAGGTACTTTCTTAATAAAATAAATTAAAATAAAATAAAATTAGAAAATTTATTCCAAATATTTGTAGCAGATTTTTCATAATTAAAATTAAATAATTATTTGAATTATTTTAGTATTTTAACAATTATGTTACCGGTATGATCAAAATAAGCGAATATGGGCTATAAATAATATTTTTATAACCCGAAAAATTATAAAAAATTATTTTATGAAAATAAAAATATTTTTAAAATATTTTCCAATTATTAAATTAATTTATTTTATTTTTAATATCGGGTTTTAAACAGAATCTGTTCCCGTAAAGACCCGAAACGAACTAAATTTTAGAAAAACAAAATTTTCTATAACATATAAAATATTTATCTAAAAATATAAGGTTTTATAAGAATAATAAAATTTTGTAATGAAATAAGAATGAATAGTGCAAAAGACTAATCAATTGCCGGTAATAATGGAAATACGATAAAAAGGTTATAACTGTAACTTTTATAACCCGAAAAATTATATAACCGATATATTTAGAAATCTTATGAAATTACGAGTCTAACGGTACTATTGGTATATTTTTGATATCTCGAGCCCCGAGACACGCTTTTCAAAGTCTATAACCGAACGGGTTCGAAATAGGTAAAAAATTTACCAATCTGATATTTTTAAACAAACTCATATTACTATGAGCTATTCTACATATTTAAACTACATCTCGGCCTCTAGAGCTAGGGACGCTAGGTTGCCGGACTTACACTATTGTATTCCGGTTAGGGTTTCCGGGTGATTTTTCGGTTTAGGCTTTTGCCAATTTGGAAACTGATATTTATGTTTATACAACATATTTAATTTGAGAAATTTATTTTAAATTTTATTTTTGTAAGTATTTAATATCTTTTAACGTTTTTGGAATTTTTTAATTGGGTTTCATTTCCGAAAGTTAATCGTTATTTACTTTTTAATAATTCGTTTTTGGGATCTATATTACTCGATTTTATAAATCGGAGTCACGTATGGAATTTGTCGTACGTAGTGGCCTTGGAATTGTAGTATGTTGAGTTCTTACTTTGTTTTTGAGAATTCTTATTTTTCCCAAGATTCGGAAATTTTTCGAATTCGTTCGTGATTTAAGACTAGTTGAAATTCGATTTTAATTTGGAGTGATTTTTAGGGTTTATTTTCGAAGTTCATCTTAAAATTATTTATTGAAATTTTCTGGGGCTTACATCTTCAAAAGCTCCTTCATCCAAAAGAAAACCCTGTGAAAAGTGTTCTTTCGGAACAACCAAAAATAAGAACACCACAACAAAACTATCAAGGTGTAAGCTAACAGGCTTAGTGATATTCATTTCCAAATATTTAATACTCAACAACAGTATATAACGGACAAGTTATTAGCAACCATATGAAATGCACAAACACATGAGCATACAATACATAAGATCGTTCGGAAATCTTATGTTAAATGGATTTACGCCCTCAATTTGGGTTAGGTGTTTCAGGCCCATACGACCAATATTTAAATTCTTCTCACTTCGTATTGTGGTTGATATAGGTGCCCAGCCACCACTTTTAAATTTTACTATGGTTGATACAGGTGCCCACTCATAGAAATTTTTAATTCCGACCTATACGCCATCATTCAAGTTTACAGGCCCCTAGTTGCCCAATTATTATGCCTTCTTCCCATAAAGGTATAATTACCTATGCAATGTGACTCACTACGTGACATGCATGTACAGTTTATTCATATAATCGTGGCATGTTAATTAAGTAGATTAAGTGCGATCATAGAGAATTTCAGACAATCTAAGTCTATACTATCTCCTACAATGATTTTTTAACAAGTCTTGTCTCGATATACTTATTATTCATTCAACCAAGATTAGATCACAAATCATCATAATTTTATCTTTTCCTAATTCTAATGCCACTACGATTACAAGCACATACATGAGCACAACTATTTAAGAAATGAACTCACTCGGCCATGGAGAGAAATCCACTAGTTGTAGTAGTCCTGGGGAGTGGAAATCCGTCCTCCAAATCACCTAAATACAAGGAATACCCTCAATGAGTATTTCTCATAAAGTTCTAACAAACTTAACAATTCTATTTACTAAGTTCGTCAATTTTCACGTAAGATGAAGTCCTAACTTAAAATGGCCATATCTAACTCAATTTAGCTCGGAATTGCGCATATTATATATCAATTTCTATCTACTTCGAAAGATCTATCCATTTCCTAAGTTAAATCAAAATACAAGGTCATTTGAGGGTCGAAAAACCACTGCATAGCAGAGTTACGAAAATTCTAGTTTTGAGTTATTATTGAAAATTGTTGCTTTTATTCCATTTAACTTTTTAGATCAACTTATATTGGTTCTACACTTGTAAAGAGAAGTCCTAGCCAAAGATAAAGAATTAAATACTTATATGATCATCAAGATATCATCCAAATGAAAATTCTAAGAATCTACCTTTGTAAAAACCGAAATTTTGAGTTGAAACTCATTTTCTTGTTTTGAGAAAAATCCTTTGCTAAAACTAACATGACTCAATGAAAATAATTTTCTTAAGTCACCTATTATCAAAGCATTCCATTTTCTACATAAAACTCTTATTTTGAAGTCTAAAATAAGGTTTTCATAATTCATCTCTTCTAGAATCCGAATTTCTTCCCTGAGTTTTAGATGAAAATAAGACCTAGACTTGTCTTTTACAAAACTCTCAATTTTACAAATACCATTTAGGAAAACTCATCTAAACTTATGAAAATCCAATCCTTAGGATATCTATACCAAGAGCCCTTTATATTTGTGTCTAAATCTTCATTTTGGGGTTAGATAATAGGTTTTAAAAATGGGTCTTGGCTTATATCCGAATTTTCAAAAATTGTTTTTGAACATATCTCTTGATAAAATCCATTAAGACTCATGAAAAATCATCCTTTACATATGCTATCTTAACAGCCTTCCATTTCTTAAGTAAAATCATCATTTTTGAGTTGTAAAACATTTTTTTAAATCATGTCTTGGCCTAAATCTGAAAATGAGATTTTTATTTTGAAAGTAACTTTTGAAAATCACCTTTGATTCTTGTAAAGAGAAGTCTTGATGATATACATTCATTAAACCTTAATTTTCTCAACTAAAACTCCCATTTTGAGACTTGGAAGAGAGTTTTTAAATATAGGTTTTGTCAAGATACAAATTTCACTATTTTATTCAAGCTCAAATCTAAGATCTACACATAATATGAACATGAATATAAAGAATTACATGGTAGTAAGCTCTAAACCTAGAGATCTAACCATAAACATAACCAAAGCTTCGTAAAAATTAGATCTACAATGTATAATAAAAATATGAAGATAATAAAGTCTTAAAGACAACAAATATAGCAATATTATTATAGATCATTAACAAGAGGAGTGTTTCAAAGTTTGGCATCATCATCTCTAGCCATTAGGCATTATGGAGATTCCTTTGATGCATGAAACCTCCATATAATCAACCTACAGTGTCTATGGAAGCTTAAGAAGAAAGATTTACTCAAGGATCTTCAAGAATGGAGTATGGAAGCAAGAAATGGAAATGGGGGTAGCTTGTATTCTCTTGTAAGAACAAAGGAAAGAAAGGAATAAAGAGAGGAAAAAGAGAGTAAATGAGGTAGGGTTTGCAAAGAGAGAAAGTGTACAAGTATAAGGCTTTAAAATAGAAAAAGGAGTACATTAAATGAGTGTTAATTAATTAAAAGAAAAAAATAAAACAAAGGCAGATTGGGAGGGGGTGCACGTGAACTTCAAGAGGAGAAAGAGAGAGTGTAGTTAATTTGTAACTTAAATTTTTGAAAGTGTAACTTGTGTACTTAATGTGCTAACTAAAAGAAACTTTAAAATCATTAAATAAATTATTAAAATAAAAGAAATGTGGCTGTTTTGGAGAGTATGGCCAGCTGCCATGCATTGAAAATAGAATGAAGAATGGGTGAAAGAAAACTTGAATAATGTGTAGAAGTGACAATTAAAGTATACTTGAAGTATGGGTTGAAAAAGTGCTTTTTATTAGGAAAATATATAAAATAAAATTAAGAAAAATATTTTTAAATAAGTGGCAGGATTTTCATAATTAAAATTAAATAATTAATTGAATCATTTTAGTATTTCAACAAATATGTTACCGGTACGGTCAAAATATGCTTATATAAGCTATAACTGATATTTTTAGATTCCGAAAAATTATGAACTCGATATTTTTGAAATCCTTATGAAAATATGAGTCTAAAAATATTAAAGATATATTTTTAATTTTCCTAGCCCTGGGACACGCTTTCCAAAAAGTATCTAATCGGGTTCAAAATAAGCCGAAAATAAACCAATCTAATATTTTTAAGAAATCAAATATTATTACGAACTATTCTACACACTTTACTAAATTTTCGACTTCTCGGTTTACGAACATGGAATTTCCAGATCTAAACTATAGGGTTTAACTTGTGATCCATTGACTTAAGGTTCGGTTGACTTTCCGGCTCAAGATTAAGGCTTAGGATTACTCTAAAAACCAAGGGCTTACAAGGACAATTTTTCTTTTATATAACATGTAAATGATGTATTTCTTAAATTATTTATTTTAATAATGAAACACAATGTTAAAGTTCCATGATCTTTAGGGATGGTGGAATTTTAGGGCAAGATGGTAGTGCATGGTGAGAAAAAAACTTAAAAGTGGTATTCTATCTTTGTAGGTGAGCAAACAAAGTGATAACTATTGAAATTTTGGCATAAAGCAATATTTACGCTATTTACAAAAACCTTTAGTAAATGCTCCATTTCCCACTAAAGCTAAATCATTTCAAATAATATATTGTCAAACACAATATATTATTACTTGGCATGATATGTAATATAAAACACGACACAACATCATTAAAAAAACACTTATAGAGAAAACAACACGAAACATCACATATGATATATGGCATGAAGACAATAATTACACGAATAGACATAATTTTCATATAAATTAATGGGTAAATGTCAAATTTAATACTTCTAATTTGTACAAAAATTCAATATAGTATCTTAACTTTGAAGTGGTCAATTTAATACCTAATCAAACTTTTTGTGACTATTTTTATTTTCTTCTTGACACTGTTTTCTTTGTTTGCAGACTTACAAAATGCAATGTATCATTAAAATTTTATTAATACCCCAAAGGTTGTCCAGTAATGATAGACTACTTCTTCCATGTTAAGAAACATTATAAATGATGTTATAAGGTAGTAAAAATAGCTACAAAATTGAATATTAAATTGATTACTTCAAAGTTCAAGCATTGACTTTAAATTTTATACAAAGTTTAGGTATCAAATTTGACATTTTTCATAAATTAATTATTTGCAATTTATAATCAATTTCATATACTTTTCCCACTTACACAAATAAGACATGAATTAAAAATTGGTTAATGTTGTAAATGGTACTTGAACTTTAATAAAATATGCAATAGGTAGTTGAACTTTGAAATTAATTAATTTGATACTTGAAAAAACTTTTTGTGCAATCAATAGTACCTCCATCAAATTAACTAATATTATTATATAAAATGACATTTTTAACCTTTATGATAGATGTATTATTTGTGTGCACAAAATTTTTTTTAGGTATTAAATTGGTCAATTTAAAATTTGAGGCATTAAATCAATCAATTTCAAAGTTAAATACCTAATTATATATTTTAATAAAATTCATATATCATTCACAATATTAACCTATTAAAAAACAACATCGATTTGTTAACACGGATTGGTGTGGAAATATTAGTAGTGAATTTTCAAAGTATCTTATCCAGCAAGCGTACTGGGCCTTATCTTGTAATATAGCATGAGTCAAGTGTCGATCCCACAGAGATCTATTAACTACTAGACAATTATCAACTAATACTAATATCTAGGCAATTGATCTTTTAGAATGATTAGATTAAGATTATCTAATTAAGTATCTACTATGAATGCAATGAGCTTTTGAAGAGAGTGATATGTTAGAAAAATGTGGGAAGGAGCAAATCCACTTTAAACTATTGCCAATCAACTTGAATTCATGTTATAATGATAATTAGATTTATGAATATTCATAAGAAATTGTCAAGATTTAAAAACAGAGTTAAAAACCTTTTAAACCACAAAAACAATTCAATAGCTTCCGCTAAATAAATTATTAGTGGAATCAAAATTACAATTATAAACCTTCCGATTCTATAATTGACTAATACTTTATATTAACATCCCCTAATTCCTTAGTGAGAAATCAATATAAAATATTGCATTAGTATTCATGGACAATTTCTAAATTAGATTAAACTCTGCCGCTTCCGCAATTGTAATTTAATCTCAATTTATGAATTCATATGAACCCTAACTTCCCTTCCGAGTTATTAGAATTCTTATACACCAAAGATATGATGAATAATCAGAATTCAATATGAATATTTCATGATTCTAACTATCTTATAACATGGTTTCAAAGATCATTTTAGCATGTTTAAAGCTTCATCAACTTCCCACAAAAAGGATTTAACTACTCATGGATGATGATTCAAAAATCAGATAAGAAATTGCAAATGATTTCATTATGATCAAAATATTCAGATATATGAATTGTATAAAAGGAAAAGATCATATATCACCAATTCAATATATCAAAGCTTCACTTGCAAATTCTTGAAAAACTTCAATATCTCTTCAAAAATCTTTATGAAATGCTAATTTTAATCTATTTATTGTAGTGTATTTCAGAGCTACTTGGAATGTAGATTGGATGATTGGATGATTCAGAAAGTGAGGAGAAGACCCCCTATTTATAGGAAAAATTTCGTGCAAGACATTAAATAAAATTTGTTGTTTCACTTCGTACGCCGGCAGTTATGGATCCTACTCGGCAGCTTACAGGCGGCGTATCTTCAATTTTTCCTTTGCGCAGGCAGTGCACTGGCAGCCTTCAACTTCGATTACATATGTAGGCCTCTTCCACGCCGGCGGCTTAGATGTAGATCTAGCCGGCGTATGTGATAAAAAATGAAGCGTTGGGCTGATTTATAACGAACGCCGTCCCAAAGCCGGCGGCTTTAGCACCGGCGTAGACACTCCAACAGATTTGTCGCTTCAATTTCCTCTTAGCCTTTGTTATGTTCATGTCTCTTCAATTCTTTGACATACACTGCCCCAACGCCAGCGGCTTAGGATGTTGAAATGACGGCCTTTACTTCAATTTTTCCATTTTTGATTCAAAGTCTCTTGTTTTGATTTCTTTGTCCAAATTAGTCCTAAAACATAAAATTTAATCAAAACAAATATCCATTCTAGCTCTTGTAAACATCAACAAGTTGTATAAAATATGATCTTATCACGGATCACCTGACACTATATATGAGCATGAAAATACTTTATTTTGCAACAAAACACATTCGTAGATTGTAACTACTATTGGGAAAATGAGTTAATTAGAGGTCCTCTATTGAAAGCAAAATCTAAATTGCCTATAGCTACCAAGTATTTGCAACATTCCACCTTTATGTGAAATTATAGTAGTATAGTCAATGATTCCACTCAATCATCATTAATAATTCCATTGTCTCAAACTATATTGGGGGGGAAAAAAGGTTATTACCTAATTACTATGCTTGAATTAACGATTTATATTCCTTAAAAAAAATTGATAAGCAATAATCTATTGGCTTGTTTCATTAAGTAAAAATACAATAGATATAAAGATAGGGAAAAATTGATGCTAATTCATCGAGTGCTTGATGGGTGATGCGTAAAAGCATATTTCTAGTAAAACTGGCGATAAAAAAAGCTACCCACATATTAGTTTCTTTTTATATTTATATATACTAATTGATTTACATTATTGAGGCACCCCACAGGTTTAGAGGACGACCAGCCAGCCATATGAAGGAAGTCGGTCGATGGAGTTATGACTTGAGAAAGATAGTCAAATAGGCAGCATAGTGCCCAAGCAGTTAAGGATTGACTAAGTACTTGAATCATCCAATTTCTTTAATTTATTTTTTTTATTAGACTAGCTTTACTAATTTGTGTCGATTTTCTTTTTTTGATTAATGCCATAAATAGAACCTGAAGTTTGATAAAATATGCAATTATGTATATAAACTTTAAAATTGATTATTTTAGTGCTAAAAAACCTTTTTGGACACGCCAACAATATCCTCAATGCCTGGTTTTCTAGCTTCTTCATCTTATTTAGCATTACAATATTTAGATTAATAACCCGCATCCATAAATAATACATGTAACTAGAAAAGGATAATAATAATTTTTATATTTAGCTTAAGAAAAATAATATAAAATATTTACAGAAATTAGGAATCACCTTACTTGATACCCATTTGTGGGCCTTCATACACCAAAGGTCCATCCTGTATGCACAACACAACTCAAAGTTGACTAAAACAAGATTGTTTCATGATTCCAAAATATTAGATCTAGAAATAGTAAAATGAGATTAACATAACAACAAAGACAAAGTATTCACTTCTCTTTCTCTTCAAAATCGAAGATGTCGTCAAGCACTTATAGTTGATTGATGTCGAGTTTGGTCAGGACATCTCCCTCATGGGCTTTCATAGTCACCCTAATATATTGTGTAAAATGTAAAACAATTACTATTAATATAAATTGGTGCAAATACATAATATTAACAAAAATAAAAATCCATACATATTTAACTAATTACCGAAGGGATGATATGTCATGTTGCTACTATCAAGGCCTTCTGCATTTTTTTTTTTTCTCCTTCAACTGTACATGTTTCTTTTGCTTATTAATGAAGTATGGAGATAACTTAGAACATGAAGGCTTCCTACCAGCTCTGCTCTTTATGTTAATCTTTTGGTAAATTATACCAGATGGCATTGACGTTTGGAGATAAGTTTATTTAAGGTATCAACATTTTGAATAGTTAAAAAAAAGGTATAAACGTTTTAAAAAGTGAATCAAATGAGGTTTTTCTACTAATTATGGTCTTCATGGCCATCTTATCTTCAACATATTTAGTAGATAATATCTCAAAGATACTATATTTTTTTTCAATGCATTATACTTTCGTTGTGAACTTTCAAATATTTAAGAAATCAATAATATTATAATAATTAAAAATAATGGGTAAATAATATCGAAAGGTCCCAACATTTCGAATAGTTCAAAAAATGTTCCACCGTTTGAAAAAGTGAGTCAATTGAGGTCCCAACATTTTTAGTGGTTCGAAAAGAGCTCCAAATATTTCAAAAAGTGGGCCGATGAAGGTCTTCATTAATAAATGTCTACAAAGAAATATTTAATTAAAAGTCAGAAAACTCTTTTTCTAAGATCTCTATTGATATGTATCAATAAGAGAAATATTTAATTAAAACTCATAAGACACTTTTTAAAGTCTTGAAACATTTTAATGTAATTTACCCTAAAAATAATACTAAATAAATATAAATTTCTCAACTCTAATAAGATGATTGCTCCTTGGGTATGATGTAGAGCTTTCTTGATACAACGCAAAGAAGTATCACATTGATGACAATAGACAAACAAATTGTAAAACTACAAGTGTTAAAAATTTTTACCTCTGCATCTTTTATTTTAGGGTCAACAATATTTGCAACAATGTTTCTTGTCTATATTCCCTTAGAAGCCTAATCACATGTGCCACGTTTGTGAGGTGTAGGTTTCGCTGGCTCCAATAAGTCTTACATGTCAAAATGTTAGGGATTTAAACTATCATATTCCAACTATCGGGCTCACCTATGAGTTGACAAAACTTAAAGTTTAGGTTTATATTACTTGTTACATTTGTGTCCTCCCATTTCATTGTGCATGGCATCAAAAAATGTTGCTAAATTTTCCTCAATAGTAGGCATATGATATGAATCTAATGCCTTCCCACCATGCTCGACCCCAATCTGTCTTGCTGGATCATCCTCTATCCTATTTGCAGTATGATGCACTTTCTTGTCATATCTTTGGTATGTGGTATCACCTCCAACGAATCACATTTTTTTCCCCCATCCATTGGATATTCCTATCTTGCATCATCTCCACCTTACTCTCATCCATACCTCCCCTACTGGGTTTGTTTAACATTTTAATTGAATTTATTAAAGACTCCATCTCCTTTTGTAGAGCAAAAAAGTTTCCTCAGGCTAGCTACATCATCATGTAATTGTTATTGCTCTTTCTCCACATCTGAGAGTCGTGATGCAAACCTCTACAATAGATATTTCACAATAAACTTATTGAAGATATATACATCAATGATAATATTTTAGACAATATACTTGGAGACATTCTATACCTATTGAAACATGAACATGCTCTTTTTTTATTAGATTGAGGAATTCCTTAAAACAACTTGTAGAATGGAGCAAAAATAAATAATACATTATAAAATTTACATAAACAATGAATTTAAAACATATTAGTAACCTTCTCAATAGACATCTTGTTGAAGCGACTGATGACTTTCTTTATTTGATTATCCTTCCAAGTCTTCACATGGGGAGTAAGATGACTTGATAATTCATCATTGACAAAACGTAGTGCGATATTATCGATATAAAATAGCTACATAACACATTTAATTAAATAAAATTAAATTTATAAAAATAAGTATATTCGAGTTAAGAAAAGATACATGGTTGAAATATGAGAATTTACCAATAGCATGAAGGCACAACTAATAGATACTTTTTCCACCAGCCTTGTAATTTCTTACTTCCGCATAAAGCCTTTCCAGTAGAAATTTTCCCTCGATTAACAATGTAAAAGTTTTTCCAATGTTAGCTACCATGGACTAACAATCCTTAAGAATATTATATCTTGTACGAGGTGCTATGAAGCACCTAAGAAACCACAAAATTAACATGTGCTTGAAAGTGTTGTCTAAAGGGTTACATCATCTTTAATTTTCTCCTCAATATCATTAATAGATCCTATTGTAGATTAAACTGATGTAACCTTACCATTTGAAGTGTTTGTACAAGGAATAAATACATTGACCTCACGTCTAATATGTTTTTCATATCTTTTTTAGAGAAAACACTACTACAAAAAGGATTTTAGGCAATAGTATACATAGCATGGTTTGCCAACCTTTGCTATAACTATTAATATGCAATGATTAAGGCAACAGTTTAATAACCCTTGTATTAGCCTTTTATCTTGAGCAACGGTTTAATACAAAATGTTGTCACAGATATTATAGGTAACATTTATTTATAACCGTTGCTTCTTTATATGAAAGGCAACATTCTAAACCCTTGACTTTTTCATTTAAAAAAAATCACCTCATATGTGAAGAAAAATAAAACCAAAAATAGGGAAATGAAACAAAGAGTTGGAAGGAAAGGTGCTAAAACCCCTGTCAGATATTCTCACACAACCAAAGCTAAAGCTTTGTCAAAACTTACTCACCAAACCAAACCCTGGTTTCTTTTTCCCACTAAAGAATAGAACAAGAAGAAGAATGCCACAAATTAGTTCTGTCTCTCTATCTCACTTTACTCTACTCTACTCTAGTTCTCTTTTGTTTGTACAATGTGTGTAAGTTCTTTAAAATTTTACCTTATTGCTGTCCATCGCCACCTTGAAGAAGATGGAAAGATGAGCTAAAGAACAATGTTGTTGTCGAAGTTGGTACAAGCAGTTGTAGCCCATAGAATCCTTCTTGTTCTTAAACTCTACTATGCCGTCTCTTATCCCAAGTGATCAGTCTTCTCTCTCTCTTTCAACATGTATATACAAATGATAGGCTTATAAATGTTTTTTGGATTGAATGGATAGAAAGGTGAAAGCTTTGATTCAATTATGGTTTTCTGATGGGTTGAGGTTTTCAGTTTTTAGGATAAAAGTTGGTTTTTGCTGTAGGAGAAATTGAACTAGTTTATCAATTTGTTTTCAAAACAGTGAACCAAGGTGAAATGCATTACTTATTTTCATATTATATTATTAATTATACAATAATTCTCTTTAATTTTAACCTATCATGTAGCAGGTTCTTTTTCTTATCAGTAAAGAATTTGGTTACAACTTGTCCTCTCTTCTTGTGGTATAGAAGTGCACAAATCATGAAGGAAGGTAGAAGTGGTGATGTGAGTCGATGTGTATCAATCATTGTTACATGTGATGCGTTATGGGTTTGACCACATTGATATGATGATTGACTAAGTCAAAAATTTAAGTTCTAGGGGACTTTTGCCTTTTGCTTTGTCCCATGGGAGGTGAAGCGAGGATTAGCTTATCTGTATAAGCCTTAGGGTACATTGGGAGACCCACTAATAAGGGAAAATTTTTAAACCCGATACTTTCTAAGGTACTGCCAAATTGTTGTCATTATTTGTATGTGGAAATTGATCAAGGTTGTGTAATCAGTATTGTATTATTTCATTTGTTTCATTGTCGTGTTCGTATTTAATCCACTGGTACGATTCTCATTTAAGGTGTAAAAAGGTCCAGAGTTCAATCCTCAGATGCCTTGTTTTTTTTTTTTTTTTTTTTTTGTAGGGAATGTCCCATTTGAAAGAATTTTGGGCGTTTGATGGAGATTTGTTGTTTATTACTACCATTGGTTCAATGGATATTTGTGTATTGTGTTACTGGATCATTTTCTAGGTTTTCATTGTACTCTATTTCTTTATCCTATTTTGGGCATGTTGAGACTGAGAGTTGTGAGTAATGAGGTTCCATCTATGGGTAAAGTTGTAGAGTCTATTAGACCATCTGGATTTAGTGGATGTTGTCTCTTTAAACATCCAAAATTTTTATAGATTGTATGTTTTCATTAATTATAAAATTAATATGAGAAATATTTATTAAGAAATATAATAAATATTTAATAATTTATATCATAATTATAGATAAATTTAAAATCTTTGATAACCTAAAAAAAAATTGATCAGTAAAAAAAAAAAAAAAAAAAAATTAGATACCAGCATATTTCATTTGCTTGTCTAACATGTGGAGCATTGGTTCAATTTCTTTCACTATTTCTCATCCGAGCTCGACACATGTCATTGAGCATGAACAAAGTTTTTAACATATGAACGCCATGACCAATGTTCGAGTGGACTGCTTGTCATGCAAACTTGATTTTCAGCATATTTTAGGGCACTTTCTTTTTTGTTGCCTAATTTTTTTTTAGGGATTTCCCTCTATTAGCTACTTAGGGATTTATATTTTAAGTCTATGCATAGGACTCGGTCTTGTGTTAAACAACTAATATGTTTATTGAATGTTATAATCAAGATTGATAAGTCGTTTTTTCCTCTTTAGTTTTTTTTTTTAAATCGCAAAGAATTCATAAACTCAAGAACTTTGTTATTATGGCATTCAAACACACTATAATTATGGTTCTTGATTCATATAGGGAATGGATCAAAATGCAACTTTTCTTTCTTAATCCCAATAATTAATTTGATAGGGCTTCATTTTGTTTATTAATAGATAAATTAAATATGGAGAAATCTTTTGCTTGGTCTCTTTTATATATATATGTGATACACAATATATATCTATATACGTGACATGCATGGTCCCTCGATGCAGGTAACTAAGTAAACCATAATAGGTGATTTACACTCTTCTATATAATAATTATATAATCCAAAATATAATGTGAGTTTGTACTCATTTAAAAATTACTCTGAGTAGGTAAATTATGATTTTTTTCCCCCTTGTATTAATATTTGCTTGATTTGAGAGTAGTTGCGTTAAGTTATTTTTTTATATGTATTTAGCATAGTTAGGGTGTTTGATAATTTAAGCTTGGAATAGTGTGGAATGTAGTTCAAATTCCATTGGTACAACAACTATGTGAGTCAACAAAGTTGTCTTGTCTTGCAATGAATCATAGGGATTGTGGCATTGTGAGTTAATAACATTCTATGTAGCAATAGTGGTTACTTTTTGAGGATTTTTTAGGAGAGTATGACTCATGCATCATGTTTGTTCTTCCACTAAGGTTTATATGTGGATATAAAAGTTACACACTTGCGTAACTAGATGATTAAGTTTTGCAAATTTAGGTGATGGATAAGAGAGGAAAGGGTTGATAAGAAAATGTCTAAATTACGAATAAAAAGATGGTTAAACTAGGAAGTAGATAAATAATATCCTAAAAAATAGTTATTTTAAAAGAATGATGAAAATTTTCAAGAATACATAAAATACTTTGGTTGATAATTGTATAACAATAATTATTGACGTTTTATCACAATATGATTAGATGCTTATTAAAGTTCTTAGTAACAAATATGATGAACTTATATATTATTTTATTGTCTTTTTTCTTTTTTGTAGGATGATGATGGTGACTACAATGGTGTTTAGAGTGGGTTCTTGCAATCTTCCCAAAAGGACTTATTAGAGACAATGTTGACTTTTCTTTTATTGATTTTGTTGCTTGTTTCAAACACAATGTTCTCTTGAGAAGGTAGTTATTAATTTGCATTATAATGTTGTTAGTTATTTTGTAAATTGAATGTACTGAGAACCTTACTTCCTAGTTGTAAGAAGGTGAATTTAGGGTAACTCTTTATTTGAGGACATTAAGACTTGGTCCCTAAGGGATTTGTGAAGATTAATTAAATTCAATGTTATATGGTGTGAATCCTATTTTATTTAGAATTTTACTTTGAGACAAAATATTCATAATCTTTATAGGTTTTTTCTTATCAAACTTCAAAATAATACATAATGAGAATAATTGTTAAAGATAATATTATATTAAAATATTTTTCTTATAATCTATTGCATATTATCTCTAAAATTGTAGCATTGGTTTTATTATAAAAACTGTAGCATATTATCTCTAATATTTTTCTTATATTAAAATATTTTTCTTATAACCTTTTTAACCATTGCTTTACTTGCAAGTTTAATAATTGCAAATTTATGTAATAACCATTGTAGTATGTTTATATAAACCATTGCGTTTTTGTGATCGAACTATTACCTATTTTCAACCTTGAAACTATTGCTTTACACTAATATGACAATAGTTTTATTAAGTGTTACACTTGATTGCATTAACTGTTGCCTTATGCAAAGGCAACAGTGGTTAAATGCAATATATATAAAACCCTTGCCTTAAACTAAAGGCAACGATTTTAAAGTCAGTAGAAATGTTTAGCACCGTTGCTGAAGATATAAAATGTTGAACTATACTATTGTGGTTTATATGCAATTCACAACTTTCAGTGTCAAATTTTTCAATGATCCATGTTATAATTTCTCTATTCATTTTCCCATATTGCATATGTAATATGCCATCAAACCCAAACTCAATTATTATTTCTTTTTTTTTTTTTGTGCATTTAACTTCTCCAACACTTTCGTAACTCGATTAAGGTTACATCGTGTTTGTAGTTGCATTAAATTTTGAATGGTAAAAAGTTAGAATAGATAGCAACCCTACTCTTTCCTTCATTTTATCCATTTTTCCCTTTTTCTTTTGCTCTTCCTTACTGTAAATAAGTGCAATTCAATTATCCTTCTACAACTTACATTATACATTATATAGTCATAAAATTATACACTACAAAACTTCCTAAGATATCATATAACTGGTTGGTAGTTACTTCCTTCTATTTATTTTTAATTGTGTGTCATGCTTATTAGTATATTAAATATTGAGAATATTAAAGGTAGATTGAGAAAAATCAACATTACTGAAGTCTATGAAATAAAAAATCTCTTTTTTTTTGCATAATTTATCTTGTTGGTTTATACAAACACAAAACCCTCAATATATGAACTTTTCTATTAATCTATGTTAAGCCCTTGGATCTAAATTCAAACCAACCATTCAATTTTAGTTGATAACAGTTTTTTTTTTTCTTTTCACTCTTGACAATTGCACATTGGTCTTCATAGATGATATGATCCATGTACTTACCTTTGTTTGCAGGCTAACAACAAAACTTTTGAGATTCTTTGGTTAATTTAATGGAATATAGAGAGCTTAATAAGAATATAAGATTACCTTAAAAAAAGAAAAAGACAAGACTTTATGGCTTCCAATGACTAAAACCCCAACAATTGATAAGAAATAAGATCAACAAAATTCCATGAATTGTGAGCCTTCAGGTTACATACCTTAATCGCAATACCCTTTATTCGCATCAAGATTCCATCACAAATAATGAGAATTCAAATTGCATGTAATATTATTTGTGTAATCAACTAAGCAAAGCCAATGGTAATTACTACAAAGAAGGAAATAATTCAAAAGGCCAACACCTAGAGAGGATGGAGACCATGTCTCCATATTATCACCCAAGTTGCATACACCAAAAATAGTGTTGCAAACGAGTCGAGCTGAGTTAAGATTTTAAAGACTCGGTCCCAGCTCGTTTAAAATTTAGCAAGCTTGAGCTCGATCCGAACTTGTTAACGACCCTAAAATTGAGGCTCAGATTTAGCTCGTTTAGTTAAATAAGCTTAAGTTTGAGCAACTAAGCTTTTTATCTAGCTTAATGAGTTTTTATCAAGCCTGAAATTTAAGTTCAAGCTTAACACATTTAGATAGCCCGTTTTCCATTTTTTAAACCTAAAATATAATACATAAGTGTTGTTATAATATATATATATATGTCATTATTAAATAAAAATAAGTTTTTATTGTTTTATTATGTAGTTATAGATAATATATCATGTATAAAAAAATTTACAAATCTACTAACGAGCCTATTAGGGAACTTATTCACGAGCCTAAATGAGCTTATTCACGAGCTGACTCGCGAGCCTAAATCAAAGCTTGAGCTCGGCTTGTTTAGGTAAATGAGCTTTACTTTGGGCTTGGCTCGTTTACTAATCGGGCTTGAGTAGTTTGTGAATAGCTTAGCTTTTTTGCAGCCCTAACCAGAAAACCTTTAATTTAACCATTCAAGTGACATTGATTAAGCTTAATAAATCACATATTTATTTGAGACTAAACTTTCTTCATTTTGATCTCAAAACATATTATTCTAGTGAATGATTTAAAATTCAATCATGTACGAATGACAATAACTCCTAAATCTAAACAACTATTTTATGCAAGGAAAATCACACTATAAGGATATGCTTTTTTTTTTCTTCATTTTGGTTTGTCATGTGCATATATATATATTATTAATTTTTTATGGTCTTCCAAGAGAAATGGATGGAAGCTACCAAAGAGTAGTTGACTTAGAGGATTTTAGACAAAGAAAAAAAATTTAAGAATAGAAGAAAAGAATAAAGAAATGTCATTTTTAATCAAGCCAAGGAGATGTCAATCCACCATTCCACTATCCTAAAGTTCCTACGTCCTCGTACTAGAAGAATAGACTACACCGCCTACCGAAATTAAAGAATGGACTGCAGGGGACAAATTGGTTCATTAAACTAATATCAAAACAATTAGTTGACATTTTCTATTGTGTTTGCACCATCTCTACTTCCATGTACAAATATTAAACAAACTTCTAACCTGCTTCTTCGATTCTATGGCATTTAAGTCTAAGGGGGAACAAATTTCTAACCGCTGTGCTAATATATTTTTCAGTAGCTAAGCACATTTATTTAAACCATCCTAAAAGCATTAATTTATATCAGCAAAATGGACCTTTTGATGTTTGTCACTATATGTACTACAAAATGAAAAATGCAAAAAGCAAATACACCAGTATAAGATATATAAAAAATTCAAGTAAGATCCAAAACCAAAATCTTAACAATTGTAATAATACCTGTAAGTTGATTTAAACAACAAAAGGACCCAAAATCCAATCTTGATACTACTTGAAGCAAAAAGGAACTAAATTTTAAACAAAAAACCTTACTGAAATTCAATTGCTTCTTTGTTAGATTTTGAAGTGGTGAAGAGGATCTTTGGAAATAAATAAATAAGGTAGTAAAACAACTCCAAACCTAGCATAATACATTAGGTGAAAATCCAATCTAGAGATCTTGTAGGCACCAAGAACATGGTTGCTGGGAGATCTTAAATTCCTTAAAAGATGGATTTAGCCAAATATTTCTTTTATATAGAAATTCCCGTAAAATGTAAAAACCATACAACCAGAGAGAAAAAAAAAAAAAAAACCAGAAAAGTATTCTTTTCTTTTTTAGATATTATACAATAGGTAATCTATCATAAAGTGAGGATACACTAACAACTCAAACCCCAACCCCACCACCACCCCCCGCCCGAAAAAAAAAAGAAAAAAAAAACATTTATCAAACAGCTTCTTATTGAGAGTGTGGATGTATGATTAATTTTTCAATGAAATACTAATACTAGATATTTTATTATATATAAAATTTCAACATTCAAACTCGTAAAAAAGATAATATTAATAAGACCTCAATAGAAAATTGAATATTAATTTCTTTGTTAAGGTTATATCCAAAAATTGATATAATCTTATACCATGAGATTATTGAATGGATCTTGTATGTACATAATGCTACAACCACAACTCATGTGAAAATATAAGTATCATGTCCATTTGTCGAAGATCATCAAAAAGCTGATTTTCTCAACTAAATGATTTTCTCTGCTATGGTAAATCATTTATTCTAAAAGGGTTCTCTTCTTGTTAAATATCGTTTAAAAATAAAAATAAACTAGAATATGACAAATTTTCATTTAAACCACTTTCACTTATGACATTGTCCACACATGATTCCCTAATAACAGTTAAATAATAACTTACACTCATTGTAGAGAGATCTGCCATGGCAATGGCTTATTGGAGATCATTAACATTATAAAGTGTATTATTTAACATTTTTCTCTTGAGCTCATTACCATTACACAATATATTATTTAGCATTTTGTCTCTTGAGCTCACAAAAGGGTGTAGAACACAAAGGGAAGTGTGATTTTCTTAAGGGAAGTAAGGTTTTGGACCAATCATACCCTCTTTATGCTACTTCCAATTGTCATATTATTGAGACAGAGTTCGCTTAACATTGTTGACCAGAAACTGAGTTTGCTAAACTCATATGTTAACGCCATGATTGCAACATGACTAGATTTAATGGGATAGACATTTTTGAAAAATGTAAGGGGAAGAGCATCACATGTGCCGAGACTCACCAAGTCCTAACTAGCAAAAATCATTAACATGCATGATTTCACTCAAAGTGCGTAGTATTCTATACAATTTAAGTAGACAAGGAGAAGCATCGACATTCCACTTCCTAGATTTTGATTTGAAAGTGCTTCTAGATTAAAATGTATGTCAGTGGATGTTGTAAGAGAAAAAATTAGTTGAGCGTTAAAACTTCGATTCAACTGAGCATAAGGAAAAGCTATGGAAGGAATAGATATGATGAATTTCAATACATGGCATTGGTGGAACTAAAGGAGACCCACAATATATTATCTCATTCTAATGGCACTCCATGGGAGAACCTAAGGCAAAGAAATATACGACATATTTTTTCGTTAATGAAAAAGTATCTTATTTATTACCGAATTATAGTAGGTATCTTTGATATGTTATAAGTATCTATCATAAAACCATGAACACACAAGAGAAAATTTTTAGTGAGAATGCGTAATAGAAATATCATAAAGGCCTTGTCCCTATCATTTTAAAAAAAATTTTAATATTCAATGCGACAACTTTTAGAAAAATGCATTGATTCTTTATTCTCATTGAAATTTACCAAGCAACCAAAAGACATAACAATAGCCTTAATTCACCCAACATAATAACTCTAAATATTAACAATAAATTTACTAAAATACACAAATAAGAAATAAAAGTTTTAAACCCACTTACTTACAACAAACAACAGTATCTATATGTATTTGTAATTTAAGCATTAATCGACAACTAATCGTCTACAGTCTAAATGCATGAAAAGAGCTTTTCTAACTAGACAATAATAAATCATGGGCACATCATCTGCCTTCTTCTTCTCTTCCTGAGCAAGAGAGTTATGAGATGAAGGGATATTTAAGGTTTTTTCAAAGCATATTCTAATAAACCCTATAACATGCAAGAAATTAGGTGTAGGAGTAGAATGATGGTGCATCGGCTTTCATATCATTATGGTACCATTTTGAAAAAGAAATATGAAAATGGGGTCAGTTAAAAAAATATTAAGAAAGTAGTCCATTGAAGGCCCATCAAAGATTGCGTCGTTAAAGACAACACCTTTAAATTTGTACTGCATGTGCTTTCTTAAACAGTGCCTTTGATTGTGTATTTATAGTGAAGGCACTATTTTGATTAATAGCTTCATGTAAATACTAAAGGTATTGTTCAAGACAACACCTTCATAGTGAAAGCACCTCTTTCCCTCACAAACTTATCAGAAAAATCCGTCGGGTGCTTAACAAGAGACACAACCAACTTATCTTCAGGATCGAACACTTGAACCACCTTTTTATTATTCTTCTTAGAAGACACCATCATGAAGGATGATGCTTAGACAATATGTTACTTGGGGAAAGAAATTTGTGAGTACCTAATTAAGTGAACAGGTCTTTTGTGTGTTAGGGTTAAGTAGATGTGGGAGAATCTAGAGTTAAAAGGGTATAGAGAAGCTAAGAGAGTGTATAAAAAGGAAGGAGATGTCATAGTTTGATGAGAGAAAGTAGTCATGTGAGGTTTGTTTTAAGTTTTTTTTTTCTTTTTTTTTTCCTTGGAGAAAGAGAGATAGGATGCTTTGAGTGATGGATAGTGGGGTGGTTGGTGATTTGACTTTTCAATTAGAGTGGTAGTGGCGGCAACATCAATTAGGTGGTCAGAGACAGTGGCATAATATTTGTATTGAAGGTGCTCTCTCGGATGGCGCCTTTAATACAAATACGACTGTGCCATTTGAGCTATTTTTTAAGTTAAGCCCTTTTTTGTTTTTTTTTATTTTTACAAAATTGTACCACAATGGTACAAAAATTGTGGTGTATCTTAGACTTATGGGAGTGAAGCGAAAAACACGTGTGTTATGGATAAGGAAAGAAGAAAAGAGAGAGAATGAAAAAAATAAGTATTTTTTTATTAAAAAACTGATGAGGAAGGAAAAGGGAAAACCAAAGAGAGATGATTTTTTATTCAAATAGAGAAACATATTTGATTGTACATGAAGTTTGTATATATATATATATGTATTTTAAATTAAGGGCTAATATTGATTTGTAGTAAAGTGGATGATTTAAATTATGACGGACTAGTTTTATAAAAAATAATGATGGAACCATAGAAGTTCCCTTATCTTATATTTGATTAACTTTTTTATTGTACATAAAGAGAAACTAAATACATGTATAAAAATCTTTGATTAATCTTTTTTATTGTATATTATTCCCAGAATCAATAACCTCCAATTTAATTTTATTTTAGCATGTAACATCTAATTGTCAAATTGTTTATACCTTTAATTTTAAATATTTCATAAATATAAAAAATTATAAAAATATCCCTTTTTTCTAGATATTTTATGTTCTATACACAGCACTGCAATTTTTTAATTTTCTACCCATAAAAATACTTAATTTAATATGAAAAATAACTGCACAAAAAAGTTCATGAAAAGGATAAAAAAAATACAAGCAAATAAATAGTACCGTGCTGCATAATTAGTATCTAGCTACAAGAAATTGAAAAAAATCTACCTATTTTTAGTGTAGCTGACATTAGGTAGAGAAGGGAAACGAAAATTAATATATATATATATATATATTTTTAAAAATTATAAAATACCACAGAATGAAAATAATATTAGAATTAGATAAGTTGATCTCTGATCTTGTCTTTTTAAAAGAAGTTGTTACATTTTTACAGTAACCTTGTAATTCTTTCATCATCACTTCAAGAGACTAATTTAAATTGCTTATTTTTGAAATTTTTTTCCTGTTGCATGATTTGTATATTTTTTTTAAAAGAATTAGCATTTTTTTATTAATGCAGGAAGAGAAAGGGGTAGATCACTACTAAAAAGAGATAAAAGGAGAAGAAGGATTACCACCAACAATGAAGCCATGGTGGAAATAGTGATGGGACGTGAATAAACTTGAGTGAATAATAGCCTTGGTGGAAGGAAAGATCCCTTTGCTTCGATTTATTTTATTGTGGATCGATTTATAAGCAACACTTTAGATACGAACGCATCTAGGTTTTGTACGGAAGTATTTGTTTTTTTGAAAATAAATCCTAAAATACCCAACTTTGAAAAGATATTCCGAAAATAACCTAGCAAAAATGCATTCAAAGTGTGCGTTCCAAGTTTCCATAACGAGCGCATTCACTATATGCGCCCGTTGCAAGATCTTCCAAACCAAGTGCTTCCGAACGCATGCAGTACATGCAGCCTAGGGTTTGATGAACGCATTGGAGGAATGCGTTTGGTAACCCTATATATTCATCTCCGCTGCTCGCTCACACTCCTAGCACTCACTCGCCCGATCTCTACGTCGCTCCCTCGATTTGCCGCAAGCACGCTCAACCACTTGCCAGCGCACATAGTGCCCGCGTGCACAGCGCCTGAGCGCATAGAGCCTGTTCAGAAGCACGCACAGCGCCCAGATTTTGCTCAGTCGGCTGACACAAAGGACACATTCATTGCATGCGTCGAAGGTAGCTCCTATATCCCAACTACTCCTCTGCCAAACACGGAAAAAAGCATTTTCTACTCTTGCTCGGTATAAGGAAATCCAAAGGTCTTCATTTGTTGCACGTGTTGATAAAGTCTTCTTAAGGTAAAACTGAAAAACAATATCTTATATTTATTAGTTTGATTCGGTAATTTCTAAAATTCTTGATTATGAAACCCAAAAAATGAATGTAGCATAGATTGGCATGTTGAACTTGTAATGCATGATTTGTTGTGTTGATGGTGATGATTTTGGAAGTTTACATGTATTGAAGTGTTGACTTACTGTTTGATATAATGTCTACATAGGATTTACCGTGGGGGATTTTGTTCGGTTCATTGTGTATGCTCATGGGAATGCTGTGACTGGAAAATACGGTCCAGAATATGACCGAGCTCCCATGAAGAAGGTCCGGATGAGAACTGATGCTGACTTTAATCAATTTTTGAGCAAGATATGTGCTAGTGTCGGTGTAGATCCAACTATAAGAGCTGTCCAAATAGTCCACAGACATCCTCATTATATGTCGAATGGGCCATCATTCATGTTGCTGCCTATTGTAGACGACGAAGGTGTTGAAGACTTGATTTACTAGGCTAAGGAACTTGGTTCAAGCCTGTTGCAAGATTTGTATGTGCAAGTAGAAGGACAGTGTAGTGATCAGACCGAATTTATGCCATCTCAATTGCAACAAGTTCTGGTTCCAAATGTGGAAGACCAGCATAACACATTTCTTCACCCCATAAGTGGGGTCGGTGTATGCAATCAAACACCTCAGCGGCAAGTTATGGTGCATCATTCCCCTATGAACTTTGAAGAGTATGAGGCGACGCACGTCGAAGAAGGAATGATGGAACTTGAAAGGAGAATTGAACAAGAAGTTATGCCAATTCTAAATCCTAGAGCTACGGATGATAATTGGGATGGTCAGTATTGTGTGGATGAAGATAGGGATGCAATAGAGGATGAACAAAGTGACAGTGAAGATAATGATAATCCCGAGCAGATCAATGATGTCGATGTTGTGACCGTGAGCACATCACAACAACTATCCGGTGCAAGACAAAATTCTTTAAGTAATGATCCCTCTGAGAGTGGTGTAAGGGATAAGGTACCCTTTTTCAATATTGGTAGTAGTGATGGGTATATAACTTTCGAGGAAAGCTCGAGTATAATGAGCAAGAACATTTCAAATGCAGATGATCTCAACAAAGGTATGATGTTCACCACAAAAGTAGATCTTATTAACCATGTGAAAAATTTTAATGTGAAGCAACACTGTAACTTTAGGGTGAATGATTCAACCAAAACTGTATGGTTAGCATATATCAGATTAGAAGGACCTCACACATGCCTTAACCCTATGGTCGGGCAAGACCATTCTTAGATAGATTGTAATGTTCTTACAAGAGAGTTCTTGGCAATGGTTAGGGATGATGTAGATGTAAAAACGAGAGCGCTATAGGGGCATGCGGAGGCCCTGTTTGGCTATAAAATATCACAACGAAGAGTATGGAAAGGGAAGAGAGCAATTGCCATGGTATATGGAGACTGGGAAAATGCATACAATGAGCTTCCAAAATTGTTATATACAATGAAAGCCACCAATCCTGGGACATGGGTTGAATGGGGATGGACAAGATATGTAGAACCTGGAAAAGCAATCATGAAGTGGTTATTCTGGACATTTGGCCCTTCGGTGGAAGCATTCAAGAATTGTCAACCTATTATATGTGTGGATAGAACATTTCTTTATAGGAAGTACAAACACGTCTTGTTAGTTGCATGTGGGGCAGATGGCGACGATAGGATTGTACCTTTGGCTTTTTGTTTAGCCTCGACAGAATCGATGGAGTCATGGAGTTGGTTCCTAGTACGGTTGAAGCGACATATAATTGGTCACTGTGGTGAGGAGACGATATTCTTGATATCCGATAAGGGTGCAGGAATTATGTCAACATGTAAAGAGCAATCGAACGGGTGGTTACCTCCATTTAAGGTTCATAGGTTTTGTGTTCGACATGTTGCTAGTAATTTCAACAAAGTCTATAAGAATGTGAGGATGTGGAATTTAGTTACATATGCTGCCTCTCAAGCACAACCAAGGAAGTTTGAGAAATTCATGGACTTGGTTAAGGAATTAATGAAGAAGCAATCGAGTGGTCTAATAAGACTGAGTCAGATGGATCATTCACGTTGCCTAGGGAGCAATGGACATTGGCATATGATGGCAACTACCGTTTCGGGTACATGACTACGAACATGGTGGAGGCTTACAATTTTGTCATCCAAGGTGCAAGGGGTCTTCCTGTGACATCTCTCGTTAAGAAAATTTTTTACAATTGTATAATGCTTTGGGAGAAAAGAATGGCAGAAGCCACTAATGCTATAAAAGCCAATGAAGTGTTCACTACATATGCTCGCGAAAAATTAGACGTATGGGGCCAACATTCCACAAACCATCAGATGACTAGTTTCCATAGGAATACTGATTTGTTTGAAGTATGAATAAGGCCACGTCGGGCAGGTGGTGGCTTGAAGGGAGGAGGTCGGACAAGGAAGGTTGACTTAGGGAAGCACACTTGTACATGCAACAAATGGCAAATCTATAGGATACCATGTTCAAACACTATAGCTGCTGCAGCACACATGAGATTGGACACAACAACCTTAGTGGGGCCATGGTATAGGTGGACGAATCAGATTCGGTGTGATGGAGCTCACTTCCATCCTATTGGGGATGAGTTAGAGTGGGCTGCACCAGCCAACTTCCCCTACCTGGTGCCCAATCGTACTATGACTCGTGCAAAAGGTAAACCACGAATTCGTTGATTTCGGATGGAGATGGACATTAGAGGGCGTGCTGATACGAATACCTACAGTGTGTGTCATAACCAAGGTCACAATAGAAGACGATGCCCCAATTCCCACCAACAGGGTTAAGATCATGACCTAATGTTGCATTTGTTACTTATTGCAATTTGTGATGCATTGTTGTTGTAATTTTCTAACATTCATTACCTCTCATTTGCAAGGTAGATGGAGCCAGGTCCAGTAGATCCGTCCGTGCTGACAAAACAGGCGACGCATCGTTCAGAGGATGTGTGGATTGCTGAGGTAGAATGTTGTTGATCATTTCAATGAATCTATTTTCTTGGAAATCTAGTAGCAGTTACATTGATGGCTTTTGTAGGCAAATGCTGACCCAATGATTCCCTCTTAGACATTGACCGTCAGGCGTCGAGAGATGACTCTTACGCGTCCTGATCCTCGAATAGTGCCATATCTACAACAGGCTGGATTCTATGGAGCTAGTTGTCTGCCATTCATCTAGCTTGATTGGCACTTCCTTATAGCACTTGTGGAGCGTTGAAGACCGAAGACACATACATTCCACATGCCGACAGGAGAGATGACAATAACTTTACAGGATGTGGAGGTCCAATTAGGCTTACGTGTGGGCAGATTACCACTGATAGGTAGCAGCAATCTAAATATTCCAATGCTATGTTAAAACCTATTGGGAGTTATACCAGGGAACACAAACTTAAGGGGAGGGCGAATTAACCTTAAGTGGATCTCCCAATAGTTTAGTGAAATACCTGAAAATGCAGATGAGGAAGAAATTATTAAGCACACTCGTGCATATATACTGCAATTGATTGGGGGTTTCCTTTTTGCTGACAAATCAGGAAACCTTGTCCACTCCATGTTCTTTGGTGTGTTGGGAGATTTGAATGATGCAGGGCAATATGCATGGGGGGCTGCGTGTTTGGCATGGTTGTACAGGCAACTATGTCGTGGAGCTACATCGAGTGCCCAAGAGTTGGCAAGTGCGGCCATACTTCTGCAAGTGTGGGGATGGGATAGATTCCTTCAGTGTGCTCCTCGTAGTAGATATGGTATGATGATACTTGTTGGTCAGCCACTGGCATGTAGATGGCATATGCGCAGGATGACGACACACCATCCTACACATGTGGTCACCGCATATCAACAAGCCTTGGATCGCCTTTCGCCTCACCGGTATGTATGACACATGCATCATTTCATTACATACATCTTACATTTGTTCCTAACTCTTCATACACTTATTGTCCTATATGCAGGTGGATTGGGAACCGTACCCTGAGAACTTATTGGCGACACTCCTTCCGTTTTGTTCTGCAAGGAGACAAATATGGACAGCCCATGTGCCGCTTATTTGCTTCGCCATCATTGAGTGGCACTTCCCAGATAGAGTTGCAAGATAGTTTGGAGGCATTCAGCACATCCCGACTGATGTTAACACAGATGGAACGCTCTATGACGTTGACCTACGCGGAAAGTCAGACGCAAATTGGCAGTAGCTTCACATGAGTTATGTTGCTCTGTGGCAAGATCGCTATGCAAACCTTGTTAAGATTGAAGAGGGACCCGGAGTGGATGTTGAATATGTGAATTGGTACTGGCGTATCACTCGTAGATACATCTCCCATACTGGTGCCTTGATAAGACATATGGTAAGATCACGGACATTAATTTCAGTATAATCTTATAGCACATTCTCTAAAATCAATTTTGCTATTTTTCAGATATGCACACTGGGAGAGATCAGCCGATCAAATAGTTTGGACCGCACACGTGATCTTGCATATGAGTCAATGAGAACTGCGGAGGAGGAGAATGAAATCGAGCTATATCCACCAGCGGGAGCACATGAGGGAGAGGAAGCTCAGGCACCTTATGTAGACAAAGGAGCCGAAGCAAATGTTAAACCACAACGTCCACGTCATCGACAGACAGATATGGCTCATCGAGGGTGTCGAAGCACATCCTCCATACCCACCCATCAATAATACCCTGTGCATGTATCAGCTCCTGATGTCCCTACGAGTAGCACATTTCTAGGTGAGACCACATTCGCCGTAGGTAGCACATACCTGGGTGATATATCACACCCGAGTGGTAGCTCATTACCGGATGATTTGTCATACTCGGGTAATATCTCATACCCGGTTGGTAGCTCATACCCAATTGATGTCATGGGTGGTACAATGTACAATACGAATACATTTGTCACTCCAACATTCAGCCACGATCTGTATGAATTAGTTACTACTCCTCCAGCACCACGTAGAGAGCGTGGTATCCATATATCAGATGACCTCGGACTATGAGAAGGGGAAGCGATAACACAGTTGACCCAGTCCACTACATGCTATAGTCCAATGGCTCCTAAAGATTTTGAAGAAGCTTTTGGTGAAGTAAGTGACCAAAGGGATGATCGACCACATAGAGGCAAGGACAAGGAGTCTGTGTTTAGAAGATTTAGAATAACATTCACTAGACGATCGAAGAAAAATTAGTTAAATTGTAATTATCTCCATTACTGTTTCTTACTTAACAAATTTATAATTACATACCAACTTACTATCTAGGTTAGAATAATTTTAAAGTTTCATTTCTGAGATGCGATGTATGGTGCACTTGATTTTTTATTGTTATGTATTTGGGATTGCATGCCACTTTGTGGTACTTAAAAAAAAAAATACTATCTTGGAATGCATGTAGTAAATGCGTCCAATACTCCACTCAACGCTGTGACGGAGCGGGAATGCAGCAGGCTTCGGACGCATATGGGGAATGCGTCCAAGCACCAGTCTCCAACGCGCATGAGGAATGCGTTCAATATGTCTCCATTGTCATTGCAACGCATATAGTGTATGCGTTCTATTGGAACGCATTCCTTACATGCGTTCAATTTTCCTCTTATTTTGAGTCAGACTTGGAACGCATACTTTGAATGCGTTTCTGCTTAGTTATTTTCGGAATATTTTTTCAGAGTTGGGTATTTTAAGATTTATTTTCAAAAAAATAAATACTTCCATACAAAACCTCGAACGCATCCTATATTATTTAAATATATTTATTATATTAATTTGTATAATTATTTTAATATTTTTTTGGCTGCTTATTATTTTAATATTTAGATAATAAATAAACGGTCCAGTACCATGAAATTTTTGTATTTCAATAGCGTGAATTTATGTATCAAGTCATTTTAAGTTGTGGCTTCACAATTCACATAAAGATTTGCTAGACTTTCTATGCCAGCATCTTATTTTTAGATTTTTTTTTTCTCTAATTGCTCCCATGGTTCCTTTGAATATTAGCTCGGCGGCGGGGTTTTTTGAAGCACCCCAACAAAAATAGCCGTAAAATTAGTCTCATTCTTCAGGAACAATAAATGCTCCGAAGTTTAACTTTCTGGGTCTTGCTCAAGTTTTGATCTTTCTTGTTTCTGGTAATTATTTATCCATTGTATTCGATTGCTGTGTATTTTTGAGCCGTTTAAGGTTGTTTAGAATTGTGGGTTTTAGTAAATGTTGTTTTCATTTCTGGGTAATGCTAGAGATTTAATCTTTCGATGGTTGGTCTCTTTGATTGCTTTGTATATATGAGCTGTTTAATGTTGTTTGAATCATTGGTTTTGTTAGCATATTCTGCTTTCATATCTAGTCTTGCTAAAGGTTGATCTTTCGGTTGTTTCTGAAAATTATTTAATTTTTCTCTTTCACTGTTTTGTATTATTGATCCGTTTAAGGTTATTGGAATCCTGAGATTTTGTTAGAATATGTTGTTTTCGTTTCTTGGTTTGCTAAAGCTTTTTTATCTTTCTATTGTTCTGATAATTTTATTATTGTCTCTTGCGTTGTTTGTTTGAGCTGTTTTAATCAATTAAAATTTTGGGTTCTCTTAAAATTTATCCTTAGATATGAAGTTGAGTTTGTGGATGATGTCAAAGATTTTAGCTTTTTATTTTTTATTTTTTTCCCTGTGGCAGTTGTTTTGACGTTGCAAGGTTATAGATTTTGGGTCTTTGTTGGAGCAAAGATTTAACTGTTTTTGTTGATACATGCTTCTTTGTTTGATAGTTGTGAATCATGGTTTTGTGTTTCTGTTGGTTGTTATAAATGAAGATTGATCTATGTAGATAAAAAATGGTATTGTTACCTGTTGGTTTAGATCGAAGATGCTGTGTGATATAATATCTACTTGGCTGATGTGTATTCCTTTTTTCTTTTTATGATGTAAAAAGAGAATGGATTGAATAGAAGAATACTAATTGAAATCATACTGAAATTTATTTCTTTGTGCCTTCATATATTGGAGTTCTTTGCATTACATAAACATAATGATAAGAAAGTCCAACTGATCCCACTCTGGTAATAAGATTTTGTTGTGAAAAGGGACATCTATATCTTGGCTGTTTGAAATGAATTTTTGTTGTGAGCTGGATCAGTAAAACATATTCCTTGTTCCTTAAAGATTGACAGTAGCAACACCCCATTATTGTCTATGATGTTGATACTGATCATAGATTTGCTCTCAGTTCAAAGGTCAGTGATGATTTAGATCATGTATTATCATAGTTTTTGACCTGTAGTGCTCAGGTTCTTACTGTCTAGTTTATATAATCAATTCTAGGTTAAAGATAAAAGGGAATTGTCCTTATTCATGATACTGACTATAAGTTTCACTTCCTCGAGTTATAGTTTTGTCCAACTTTTGCCAACCTAAAATCTGATGTTATGGAAACATTTGGTTTGTGGTGGGGTGCGCTGGGGCGGGGGTGGAAGCAATCAGGTAACCACCATCTGATGTCATTGAATTTCTACTGTCTCATTCAAATTATTATGTTTATAATTTTACTGTCCACCAATTGTTCTGGTTTCTTGCTATGTCATTCTTGGAAATGTTTCTTCTGTTTTGAATCCTTCGCCCAAATTCTGAAAGTTACACATGGCAAATTGTTCTTTATTTGCTCAGAAAGCATTGCCATGCTTCTTTTCAATGTAAAACTTTCTAATTTTGAAAAATTGACCTTCAGAAATGTTACAATTTTTTGGCATTCTCCCATTGATTTGAAGTTCTATTGAGTAGTGTCATTCTGTAAATCTCACAAGGCTGTATTGGGCATGGATGACAGGCATTCTGTTTGATCATGATGGTATTTGCATATTAGAACAACCTTGGCAAATCATGCGGATGCAGATGCTTTGAGAACCTTCTCTGTATATAATATCTTCATGTGACAAACGTTCCCTTGTGTAATCTATTGTCAGATAGGTTTGACTGTTTGAGCAATTTTTAGTTTGACCTTCGTAGTCACCTTTACGTATGCATGAAACATTTTTTTTTTTTTTTTGGAATTTGTAATCATGGTTTTCCTGGTTTTTTGTTTCTTATCTTGGTTTGGGAGGTTGAAGGTTCACCAATGGATGTTATAGAGAGAAAAATGTGGATTCTGTATTGAACTTGTGACTTGGAAGACACGTTTTCAATTCATTTTGAAATAGCATCTTGAAATCGTGACTTACAAAATGAAATCGTGACTTGTGCTCTTTCAGTTATTTTTTTTTCCTCAAAAGTTTTGATTTTTTGAATTTTTATTTTATTTTCATTTTTTTGAAATCCCAAAGGCCACTAATAAAAGGGAAAAAAAAAAAAAAAACAAAACAACTCAGCCCCCTAACATAATCATAGTCAATCATTTTTGTTTATTTATTTTTTTGTTTTGTGAGTTAGGATTTTGAAATGAGTAGAGCACGAGGACTTCCACTAATGAATGTGTTGAGATCCAAAGGACTTCCTATACTCCGACAGCTTCACCTTGAAGAGAAACTACTTAGAACCTCATCGGAAAACTGGTGCATTATCAATGATGGTACCCCTGATCCTACCATTGTCATGGGTATTTCTGGGTATGTCTCATATGTCCATTTATGTCATCAATCTCTCAACTTCTATGGTTAATGGTTTTGTGCTATATCTTCATGTACACCATTAAGTTTGTATCTTTGTGGTCTTTGTAATCTTGGGTTAATGATTGATTTTACCCTTGTAATTGTTTAAGCTCTTAATCTAATGGATTTTGTACTTATTGTTATACATGCATGTATGTCATCAAGTTCTAACCTTTATGGTTATTGCTGTATTCGTTGAGTTAGGTTTTATAAATCCTGGTTTGTGTTATACTCTCAGTTCTTAGTTCTTAACTTATGACATTCCTTCTTTTATTTAGCTGCTATGTCTCCACTTATCACATGCACCATGTATGAAAAATATGGAGTGTGTATTCCACTTTTCTTGCCTTTTTAGCCTTCCATGGCTATTTTTGATTGGATTGGATAGAGAAGGAAATGATCTAGAGATTGAAATTTTGTCCACATATAGCTGTATATATCCACATCCCTTAGGGCCTGTTTGGATTGCTAGATTTTTATCTATACTGGTAATTTATCGGTATTGGATTCGTAGCGGTTCGGTTTGGTCAGCTTATGAGTAAAACTATCATTTTTTCATCGGTATTATATCTATATTCAATATCGGATTAGTATTGATTCGGTTTGAAAACAAAATCAAACCAACTATCCAAACAGGCCCTAGGTATGTTGTCTCAAGGATGTCCTAGACATTAAGTTTGACAAAAACACAGCTCTTCCATTACTTAGTTATTTTAGTGTGATTGGTCAATAACTTTGGCACAAAGGAACATTCATTTTGTGTTTCATTTATCGTGCATTCTTTCTCTGTAGAAAATATTTTAGATTGGATATTTTCGTTTTCTTCCAAACTAATAATTGTTTAAATTGTTATATTTTAGCAATTGGATTTTTTTCCCTCTTTTAGACAATAAATAAATGCTGAGTTTTTTTTTTTTTTTTTTTTTTTAAATTTGGCCAATAGATGTTGAAATTGTTATCATTTGGTATTTTGTGCAAGTTAGATTTGGCAATGATTAGGGTGCTAGAGGTGACTACTAGTAGTAGGGTTTTAGTGCCAAAAGGCTATGATATGTGGTACTGGGTGAGGCCATTTAACATGTTTTGCACCGAATAATATGAAAATCTTTTTGGCTATAAGAAATTTTATTATATACTTGGAAGATATGGGTAAAAAGAAAGAAAAGAAAAAAACTGAAAATCGGATGATGTGTGTCACTGTGTGCACTCGTAGTATTGTATGCATAATCATGGAGAGAGTTGAGAGGATTGATGGATGGTAATGAAACTTGGCGAAGTAATAAGACTTGGTCATCTGGAATCCCCATGCCATTAATTCTGCTTACAATCAGAAAGGCCAGTGCTCTTTCAGTTTAGAGTATGGTACAAAACTCTGATCAAATCAAGTACTCCCTCCTTACTTCATATGTGTATTCATGCACTTTATATTTTCCCGTGCAAGTATTTATTAGGCTCATCTTAGTTTTCTACAAGGCTTTGTCTATATCAAGTTTCGTAATAAAGCATGAAAACAGCAGTTAGGCTTCAAGAAATTTGAAGGTCCATTTGAATTGTATAATTCTCATCCAGTCCTATTATTGTGGTGAGGTTTTCACATCCTGCAGTGGTTGGTAAGAAAGCCATCTAGTGCAGTGAGTATGTTTCCTCAGTGCTCACGGCAGCTCTTTGACTTTTGCAAGACATACAAGGTTTGATTTGATTGGTATCAATATTTTGATGAACCAACCATCTTGGAGAGTGAAGAGCACTGAGACACTTGTGACTTAATAGACATAATGCATTTAAGGTTTCCAATAACTAAAAGAAGGCAATAATTGAGAGAAAACGAAAACAGCTGGTATGGAAAACTTTTTGGTTTTCTGTACATAATGCTAGAGGGATCGGTATGAGCAGGTTGTCCAAAAAGTTAATGCTCCATCTTGGTCTCGTCTTAGATTTTCTTGTGATAGAACACCATATTTTGCAATTGAAATTGTTAACGGAATAAACTTATAGCTACAAAGTTATCTGGCTACTTTATTCTTTAAACCCAACTACTGGTGATATTCCCTTTTATCATAGTTTATGATTATGCATGCTTGTTTTCTACAGAAAGCCTGCTGAGCTGCTTGAGATGAAACCAGTCTTACGCAAACAAATTCCGGTCATCAGGAGATTCACAGGAGGAGGTACAGTTATTGTTGATTGCGGGACCATATTTGTCACATTCATATGCAACAAGACTGCTGTTCCTGATCTACTGCCATATCCTCGACCCATCATGTCTTGGAGTGCCCTTATATATGATGAAGTTTTCCGAGGAATTGCTGATTTCCGCCTTCGTGAGAATGGTATATCACTTCGAGACTACCTTTAGCTCTCTATTTTGAGAATAAATGAATGTATACATATAAATATATATATGCGAGTCCTGTTGATGAAAGAAGTTTGTGATAACTATTTGTTGAAAAGTTTTACTCAATTCTAATGATTTCTAGATTAAACAGAGTTTATGTTTGCTAGATGACTGCAGCAAGTTACACTAGTACTAGTTTCAATTTAAGTTGCTTTAACTATGAAGGGGAATCAAACAAATTAAATTTCTATTACCGCTGTCTCTTTACTCTTTGAGGCATGTATATATGCTTCATGATATAGATGCCAAAACATATATCAGTAGCATGCTTTACAGTTACACGATGATGTTTCTTTGCTCTTTCCCCCTTGTAATATAAGAAATGGATTTTAGATAAGTACCTTTTCCTTTTAGAGAGCAAGGAAATCATATTTATTGAAAAAAAAAATGCTTTCAACGTAGTGATTTCGATTTCAAAGCCCTTTTTTCTTGTCCAGCTTTGATGATCCAACTAGGCTGAAGCAACAGCAAGCAATCTAAACCAAGAAGCCTTTTGGAGTCTGATGGGCATGAATTTATTTAGTAGACCAGTGCGCTTAGACTATAATCTTTGTTGCTCAGGTCTCAGATTTCTTTTCTTTCTTATCTGTGTTATCAGAGGATATATCCTCCTACTTTTTTGGTTCAAAACATGTGTCTACAAAAGAGATTTTGTCTCCTGACCTAATTTTTTTTTGACTTTACTTTATGTACTTGGTGTTAGATTACGTGTTCAGTGACCGAAAATTTGGGGGCAATGCTCAGTCTATTACTAAAAATCGGTGGATCCATCACACTTCGTTTTTATGGGACTTTGAAGTTGGCAATATGGCTTATCTGAAACTTCCCAATCGAACGCCTGAGTATAGACAGGTATATCTTGTGTTTTCGTCTGCTTTAGTCCTTTGATTAAAGTGAATATTACATAAATATGTGGTTGTCCACTATGTATCTAGTAAGGCATACTTGTGTGTCTTACTGGTGGGGGAAAAATGTACCATGAATACATGAATTCTTTGCTTTGATCTACGATGGTTTTATATCTATATTTTTCTTCATGAGTACTTTCTGTTGTACAAGGTTGTCTGGATGTGGCTTCTATTTAGTCAGGGGCTGGCTTACGGTAATGATTAGATGGTGCATTGCATTCGAGGATGCACTTAAATGCTGCCTATAAACCGCGAAATATGTGTGTCACAGGTGCCGCGTAAAGAGGCCCACATGCCGATATGTTTTTCTTGTGAAGTCCACTGTTGTTGCTAAAAATATTTCCGATTCTAGTTTTACCGAAAACTCATTAGAGGATGTTTGGTCCATTTCATCCATATTCTGATTATTAACTCCATTCTTTCTTGTTAGGCAAGGGGCCACTTGGAGTTTATTTGCCGCATGAAGGATTACATGTCAAGATCATCGTTTATCGACAAAACGGTGAAAGCTCTTCAAACCCATTTTTCTGTGGTGTCTACACAATTGGAAGCAGCCGAAGCAATGGTAGCTACAAAATTTGTTCCCTCAAGCAGGCTATTGGCTAGGCAAGAACTCGAAGCAACTTTGACTCCACCGCAATCACAGAGCAATCTCTACCCTGCTTTGTCTTCACAATAAGTGCAATTCTCTTCTCACAATGATTTACGATTCACGATTGTCCTGGGAAATTTCATTGTAACGTTTAATTTAAGTTCCCAATTTTTTTTTTTTTTGTCAGCAATGTATGGGCATCTTGTCCAGAAGAGAATAAAGAATAAATAGCAACTAGCAAGCTTCTTTACGGATGGCCAAAAAAACTAAGAAGAAGCTTCTTTATGGAAATGGAACGCTTAGATTTCAATTGATGCAGGGCTTGTTGTTTGTTATTATTCACATTCATTCGCTCATAGCATCTCTGCTTTTGGTCCTCCAGTAAGGTAATGGTGGTAATGGGGCATCGGACAATGGTCAAGGAAACCAGGATAAAAAAAAAAAAGAAGAAGAACAATGGTCATGGAAGACCATATTAACCTTCGTCTTTAGTCTGTTTTGATCATCATCCTGGTGGGTATTTGTTACAGGACCGATTACAACTGATTTTTGGTGCTCGTTGATCCGGTAATCTGGTGATTATGGCTCGATAAGGGGAATTGTACAATTTCTGAATTAGGACTCGATTAATGAGAGAATTCTATATCCCTTTACAAAATAATTATGAATTTTTTGGGGGAAAAAATAAGCTTGTTTTCGTTTCCTTCATTTTTATTCCTCAAATACAATATCACTCAGCATGTTTAGTTTACTGGAATTGAATAAAGTTGGAAATGAATGATAATTTTTTATTTCATAGTTAATGGGTATTTTTAAAACATTCTTTTTTTTTTGTCAATAATGACCATTTTTTTAATAAAAGGAAAGAATAAAAATTCTTTATTTATTATGCATCACAAGGAATAAATATTTTATGGATTAAATTTTTTGTAAACTAAATAAAGAAATAGATATTTTATAGGAGTAAAGTTGGAACACTAATTTGATTCTATTCAACCATAGTATACAAGTGGTGGATACAGGTTAACTTCAACTTATTTTCTTCATCATTTTGAATTCAAGCACAAGTAACATTAAACTTTCCTTATAACTTACTTTATACTTAATCGCCTGTTAACCTACCTTAATCTGCACACATTAAGGATGTAACTAAGTTGGCCATTATAGGATTTTCGATCTGTTAAAAAATCCTATAGGATTAGGTTCGGTTTTGGATATATAACAAAAACCTTATAGGGTTGTAGGATTGGATTTCAATCATATAATAAAGATATTCGATAACTTGATATTATAATTTTAAAAAAATAAATAAAGACATTATTGAAGGAATAAGGAGAGCAACAAAGACATGAATGAGGTACCATCTTTTTTACCTTCCAATGATGTTTTTTCTTTTATGTTTACTAGGCTAGTTATGGATTTTAGAACTTTTTATAAAATTTTACGCGAGTCATGGTTGTTATGGAGATTAATATATTGTTTTTTGTTTGTTATATTTTAATCCTTATAGGTGATTTAATTTAACCATATTTTTAAGGTATCATATGGTGATAAAAGTAATATTTTGTGTTTAAATGTTGTAAAATAAATGTGGTCTACAACATTTTATATCAATTCTACATGCATCATTTTAATTTTGAATGTATAGCAAACTTGAGTTAGAAGCATAAGCTTTTCTTAAATTTATTATTGAAATTTGAAAATATTTTGACAAAAAAAATTAAGGTTATTGGATCGGGTTTCGGGTTCTAAATCAAATTATGTAGAGTAAGTTCAAATATACCAGTAAAATCCTATAGAGTTATAGGGTCTGGTTTAGATGACCCTATAAGATAGAGGGTCGAGTTTCGAAATCATATGATTCGTTTGAAACTCAACCCAGTTACTTCATTAACACACATACCCTTAGCTCAAGACTTGCGCATAGAACTTTACATACCACTCAATAATTAAACACATGACAATGGCACATTAATAGCTATGATTATAGCAGTATCTCATTAAACATTACCCTAGGACAAGCATGTTTATGCTAGTTTCTGCTTACATTAATTAATAGGGATGGTGGTGGAGTTGTAGTAATGGGTTATGAATATGATGCTTTGTGCCATTTACCTTCTTTGTTGAGATGCATTGTTTCATAATACTTAATTTGTACCTAATATTATGAGCATAGAACATGGAAGGCTCTCAAGGGAATACTCTTTTTCCTCTTATAGAGGCTTCCTATTGCTATTCAAGAAAATTCATTCATTTCCTTTCTTATAGCATTTCTTATTCAGATTGTCTGATTTTCATCTATATTTTATCTGTTTATGAATAAAAATGTCTGTTTTTTATTTGTATTTGTTTTTTGACAAACAACCTATTTGAAATAATAAAAATAAGATGCTAAAATTACCATTATTAAACGAACCAAACAGACCCTAATTGATTGTTTTGAACAAGATACTGAACCACATTCTTGAGCAAGCATTACTAGTATGGTAATTGTATTTGTATTCTAATGAAAACAACTTTAATTTGAGCAATAGTACAATATTACAAAATCAATTTGAACACAAGAAGTATGCCATATTGAAGTGCTAAATTTGTACTCTTATAAATGGGATTGATTTAAGTTTATACCTTTTATAGGTAAAATATTGAGGCACATAATTCTGAAGATTTGTTTTTCTTTTTTTTTTTTATTGTGAGTAAAGCAGATGTATGTTTTTCTTTTTTTAATCTATGAATAAATATAGACAGTTGTTTTTCATTAGAATCTATGAATAAATATAGACAGTTGTTTTTCATTAGACTGTTTTTCATTAGACCTCTTCTTTGAAAATCAAATGTTGATATAAATAACAAAAAGAAAATGAAAAGGAACAACATCGAATGCTTAGCGTAAATAACAGCTCAAAATTTTTCAATACATACATACATATATATATAGGTTAATTACAAAAATCTTATTTGTATTTTGTTTATTTACAAACACATGATTTCTATAATTTTTTTAAATAAATAAGTGACCTAAGTTTCATTTAAAAGATTTAATGTTATCCAATAATTTTAAGACACATGTTGTATCTTAATGGTGTAAAAATATATAATTTTAGAGTTATTTTAACATATTTTCTTTCCTTTTTCAACTTTTTAGCTTTCAAAAATAAAATTTATTATTTTATTTAATTATATTTAGTAATATTTTTTTATTAAATCAATTTTCTTAAACCAATAAGATGCTGACATGTGTCTTTCTAATAGTATTTGCTAATATTGACACTTTTCTATGTGTTGATGGCTAAATTTCCAACATGGTTCCCCATACCTATTTTGACCCATTTGAACTTGGATAGATCCATCATGTTCAAGCTTGGCTTTATTTAACTCATCATAAGCTACAGAAGGTTACGGATGATCTTTTTGACTCGGCAAGCCAATCCCCTAGCTAAGTACTTGGTAAAGCCACCTTAGATCACTTGACAAATGTCTCTCATAACTTTCACTATTCTCACCATAGATGTGGTTGATACATGCCTTCATGGCTTAATGCTCACATCCCGACAAGCACTCCTTACTCCCTACTACTCCACGTTCTCCTTGACATTCATAAATGTAAGGAAACCTTCTCCTATAATACCATCTTAGTAAGCTTCTCGAAACAAGTATATCGCATTGGTAACTTCTATATAGTATTCGCATTCACCCCTTTTCTTTTGACAAACACTGATTTGAGTGTTGGAGTGGGAACATTGGACAACCCCCTAATGCATGCATAATCGTTTTGTTATTATTTTTTTGTTGTTTATTTTGTAGGTTTTACTTCACATGTCCACAATCAAGCCTTGTTATCTAAAAGCCCATTAACGATTTTGAACTAATGACATGGTGAAATCGAAGTGACTTATTTGTCAAAATAAATAAATAAATAACATAGGTCATGTATTCATAAATAGGCAAAAACATAAGTAAAAATTTATAATAAACCTTTTATGTATTTGAAATCTACATTTTCTTACTATGATTTAGGAACATAGGATAATGGCTCCTTAGCTACTACCAACTCCACGATCTCTGATATCTCTGTCATACCCCTACAATGGTATCCTAGTTGTAATAATACACCATATAACTAACTGAAGCCTCTAGAAAATTACATAAGTACTACACAACTAACATTCCCTATTTGAAGTGGACAATTAAAATATGATCGATAGTTGTTTTGAATGAGAAAGAGATTGCATATAATTATATATATATATATTAACCATTATAGAACATAGCATACAAATCTAGGTCATTACAAAATATTACAACTATGGTCTTCAGAACTTCATCAGAACCCTTTTACAGCAAAGTTTACAAGGAAAACAAAACTTAACTTATACTATTACAAAATAATAACTAAGTCTCTATTACACATATGGTCTTCTTTCCAAAAGAGTTCATAAGTCCACTCTACACTAACTTCCACACCTGAGCTTGGTTTTGATATTCTTGCTTATAATCCTATAAATCAATAGTCTAACAGAGCATGAGCATATAAAGCTCAGTGAATAACATAATCTTAACACATATCACTAGTATCAAACAATTTTTTTAGCAACCATATGCAATGCACTCATCAAACTTATGTAGCAAACATGATTTGAATAATTGAAATTCAAACCTATGGGGATTTATGCCATCCTAAGGAGTTGAAGGATAAGTTGAGTAGTTCCTGCCCACGAGAATCTCAAAACTAAAGAAGGACTTTTTCATTATCATTTTGTCATTTTCAAATTTTTTTTCATATAAACACCTCCACTTCTCTTAGAACTTGAGCAATCCCACTAAGTATTAATACTCTAAAGCCAACTCTAACATAGACGACCTTCTTCGAAGCTTGCTTAGTTTTGTGAAGCTGACAACCCTATGGTAACCTACAAGCAGACCCATTGGTCCCAACAAGTGTTACTACAGAATCGAAATATTAACACGTGACATGAGTACCATGCTAATGCAATATGATGTTATGAAATGCTTGTCATATTAAATTTAGAATTCCAATAAACTTATTCCATATTATGATGTTGTCATATCAATTTCAGACACTCAATAATGCAAACTATAATTTAATGTTAAGTAAGTAGTTGTTACTTTGATTATTAAAATTACAACTCAAACATACAACACATAACATACAATATTTCCCTACCCCATGCATTTGATTCCTTATAGTTATTATTAAACTATATTCTACTATATTACAATCACAAACAAAGTGATAAGGTTCAAGTTACTCACCTGTGCATGATAGCTAATCGTTATAATAATCATTCGAAAAATCTAAGTCTTGATCAAAAGATCCTATATAATTACAAACAAAATTTGCTAAGCATGTGTCTATGTAGGACTTTCATAAATATTGAAATATTCTAAACTTATGTTATTATAATCCTAGTTCATGAATCTTTAAGAAATTGTAGAGTACTAAGCTTAACTATCTTTGCTTAACTAGTAAAATGAGTATTTAACTTGATTTTGATATATTACAGTCTGAATCAATTAAATTTTAAGCCTTGATACACTTGGAATCTCTCAAAACTTATGTATGAAAATTGTAGAGCTCTCTCTAAGCTTTTCGTAGCCTCTTGAATCACCTCAATCCGAGTTCGGATGAAAATATGATTGAATTACGAAACAAGGTCACTGTAGGGGATCTCAGACCCGAGGCTAGTAAGGCCACAGTCACGGCCGTGATTCAAGAAAACACTAGGGTTAGAGGCTACCAAAGGCAAAATCATGCCCGTGACTCCGCAAAACCTCATGGCTAGATGCTACTAAGGTCATGTTCATGCCTGTGACTAACCAAAACTTGATATACGATGCCCCTAAGCTGATTTTCACACCCGTGACTCAGCCAAACTCTACTCTGTTTTTCCCCACTTCGAAAATTACACTTTCAAACACTTGTTATGTTTTCAACTTCATCAAATACACTTCCATACTCACTTACATGCATCATATACTCTCTTAACATCATTACACACCTAAAAAACTGAAAATTCCTAACTCAACATCAACTACAAACTTCATTAACTCCACCCATAAGTAAAAGCCTATGCTATCAACAATTCAAGACTCAAACTACCAAAATCATTCTCTCAACTTCATTTACCGAACATCAAACTCATCATCAACCTTTCAACTATCAAAGCCTACCACAGACATAACTTCTAATACTCAAATAACAAGAATTGATAAAGCAAAAGAGATTATATAACTTACCTCAAGCTAATCTTAACTTGTTGATGAAAGCTACTTGAGTTTTTGATAAATTCTTGAAAGAAAATGAAGAAAATGAAAGTGCAATGTGGTTTTGTGTTTCACATTTTTGGTCTGTCAAAGAAAGGAGAAGAGAGAGTTTTTGCCCAAGGTTAATTAGTTTTGTCTTTTAAAACATAGATCAACAATGTTTACTTTTGGCATTTGCTATGAGATGTAGTGTGCGTGTGCATGCTAACTTGGTGGCCCATAAATGCAGCAAAAATCACTTAATTTTACATTTAAAACATTAATATAATTTTAGTGAAAATCCAAATAAATAAATCTTAAATAATTCAAAATATAAATTATATTCAAAAGGAAATTTTCCCATAGAAAACTATATAGGAAAGCTTTATAATTTAGAGATTAGATTTTTAAAATCTAATTTTCTAAAGAAGTCTAAAAGTAAAATATTTGATATACCACTTATGATGGAAATCAGAGGACATCACATGAGCTAACCAACAACTTAATGATCCACTCAAGGCGTTGGAAGTCCAATGACAAGGGCTAGAGCTAAGTGGATGAGAGAAGCTTTGCACGGGTTAGTGTTGAAGTTGCAAGAGAAGAAATCAAGCTTCACCAAGGAAAAATCGACATTAGTTTACATCATTCAAGCTTCTACAGAGGTGGATAAAGGCTTGGAGAACCCTGGATGAGACTTACATTGACGGCTAGCGACCCAGGACCGTGTAGGAGATAGGCTGGCCCTAAGCCGTCAGCCTTTATTGGACAAATGATCGACCTAACATGTAAGCCGGCGTCTAGGTCGCCAGCCTAGAAACCAAGGCCACCAACTTAGAGACTTGGGCTGCCAGCTTATTAGCCGGCCTTGAAGGCTACCCAAGCTTCTTCAAAATATAAGCTGCCAGCTTTGTTTTAAATCCACAAGTGTACTTTTTATTGGGGTTGTTTTATTCTTTTTAGTGTTTTTGTTAGTTTTGAAGACTATAAAACCCTAATGTATGTTTTTTTTTAGACATTTATCATTTGAATGAAATTACATCTTGTGAGAATACTCTTGCTTGTTCTTTGTGAATGAACTTCATCTGATTTCTTCGATCTAATCGCTTAGGGAAATCAACGTGATAACTTAGGTTTCAATCAAGAAATTTGATTGGGGTTTAGTTCCATTCACGACTTGTTTCAAGATATTCTTTGGGATTCAATTCCAATTTACGATTTTTGGGTTCTAGGTTTAATATACCTAGGGTTCGAATCAGCTTGAAATGAGTTATTTAAATTATTGGATCTTTAAAAACTTATCTAATGAAAATTTCGAAATTACTTAAACTAATATGCAACTTTAAAAAGATTTAAATGAAATTTTGGATTCTTTTTCTTATTTATCTAATTTCATACATGTTCACACACTTAATCTAATAATCATAACATGCACCCAACATTATTTACTAGAGATAAATGATTTTTTTAATTCTATTTTTCATACTCTAAGCATGGAAAAAATTGGGGGTTACGATCTCTCCAGTTTAATAACTATTATAGGTAACTGCTAACTCTTGACACTCTATATATATTCCTTTAGGACATAAAAACAAATGGGGTTTCCATACTCATAGACCTTACTCTATTGTTTGATTTACTCTTTATTGAATTCCCTATAGACTTGACTGTCAAAGTAGATGCATTGGCCAATACACTAATGTTCATTGACCCCTTGCTGTTTTGTGGGCCCATACAATCCAAGATATAAATTTAAGATACTCTATTGACAAATTAAGGAACTAACATTTTGGCACCATTTGTTGGAATGTGTAAAAGCCAATGCTTCTATAACACTACCCCCATTGTTTATTCGTTTCTCTTGTAACCATGGCTGAGTACTCCAAGTAGGTCAATAGTGGAAATCTTGCTGCAGAAGTTAAGGGGAGAACCACCCACAGCCATCAACCCTATGGATTCACATTGGATGGATGAGTTGGAAAGAATGTGTTGTGAACATAATGATGAAGTTCAAAGAATTCAAGCTCACATTAACAGGCTTGAACATTAATGTTGCCGCGCAAAGGGGTAACAAATCCAATGCTAATGGGCATGACAACATCATAGATGATCAACATATTTGGCTTGCAAATCCCCATGACTGAATTCTTATCGAGCCTCAATAGGTCAAGACTTCCAGGTTTAGGTAATTGATCCTATTGTAGATTACCCATTGCAACAATTAAATGATGATTAGTTAGAAGGCATCGTAATAAGGATCATTGAAGAAAAAGAGGGCAAGAGGAGTCCTTTTTCCATAATCCCAATTCAAGATGATATAGTTCCTGTAGAAATGCAAGTCCTTATGGTGAAAGAGTTTGATGGGATTGGGGATCCCAAAGATCATATAGTGAAAATTTTTGTCTATGTCCCTACATGGGTTCAACAGTGCTATCATATGTAAAGCTTTCCCAACACCCTATCAAAAGCAGTGTACAAATGGTATAGGCAACTCCCTAAACTTAGTTGCATGATTTCATGATCTCACGAGCATGTTCCTAAAATATTTTGCAACAAAAAAAATTAGAGAAAAATATGTTGTCCTTGTACATAGCAAGGTAGCAACCTTAGAAAATGCTTAAAGACTACATGACGAGATTTCAAAAGCCACTTTATAAGTCCTTAAATTGGATAATGGGAATGCACTACATGTGGTCGTATAAGGAGTTAACCTAGAGGCTGATTTTTTGAGTCGTTGTGCAAAAGTAAACCCACAATATAGACTAATTTGGTGAAAGCACATCTTAATATATTATCCTGAAAGATAACAAATGCACATGACTAATGATAGCCAAGCATATGCTAGAGTTTGGAATGAACACGATGTTTAGATGATCGAGCCAGTTGACATATGTTATGATCACCACCTTAACCCATTTAAAGGCTAAATTCCTAACCCCCTTAGGACTTAGGGCATATATTAATGATCAAAAGTTATCCTGGGAGCTTTGCCTGAAAGCGTTAGCTAAGACTATGTCTACAAGTTAAAGTCTAAAATAGATTAAAAAACTGATTGAGAAGGCGATTTTGTCAAAGAAACAAAGGAAGTGATCATAGATGATAAGTTTGAACAAACTACTCGGATAAACGTCTCCCTATCACATGACTAGAAAAAGAGCTTAATCCCCCCAAAGTCATTACTTATTGATTAAGTGTTCACCTAAAGGCTAAGTGATAGGAATCATGGATCATACGAAGGTAAATTAGAGTATTTACATGGTTATGAGATGCACTTTGCTAATGGACATAATCCAGTGTGTTTAAGCTTGAAGGAACGATAAGATTTGAAGAAAAACTCATTAGATTTGATGAACATGGTCGTGGTAAAGACAATGATTGAAATTAAGCAAGCAAATGAAGTCACAATGAGAACATCGTCATAACCACTACCACGACTTAAGTAGTGCTAGTGCAAACAAAGTCATAGGTCAGAACACTACCATAACCACTCTCGAGTCTCAGGCAATACCTATGTTACATATTTGTGTTTCGGCCTATTTTAAGGTCTGAAAGTGAGGTTTTTTGTGTAGATGTTGATGGTATGCCTCAACACACGACTATAGGGGTCGGAATGGCTTCATAACTCCAAGTCTATTTTTAGTTTCCTATTTTGTTAGTTTTTGACTTTTATGTTCCATATTTGCCTTTACCTAGCTTTTAGGAGTATATAAAGGATCTTAAGTCATACTAATATTAGTTTTAGCCAACTTTGAACACTTTAAATCCTTTGTGATCAAATTACTCTCTAGAATAACACCGAGTTTGATTCTCAAAATTGTTCTTTATTGTTTTCTTCAATCATGTGTTATATTGTTTGATTAGAACAATTAGTTCTATTCTTTCTTTGGTGCATAATATCTAAGGATAGATAGTTCATATCTTTTAATTTTAGTTTTATATAACCCAAAAATCCAAAAGTACATTACAAATTCCTAAATTACAATATAACGCTAGATTCATATAAAACACAAATTCTCCAATCCATATCACTAAGTCTATTAAGCAAATGAGAAGACGCCATGCTCTTGAAAGGTAGGCGGTTATTGAAGAAGAAAGTCCTAAATCGCTAATGGTAGGATTTATCAAAGAGGAAAAATACCTAACCTAACTTGCTAATGTGGTGTTAGCCAAGAAAGCCAACAGAAAATGGCACATGGTGTTGATTGTGCTGAACTTAACAATGTTTCCCTTCCCTTGGATAGATTAGTTGATCAACTCAATGTCTGACCATGCATTGTTGTGCTCCATGGATGCTTTCTCGGGATATAACTAAATGAAAATGGAACCAAGTGATGAGATTCACACATGTCATTTATCACAACCTTTAGTACCTACTATTGTAAGGTCATGTCATTTAGTCTGAAGATTGTAGGAGTAATGTATCTGTCACGCCCCGAAGGGTACCCTAAACGTGGCAGTCCGCCGTACACAATATTAAAGCCTAAGAATGACCACCTCAGTCACGCGAAGGCTTCCATACTATGTACAAGGCGTCTAACACATAAAGGAGACAAATCGGAATGATACATTTTATGTTGATACAATTGAGTAACAATGTAAAGGAAATACAATCCACTATACTCCAAATACAAAACACTATACTTCAAATATATCATCAAACTTCAATTACATTCATCCCAAGACTTCACTACATAAAACTATTACAAAGCGAATCGTAAAGCTTAGCCAAAAACTTCAAGCATTCTTATATCTTGCCGGAATCCCGAAGTCATTCTCGACTTCAACCATCTTGGTCCCCACTTAGCATTCTTGGAATAACCTGCTCATTTAAACAACTATTGGGGTATAAGCTACACTAGCTTAGTGAGAATTCCCTTAATTTCGTACCATAACAAACAAGTTATTAATCAATCATATGCTATGCATGAACAAACACGTGAGCAAGCAATTATGCATGGGTATCCGGAACCCACACATAGAACGGATTTACGCCCTCCGTATCTTGGGTTAGGAATGGTATTGAGTCTACACGACCGCATCTAGTCCCCAAGCCCTCGGCTCTTAGCACTCGACTCGGCTAGGCTCATCCAAGGGTGCATCCACATGCGCCTTAGTACCCGAGAATGAGCTCTGGCACCGGGCTCGTTATTCAAACGAGGCAATCAACGGACCATACCGATCGACCTGCGTAGGAGTAGCATGCTACCAAATGCAATATGTCCAATGTGATGCATGATCAATTTACTTTTTGCTTAGGTCAAAATATTTATACATTCTTTAAATGACCAACCAATATCACACATATAACAGGAGTAATAGGAACGGTGCAGTTATTCAATCAAATCATGATTTCGATAGGCTTTAGTATTCTTTGGCATACATTCATCACAGTCTCATCATATATCCCATCCCCATTCACATCGATTTTTATCTTGTTCCTAAAATTCTAATGCGACTAATTACAAGCACAATCAAGGTAACAAAACAAGGAGAAAACTCACTCAGCCATTGGATCACCGGTCTTCTAGTAATAATAGTCCGGTGGTAGGGAATCGTCGAACTCGGGATAACCTAAAAAGGAAGAAATACTCTAATCAGTATTTCAACTCAAACTAATCCAACGACTTCATACGAACTTATCAAATTCGTAATTCGCGTCCTAAGCGGGAATTCCAACTTAAAACGGCCATAACTTGGTCATTTTAACTCGGAATCTCGCAAATTTTATATCGATTTCTATCTACTTCGGAAGAGCTTTCTAAATACGAAGTTTAAATCAAGTTTTGAAAATATCTAAGCCTCGGAAACGATGGATCAGATCTGTACAGCGGTAACATAAATTCCGAAAATGCGGTTTTCATGAATGCACTTGAGATTCCTAAGTGTAAAATGAAACTAAATGCAATGGTAATGATTTTCCCTATTATGAATGTCATGATGTGAACTTTAATGGGTCTATGTTCTTATAACTTTTTAGATTTAAAGAATTTGAAAATAAACTTTTCTTAGAAACCATTTCATACCAAAGTTTAGTAAGTGAATTTACTACTCTTGACCACATCTACATTTTACAAGGATTTTCTTTAGAAAAACTCCACTTTGGTTAAAGAAATTTTAACCCTTATATTAGTTATATCCTAAGGCCTTTATTTCTTAAATAAAATCTTCATTTATAAACTTTTAAGTGGGTCTTCTACTAGGGGTTTCCAAAAATCCGAATTTAGAAAATTCCACTTTCAAGTTGATTCCTTTGAGAAAAATATATTTTATACTCAAAACTTTAAGTATTTATTATACCTATACCCTAAGGACTTCATTTATTTAAGAAAATACCCTTTTTGAAGTTGGAAAAATAGTGTTTTCTAACCATACATCCATTATTACGAATTTCATCTATATGACTTTTAGTTCAAAACTTCTATTGGACTTTATTTCTTGTTTCCAACATTTTCTTTAGAAAAAAACTCATTTAGACTCATGAAAAATACTACCAAACATTATCTATTACCCATAGGCTTCATTTCTCTTGTAAAATACATGTTTAGAAGTTGATAAAAGTGTTTTTAACCTAGGTTTCTAAAGTCATCCGAATTTACACAAGTTCATATTTTGAAAAGTGTTTTCCTTTTTGACTTTATTAACTTATCTAACCATAGATCTACATACTAGGAAGGTGATTTACTAAAGACAAAAGCATTAAAGACCAACAATGCACATAAACTCAAAATAATGATGAGATCTTAAATGCCTACATGAATATGAGTAATAAAATGGTAGATCTACTATATCAAATGCTTAAATGAGTTTTGAAAACATAAAAACTATATTTTTATAAAAGATCTTTGTTTAAAAACACTTTTTGTTGAAGGAGCATCAAGCTTTTGGTATGAAAGCTTCTTTAAAAGTTAGATCCACTTTGTAATGGTTCGGGATTTTTGTTTTGATATCTCATTGTTCCTACTAAAAGATCATGGGAACATGGAGTTGAGATATCCAAAAATCACTTAGCCATAACAAAGTTTCATGAGTGGAAGGGTGAAACTTTACTTACTTGAAGGTAAATGGAAGATGAAGAGAAGAATGGAAGTTGTGTGTGTATGTGGGGGAGCCTTAAAGTTTCGGCCAAGGAGGAAAAGAGGGAGTGGAGAGGAGAGAAAAGAGAGTGTTTTGAGAGCTTTTTCCTTTGTGAAAATGGAAAGTGAAAGAATGAGGAAGAGAGAGAAAAGTAGTATATATAGGAATGGATTAGGTTAAAGAGAGATAAAAAAAAAATTTGCAAATGGACATGGGGGGGCTATTCACGCCGGCACTATTCATGAGGGGGGAGAAAAAGTTTGATTTTATTTGTTTTGATTGATTTGTCTTTGATGTGTAAGTTAAATTGTATGGAAGTTTAAGGGACAAAATTAAAGAGAAAAGAGGTTGATTTGAGTGATGGTAAGGGTTAGAATTTAGAGTAGGCTAATAGGTAGACTAGGTAGTATAGGTGGTACTTTTTGAATAGTGAGGAATAGTTGACAAGACAATTTAATTTCCGGTAGTAATGAAATACGAATAAAAAGGCTATAACTGTATTTTTCATAAGCCGGAAAATTATGAAAAATATATTTTTGAAATCCTTATTTTATTTCGATTCAAATGAGTATTCATAAGAAAGTTTTGAAATTCTAGTTCCGGGCACGCTTTTCTATAATGGGTCTCGGGATGACCCGGAATTGAAATTTTCTTAAAATCTGATCTTTTCTTGGTTTGAAATATAATCAAGAACTATATTCAAAATTAGTTTTGCTTATAAAAGTTTCTTATTTGGAAACCAGGAAAAGCCGGAATTAGGGTTCTAGGTCTTTCTCACAACGCTTTGAACTAAACCGGTTTAGGGTTATTTTCTGGTTTTCGAAGTTTACTTGATTACTAGGAAATCCGGGTATTCATTATAAAATAATAAAATTGTGTAATGAAATAAATGAATAGTGCAAAAGAATAATCAATTACCGGTAGAAATGAAAATACGATAAAAAGGTTATAACTGTAACTTTTATAACCCGAAAAATTATATAACTGATATATTTAGAAATCTCGTGGAATTACGAGTCTAACGGTACTAATGGTATATTTTTGATATCTCGAGTCCCGGGACACGCTTTTCGAAGTCTGTATCCGAACGGGTTCGAGATAGGTCAAAAATTTACCAATCTGATATTTTATACAAACTTATATTACTACAGCTATTCTACTTATTTAAACTATCTTTCGGCCTCTAGAGTTAAGGGCGCTAGATTGCCGGACTTAAGCTATTGTATTCCGGTTAGGGTTTCCGGATGATTTTCCGGTTTAGACCTTTGCCAAATTGGAAACTTAGATTTTCTGTTTATACAACGTATTTAGTTTGAGAAATTTATTTTAAATTTTATTTTTATAAGTATTTAATATCTCTCACTGCTTTCGGAAATCTTGAATTGAATTATTATATCCGGAGTAATATCGGTAATGGTTACCGATATGATTTTCTTGAGTTTGAGTCAATTATCGATTTTTGGAATGATTTTGGGGAAATCTTGATTCTTATAATTTGCTTTGAAAAAGGATCTTCATAGTGTTTTGTTTTCGAATTTATTTTGCTTCGATTTAAGGTTTTATGAACAATTGGTTAACTTTAAGGATTATCTAATTTGTTATTTTGTTTCTTGAATTCTTCCTTCTTAAGATTACGAGATTTTAATTTCTAACTCGTTCTATGATTCTTGGGGGTTTGATTTGATCGTTAGGCTTTATTGTGATTTCCGTCTCTTAGGATTATTAGTCTGGTCGTTTGGGGAATTTCCAAAGTCTATATTTTATTATTGGTAGATAAAGTTTTCTTAATCGTGCCAAAGCCTAATTATGGAATTGGCCTTTGGTGATTTCCTGATCCTTCAAATTGTCATGTTACAGATTAACTTGCTTTTTAGCAAATTATCACTGTGTTTTATTTTTATCCCGATTTTTATGAATTATAGATTAGGTAAGCAGTTTATCTTACGTAATGATTTTTGGACTTAAGGACTTTTGTAGTCCTTATTTTATTTTAGATTTTCTCATGATTGAGAAATTTTTGGATTCGTTCGTGATTTAGGATTTGTCGAAATTCGGTTTTAATTTGGAGTGATTTTTAAGGTTTATTTCGAAGTTCATTTTGGAATTATTTACTGAAATTTTCCGGGGCTTACAGTATCAATAGATGGTTACTAAGATATTTAAGAATCAAATTTGGAAGAAATATGGAAGTACACATCGGCAACATGATTGTCAAAAGCCGCAAGAACGTCTTGTTGACCTAAGAGAGACTTTTAATCAACTCGTGTACTATAGGATAAAACTTAACTCCCAAAAATGTGTGTTTAGGGTAGCTTCAAGGAAATTCATTAGGTACCTTGTTGCCTAATGGGGAATCAAAGGAAACCCTGACAAGATACACATCATGTTGGACATGCCATCACCCTGGTCAATCAAAGAAGTTTAGAGGCGTATTAGAAGGATTATCGCTCTCAACAGGTTTATATTCAACAGTGCCAACCTATGCATAAACTACAAGATACTACCAATTTTGAGTAGATAGAACAATGTGAAGTAGCTTTCACTAAAATAAAGAAGTTCTTCACGAATCTTCCCATCTTGTCTAAGCCAATCCCCAGGAAGACTTATATTTATACCTCTTGGTTATCAAACATGCCCTCTCATTTTCCTTGTCTGGGTAAAAGGAAGAGACATTGATCGAAATACTACATTAGTTTATGGAGAATATTGTATAGTGGTTGTAAACCCCGATTTTCCTAGTAACCAAGTAAACTTCGGAAACCGGAAATCAAAACCCTAAACTGAATTAACTTAAGCTTGAGAGAGAAACCTTGGAACCCTGGATCTGGCTTTCCTTCGGTTTCAAACTAAAAGAACTTTTGTAAAATAATTGAATGTGGAATATTGTTTTAAATTATATTTCAAACCATAAAAAGATGTGATTTCGAAAAATTTTCTATTCTGGGCCTTCCCGAGATCCATTACGCAAAAGCGAACCTCGAAATTCAAAATTCGAAAAATATTCCGGAATACTCTCTAGAACCGAAATTTAATAAGGATTTCAAAAATATAAATTTTATAATTTTTCGGGTTATGAAAATTACAGATATAGCCTTTTTCTCGTATTTTCTTTACTACCGATAAAGTAATTGTCTTGTTTACTATTCATTACTATTCACAAGTACAACCTACTACACTCACAAGCCACTCCCTATTCTTATATCCTTACAAACACTCAATCATATTTTTTTTTTCTAAGAAATTTTTGTCTCTTAACAAATTATTACAAATTAAAACTTTTTATTACATAATTTACAAAACAAATTGAATTTAATCTCTCTCTCTCTCTCTCTCTCTCTCTCTCCCCCTCCAACCGGTGCAACCCCCCCCCCCCCCCCCCCCCCCCTATTTACCCTCATTTGCAATTTTTTTTATCTAATTTATTAAGCCAATAATCGTAATTTACTCCATAAATATACTCATTTACACTCTCTCTCCTCATTTCTACTCTTTCAAATTTGTCACTCAAGTAAAAATCCTCTCTATGCTCCCTCTCTTGCTGTGACACACACTCACTTGAGTTCATTTCTTCTTCATTTTCCTCTTGATTCAAGCCTTAGGTGATGAATCCCTGTTGGTCCTGAAAATAATCAAGAAGGGGGGTTGAATTGATTATTAACAAAAATTTTCGCCTTTAAAAATTAATCCCCTTCGGTTTTAAAAATGAGCACCAAATATGCAATTAAACAAACATAAATTGTGGAAATTGAAAAGATAGAGTATAGAAAATCAGGCAGCGATTTATAGTGGTTCCGCCTTGTGCGTTAGTCCACTCTTCCAGCTCCGAGCCGGGGACCCCATTATCCTACGGGTTTTGTTTCACTATATCCAACCAAAACAAATTACAAGCTTGTACAATTCTTTCTACTCGATTCTCACAGCTATCTTCTAGCCACAACCGATCTACAGAGTCTAAACTTGTAACTTAACTATCAAAAGAGAAGGCAACAACAAGTTCCTTCTATACAAGATAAAATATCTAAATCACGGAGTTAAAGAATGAAAGCTAAGAGATCAGCTCGCTTGTTGAACCATAAGAAAAATTATGAATATTCTAGGCAAAACGAAACTTCTGGATTTTGTTATGGGTTTTGTTCTGTAATTCTGGATAAGAAAAAAGAGCTTCTTTTTTTCTTGTGCGTGAATAGTATCAGCTTCTTCTTTTTTTCTTTTTCCTTCAACTTTTTTCTTTTTCTCTCTCTATGTAACTCATATATCCTTCATCTTCTTATGACGTTCAAGTACTTGTTTGGAGGATAGATTCATATTCCAAATATCTCAGCTAAAATCTATTCTTCCTTATCCGTTTTTCAAATTCAAATTCTGTTATGATCTTCAAAATTGGTTGCAAGTTGTGGATAGGCTTTTCCTTGTATTCCTCGGATGAAATCTTGTGAGCTTTATCCTTTTTCAAATTCAAATTCTGTAACGGAAGGATGATGATAAGCCTTGTTTGATTTTCGTTAAAAAAAATCTAGTCGTTATTTGTTATTGTTGTTCATCGTGATCTTCCTCCTCATCCTATCCAAGATAACATTTATCTTCTTTTTAATCTTTTGGAAAAAATCCCATGAAAATAGATGTCTCGGACATTATAGATACTGATAAATCACTTATCTTGAAGGAGAAAAACGTATAGAATCGGTCCAAACAAAGTCTGGTACTATTCATGAAGATTTCCCTCGTTGAAGACATTGATGAGAGAAAAACTTTGATGAAAACATTAAATCCCCTTGGATTAAACCAACTTAAGTGGAATAAATGAGTATATTACCCAAATAAACTCATTTACTCGGAGCTAGGTCTTCAAGATTCGTTTTTGTACCGTACTGGAATGATTTGCATCAAGTTGGAGAAGATGAACAGTGAAAATCACGTGATATAGAGCTTCTGAAAAACATTCTGGATTCCGAATACTTCTCATCATATTTCTTCTTTCTCTTTAACTTGATACTACACACTTAATGAAATCATTAGTTATCACTTTTACTCTTTTGTTATCATCAAAACCTATTTTAAGAGAATCTAACAATCCTAAACCTTTCCTATATTAAATCTTATAATGGCAAGATTATTCCTGAATATTTTCATGTTGAAGTCCCCATGAGCACTTGCTAAGGACAAGAAAATGCTACTACACGAATATCAAGCCATCACAAGAGTAGATCTTGTGTTTAAATAAGTTTTTTTTGGATTATCTTCATGTTCATGCATATAATAGTATAGTAAAGTAGAGATATTGCATAAAAAATCCATATTCATGTTTTCAAACTCCATTTCATGCATCATAAGTACTAGATCTAGCATTTGGATGTTCATATTATACTTGACATTCATGATCTCATGAATATTTTGTGTTCTAATGCATTAATGCTCATAAAGGTTTTGTCTATATATATATATATATATATATATATATATATATGGTAGTTAGTAGATCTTTAGTTAGATGAGACAAGAAACTTAAAAAGAAAAACTTTTGTTTGAAATGTTCAAATGAAAAATTTGTATGACATCAAAACCATTTTAAAAACTCTTTTATCAACTCTAAAACTTGTGTTTTATATGAAAAATGAAAGGTATAGGTAATAGATATCATTAAGTAATGATTTTTATAACTTGAAATGAGATTTGTTAAGAAAAATATGCAAAACAAAAGGTAGAAATAATATAGGAAATTTTGAGTTTCTAGTCAACTTAAGAAATTCGTAATTTTGGAGTATTGCCATGAAAACACCTATTTTTCCAAACTCAAAATGAAAGTTTTATTCAAGAAATGAAATCCTTAAGGGATAAGTATAATAAAGCCTTAAATTTTAATGTATTAAACAAGTTTTCCTCAAAGAAATCATTCAAAACTAATTTTTTCAAAATTTGGATTTTGGAATAACCCCTATTTGAAAACATGTTTACAAAGTATAAAATGAGAATTTTTATATAGAAATAAAGGTATTAAGTAATAGATATAATGAAGACTCAATTCTAGCAAAGATAACTAGAAATTCCTAAGTAATAATTCCAAAACAAAAGAGATTTATCAAAGTTAGGAAATTAGTTTTCTTAAAAGTAAATATTCTTGGAGTCTTACAAAATAAAGAAATTCTAAAATTTTCTTTTAGTAAATATCATCAAGAGCATGCATACATTAAACTCATAACATGCCATTCATGATAGGAAATCATCAATATTGCATGTATAGTTGATCCATAAAATAGAGACATTACAAACATTCACAAAGCTATTTTTTTAAATGGATTTTGCTACTGATCAGAACGATCCTATTGTTTCGTGACCCAAACATTTTCAAAACTTGAAAATAATATTAGAATTAGATAGATCTTTCAAAGTAGATAGAAATCGATATATAATTTGTGAAATTCCGAGTTAAAATATCAAGTTATGGCCGTTTTAAGTCGGGACTTTCACAAATAACGAGAATTACGAAATTTCTAGTTTTGATAAATAGCTTGGATTAGTTAAGTGATGAAATACTTATTAGGGTATTTCTTCCTTTTTAGGTGATCCCGAAATCGACGATTCCCTACCACCGGATTACTATTACTAAAAGACCGGTAATCCAATGGCCGAATGAGTATTACTTCCGATTCCATTTATTGTATGTGATTGTAATGATAGTTGCACTAGATATTTGGTAAAGATAAAATGCATATGCATGATGGGGATGAATGGGAGTTATATATGGTTGTTGTTGATATGAGAAATTGAATATAAGAATATCGAAGTCGGGTGATTAACCATTGCTTGTATAGATGAATTAGGATTGACTGTCTGCGATTATTGATTAATCACTTAAAGAATTGGTGTAATTGACTATTCGACATTGAAAATAAATATGGACTCATTCATATCATAATGGGGATGGAGCATTAGCATTGGTTGGTTGCCCGTGATCCTAAACGGTGTAAAAGATAGTTAATCGTGATCCATAAACGAATTAATGAGTTGGTTAATTTTGATCCACAAACGAATTTATAAGTTGGTCGACCATGATCTTAAACATCATATTTGAGTAGTACCACGGTATTCGTTAATCTGCTAACCCGAGATGGAGGGCGCAAGTCCATCCACATATGATTTCCGGCTAGTCATATGTTTGTTGATTCCATATGTTTGATGCATATCACTTGTTTGGCTAATCACTTGTTTGTATGATGTGTTATAAATGTGATTTTGGAAGTTCTCACTCACTAAGCTAGTATAGCTTACGTCCTTACAGTTTTATTTGTTGCAGCACGGATTCATATGGTTTAGACTGAGGCAACCTACATCTCAGGTACAAGAGCTAGGCATTTCCTCTAGAAGTTTTATTCAAATTTGTTTAGACTTCTGTAGGAAACCAAGAGACTTTGGATGACTGTAATAGACCTCTAAACAATATTCTTTTGCGGGGGAATGCCCCTTAGATTTTCTAACTAATTATATATGTGTTTTGATTTATTTTCTAATGCTATTGAATGCCAAATTAAACTCTTTAGCTCCATCGGTTCAAGTATTCTATTGTCGTAAAGGGATGCCTTACATCTATACAAGACTCCCGAAGGGCTAAGGTGGTAATTCGTAGTCTTATATTGCATATGGTGGACTGTTATATTTAGGGTACCCTTTGGGCATGACAGTGGTTAATCCGTGAGGGCTATTACTTGGTAGGCTTCAAGTTATGGCTACGAACATGCTATATCGACTAGCTTTTAGCACTGAAGTCATTTATCTAGCTGAGTTGGAATTACCCAGCTTATGTGCACAAGAATTGGATGTCTTAACCAACTAGATAAAAGTGAAGGCTAATTTGGACACCATTGAAGAGATTCATGACTTGGCTAGGTCAAGATCAACAGCTTACCCGCTCATGGTAGTAAGGTACGATGATCAAAAGGTCAAGCACAAAGAACTCCAATTGGGTAACCTAGTATGTTAAAAGGTAGAAGCTATAAGATCTCACGAAGGACAAGGAAAAATAGCCCCAAGTTGAGAAGATCTTGTTAAGGTTGTAGAAAGCTTAAGACATAAGTTACATTGACTTAAAAGGCTAGATGGTTAGATTATCTTACGTACATGAAACACCAACAACTTTAGGAAGTTCTTTATTTAATTTCAAAAGCATTAATGTTAAGTTGCATTTCTATCACTTTGTAGTTAATCTCTTTTATTTATTATGTGATGATGGTAATGTTCCTTTCAAAGAGGATATATTAAGCAAGTGTAGCAATGAGTTTAAAGTTGATCGGCTAATTACAACTAGTCATCCAAAGCTCTTCTCTTTGGACCAAGTAAGCTTGTTGATGGAATGCTGACTAAGCAACTCCTTGTAAAAATTTCTAAGTCTTAAAGCTTTTAGCGTAGGCTGGAGAAAGCTCATTGCTAGATGTTCATCGAGTGACTCCCATAAAATCACTAAGGTTAAAGCTTTTGAGCCTAGATTAGGTAAAGCTTGTTGCAAAGTGACAATCGAGTGACTCTCCTTAAAATTTGTAAGTCATTAAGCTTTTCAACTTGGACAAGGTAAGCTTGTCACTAAATGCTAACCAAGTGATTCCCTTTGAAATTTATAATTCCTAAAACTTTTTAGCTTAAACTAGGTAAAACTCATTGTTAGACATCAAATGAGTGATCCCCCCTAAAACCACCAAGCCTAAAACTCTTTAGTTGGACTACGTAAGGTACTTGCTAGATGTTGAATAAATAACTCCCCTTAAAATTGCCAAGTCCCAAAGCTTTTTAACTTAAATTAGGTAAGCTCATCTCTAAACATTAATCAAGCAACTCCCCCATAAAAAAATAATAGTCATGAAAAACTTTTCTACTTAGGTCTCCCACTAAACCAAGGTCATGTAACAAGACAAATATAGGAGTTTTGATTGGTATCTTGAGCAAATTACAATAATTTTCTACAACTTACTACCCTACGCAACTTAACAAATGAGTTGGTGCTTCCTTTTATCTCGACATATGAGTATGTTGCTTTAATCGACTCATCCATTAGTTCCTTGAAGTTGTTATAGAAGAAAAGATGAAGACGTTCCTTCTCTTTAAATTCCATCTTCACTCTATTGGCCAATCGTCAAAAAGTAGAAAACCTCCATTTAAGAGTTCAACACCACTCTTCTAACTAAAGCTCCTTCTTTAAGTAGCCATCAACCATTAGGAAATACTGTCTCACCGATCAGGAAGTGCCTACAATCAAGCATCATAATGGAAGTAGTTCACATCCTGAATGTTGATGAGACAATGGATGGAAAGGTTTCTCTACCATAGTTAGAGCCTCTTTGCATATGCGGTTACTTAAAGTTTAGATTGAACAAAAAGTCTACCGGGGCAAAAATGACCACCCCTGAGACTCATGAAGTTAAGATAGATGCAAGTAGTCTTAAAAGAGAACTTCCTCTCATTTGAAGGTATTTGCGAGCAACTGGGAAACTTCTAGCCCTCTACACTCTACGATCCTGTTGTTATATGAGATAATGGGCTTCAAATCCCCATTACATGCCATAGTGCAAGACCCACTATCTTGCATCATGTGTGTAAACCCCTGAAATTTTCATAATTCTTAGAAAATAATCCTAGAGGTTGCCATTTTGCTTCTCAATTTAAGCAAGTCTACTTGATAACTCCTTATTGGATTTCTGTAGGAGGCACCTAAAGATCTTACTTTCTTTCTCCTTCTACTCTACCCCTACTTTAAGCTTGTTGGTATGTTGTGACCAATAGCAACGTTCTTAGTTTAACTCTTGAACTTTAGAAGTCAAGGCCTTACATTTATCCTGATGAAAGTTTAAACGGCTAGTGAGGAGATCTACTAAATATGATTCCACATACCTCTTATTGGTTATATTAGCTCTCTTAATAGCTTCATTAACCTTCTTCTTAAACTCCTTAAATGACTCTTGAGCCTTCATCATGTAAGATTGGATTTGCTGTAAGGAGTCATATGTATTAGAACTTTAAAAATGGGTGAAGTTAAATAGAAGACTGAGGAAAAACCTTACCTTGTGACATTTTGACTTAGTGAGATCATCCACATGAAGTCCAAAGGCATCTTGGATTTGCCACCTAAAGAGAGAAAAAAATGAAGAAAATTAGACGATAGTCGATGAATTAGACAAGATAACAAACTTGAAAAACCTATGTTGAGCTCCCATCCCCCTTAATTGAGAAGCTGATCTCCCTTGATAACCTCACTTGGCATGATTAAGGGTTCTGAGAAATACCTTAAGCTTGCTTCTCCTTTTCCATGATATAATCATGGGTAGTAAGATATGAACCCTTCTCTCTATAAATTTTGACTACTCTTATTGTGTTGCTTAGTCAGCCTTTGTGGCTTCTTCATATTCTTAGCTACCCTCTTTCCTTTGCCATTCTTTACCTCATCATCTTCCTCTTTATCCTCCACTTCATGTCAAATAGCTTCCCAAAATCATCCCTCTTATGATAGATGTTGGTCCTTTAATTGATGCTTTTGCTTCTTCACTCAAACTTCCATCTACAAAAGTTGGTTAAAATAATTTTATTTCCAAGTCACACACAACTTAGCGGACTCCTTCTTCATACGCTCCAACTCCTTTACCTCTAGGTCAAAGTCAAACCACAGATTCTAATGTAACTTTTGGCCTCAAAGAGGTTGTCATTTTGCTTCTCAATTTAGGCAAGCCTACTGGACAACTCCTTATTGGATTTCTCTAGTAGGTGTCTAAAGATCTTACTTTCTTTCTCCTTCTACTCTACCCTACTTTAAGCTTGTTGGCTTGTTGTGACCAATAGCAATGTTCCTAGTTTAACTCTTGAACTTTAGAATTCAAGGCCTTACATTTATCCTGATGAAAGTTTAAACGGCTAGTGAGGAGATCTACTAAATATGATTCCACATACCTCTTATTGGTTATATTAGCTCTCTTAATAGCTTCATTAACCTTCTTCTTAAACTCCTTAAATGACTCTTGAGCCTTCATCATGTAAGATTGGATTTGTTGTAGGCAGTCATATGTATTAGAACTTGAAAAATGGGTGAAGCTAAATAAAAAACTGAGGAAAAACCTTACCTTGTGACATTTTGACTAAGTGAGATCATCCACTTGAACCTATTGGGATTTTGGAGTTGAGGTAGGGCAAACCTCCTATCCATGCTTTTCCCTTTTCTCTTGTTAGAGCTCTTCAACATTCTTATTAATAGTTGGGATGGGCACCATCACTAGAAAACCAAGATCTTCATGCATGATGGGAGAATCAAATAACTCTACAATTTCTCTATCAACCACTTGATCACTTGGACGTTGGCTTTCCTCTAGCCTATGTCATTATGAAGGTTTAATTGCTAGGGTAATCTAGTAGCAAGTTTGGTTTTCTTCTATGGAACAAGATCAACCATAATCATTTCTTTTCATTTTTTATACCTCTCTCAACCATCGAGAGTAAGATGAGATGCAGTAAAGATAGGATGCGATTCATCTAAATCATCATGGATTTTAAAAGAAGGGAGAGTAAGATAATTGATTGACCCTTTGGTGGGTTTTAGAGCGTCACTCGATCTCTCCTTATTGCTAATGCTTTTCTTCCTATCCTTATGAATGGAAACTTGCTTAGGGTCTTCCATGTTGACCAACTTCTTGAAGTCCAAAGGCATCTTGGATTTGCTACCTAAAGAGAGAGAAAAAAATGAAGAAAATTAGAGGATAGTCGATCAATTAGACAAGATAACAAACTTGAAAAACCCATGTTGAGTCCCCATCCCCCTAAATTAAGAAGCCGATCTCCCTTAATAAACTCACTTGACATGATTAAGGGTTATGAGAAATACCTTGAGCTTGCTTCTCCTTTTCCATGATATAATCATGGGTAGTAAGATATGAACCCTTCTCTCTATAAATCTTGACCACTCTTATTGTGTTGAGAAGACTATACCCTTTCTCTTCCACCACTCTATATATTGGATGATCTGCTCAATAGTTTCCCGATCATTAGCTCCAAGTCTCTGCAAGGACTTCATTCTAATGGGCTCTACTCAGTTTATTATTCTACAATAACAAATTTTTTCTTCAGCTATTCATGGAAGAGATGAGCCCCCTCAAACATCTTATACTTGTGGGTTTGAGAATAGTTGACTCATCCATTACCTCCTTGATGTTGTAGAGATGGCATATTAACTATAGATTCGGCTGTTAAAGTGAGCTTTTACACGAATTGGTATTAACGACAAATTCAAACAAAAAATGATAGGTAGACTCACAGAAATGATCCATGCATGCCCTCCTGAATTTTGCCAATGATACCCTTAAACCCAATTCCAAGCATTTCAAGTACACACAAAACCTAAACTAGTTTACAATAGGGACCCTCTCTTCAATCTTATGCTAACAAATGTGATATTTATAAGGTGTATTGTCAAAATATCCATCTACTATATCTTGAATCTCACTTTCATGGATTTGACTACCTCAGTCAATTGGCTTAGGACATTCGCAGTTTTGTGTAGAGCTACTAGAAAGGTCCATGGCTTGTAGATGCTTCACCAACCTCTTCATATCTATCACTATCAAGAGAGGCAATCAAAGAGTATATGTTGATTTCTCCACTGATTGCTCAATAAGAAATCCTACTTGAAGCCTCCATCATGACTAGGGCTTTGTAAAAAAACCGACCGAACTATGAACGTAAAGGATTGAACTGAAATTTCAGTTCTTTTTTGAAACGGTTTGGTTCATGATTCGGTTCGGTAAAGAGCAAATGGTTCGCAGTTCGGGACATTAAACTAAATCGAACCGAACTGTTTTACACGCACATATATATATATATATTTAAATTAAACATATTATTTTTACTCCTAATTGTTTCATTAAAAATTAATTATTTTTTAAATTTATTACTTAAATATGTGTCATTTATGAGAATAAAATTAGATTTGTCATATTATGTTTTAATTGTTATATTGTTTACAAATAAGATAGATTTTAAATTTTAGCATATAACACTCTAACTTATGAAATTTTTTTCCCTTTGTCTTACTAATTATATTATTTAGTTACTTATTGATTTATATAATTGATAATATGTTAGTTAGAAGCATATAAAGAATTAAATTTTGTTTCTTATATTGAGATAAAGTCTAGTATACCATTATAGTTCAAAATAATTAAAAAAAAGTGAGACTAATCATGATTATAATTTTTAATGAATGAAATCCCTTCTTTCCTATAAGTTTTACATGTGTATTTGGTAAATAATTAATTTTAAATTTTTTTATATTTGCATTAGTGATAAGAAATATGTAAGTTAACTTTTTTGATACAATATCTTTATTTTATGAATAAAAATGGTTCGAACTGCACACCGAACCGTTACCCAATAGTTTTTTTCGGTTCGAAAAAATTATGAACCGAACCGTATGATTATGTTCAAATTTAAAGGAAAAACCAAATCGTAAAATATGGTGCAATTTGGTTAGAGGTGTAAACCGAACCGAACTGAACCGTACCGTGCACACCCCTAATCATGACCCTTCCTCACCATCGAAGTGGTTGTACTGGACAATACATTAGTTCCTATTGATCCTTTGCTGTTTTGCAGGCTTATTGTAGACCCTTAAATTTTACGATAGCTTTATAAATAAGTTCTTAAAACCGGAATTCAAACCAAAAACCCTAAAAATTAACTAGGTCAAATATGAGTTATAGAAGCTCTAGATCTGGTAAGACTGCTAGAAACCTTAAAAAAATAAAAATAAGATAACCTCGGATTATGATCCGGAAAAAATGTGATATACCCTAAAAAGATCAGATTCGCTAATATTTCAATTGTTTTGACCTGTACGAGATCAGTTTTCGAATTAAGGCATCGACACAAAACAAGGAAAAATATCCTCATAAACAATTTAGACTCATAATGTAATAAGAATTCATAAAAACATCGATTACAATTTTTACGGCTTATAAAAATGTCAAATATAACTTAATTACGTGTATTTTTATCACTACCAGTAAATTAATTATATTGTTTACTATTCATTATTATTCACTAATATTATTACTATTCATTTATCTCTACTTTATCTTACAACCTATCTCTTATAACTTACATGCTTATTTCTTATATTTACATTTTCAATACTACTTTGCACTAAACTTCACTTATACTTTACTTACTTTTTTCTTTTAAATTTTTTTTTTAATCTCACTCTCTCTCCCCTCTCCTCATGCCGGTGCCCATGCCTTCTCTCCTTTCTCTCTCTCTCTCTCTCTCTCTCAATTTCTTTTGTTTTTCATTTATTTTTACATAATTGATTCCCTCCATTTTTCATCTATAAATACCCCCTCCCCTCTTGATTCTTTACACCTTTATTTTATACACTATCAAAACTCTCTGAAATTTCTACATATAGTCATCTGCTCCTCTCTCCCCCACGTCAATCTCTCTCTATCTCTCATACTCATACACATCTCAATTTCCTTCTTTAGGTGACTATTCTAAACCTCCTTTGTAGATTATGTTACATAACATGAAAAATATATGTGTTGTCCATTTCTAAGTTCGGGGAGCCTTGAATATAATCTAAGACTCTTATGTTTTCTTATTGCTTATCTTGTTTTATTTATGAGATTGGAATTAATACGAGTCTTGAGAAGCCTTAATAAAGCCTAAGACTTCCATTTTTTTTATGCTTTCTTTATTTTATTTATCATAGCGACTGGAGATAAAATTCAAGTTTTGGGAAAGTCTTGATAACAACCTAAGACTCCCATGTTTTATTTATGTTCTTACTTATTTTTCTTATTTTTGACATAATTTTGTTTTCTTAAATATTGATTTATTATATAATGATTCTTAGACTCATGTTTATATAAGTCATGGTGATATTGTTACTATTAAAAAAAATGAAGATAATATGAAAAAAATGTTGACGTCAACATGGTAAGGTAAATGTTTAAAAAACATAAATGTCGATAATTCTTTGTCGCTCAAAATTTTCTAAAAAATCTAAACCACAATGCATGCACAAATTTTTCTTCAAAGATAAAATTTTTTGAATAAGTTAATTACTCAACTTTTCTCATTACCGAAACTTAAACTATTTCACATTATTTAGAAGAATTTTCTCAAAAAACACATGAAGATTTATATTTCAGAAAAATAATAAGTTGGAAGAAATTCAAGATAAAAATAGGACAATCATGAATTTGAAATGAACATGAAACCATAATCTTTAGTTAAATTTCATGGTTATGAAAATTTAAGGTTTGCCTTGAAAACTATAAGGAAAGTTTTACTTAAACTTAATTTTTTCACTTTCTGTGAAAGAATATCTTGCGAAGTCTTATTTTTTAACATCACTAGGATCAAGCATAAGATATGATTTATTATTGAAATATTATGAGTTTCAAAAGTGAAGACATTTTTTTTATACTTGATTATCGAGTCCAAATGAAGTAAAAATTTCAAAAGTTGAAAACTACAAAATCTAAAAATTTTGGAGCGTAATCTATTCCTAGATATTCCAAACCCTTAATAACCGTAAATGTTTAAAAGAACCTTATAAATGGATAGAGCATTCGAAGTAGGTAGAAAATAACTACTCATATGTGAAATTCCGACCTAAAATAAGCAAGTTACGACCGTTTTAAGTTAGAACTTTTATAGCCAAGAAAATGATGTAAATAGTATAATTAGATTTAGAATTTTAAATATGATCTTTATGAAATACTCATTCCGGGTATTTCTTTTGTTCAAGTGATGAAGGACCCGATCTTCCATTCACTGAAGATTACTTTGATTATGCGTGATCGAAATGGAGTGAGTTATTCGTCTACCCATTACATTTCCTTACTTTTGCTTGTACGTTAGTTGCATTAGTGAATAGGAAAATATGAAAATGGGGTTTTGCATGTGGAGTATGCATATGGCATGTGTATTCAATGAATAAAGAATAAACATATCAAAATTTGGATTGTTGATTAAATTCCTGCTTAATTGTGATAGCTTGAATGGAAAATTATTTAGTCACCTTAACTTGGAAATTAATATTATGCAAAAATAAATTACTAAATAAATCATGCAAGGCACGATGTGAATCTCATTATGCATCTCGCTACGATTGTAAGCCCCGGAAAATTTCAGTAAATAATTTCAAGATGAACTTCGAAAATAAACCCTAAAAATCACTCCAAATTAAAACCGAATTTCAACTAGTCCAAAAACACGAACGAATTTAGAAACTTCTTAATCTTGAGAAAATGAAAATCTTTAAAAAAATAAATAAGAACACAGTGGTCTTCAAATTCAAAACCACGACGTACAAAAATTTCCATATTTAACTCCGACTTATAAAATCGGGTAATATAAAGCTAGAAAACAAATTATTAAAAAGCAAATAATAATTGACTTTCGAAAATATAACTCAATTCAAGAATTCCGAAAACATTAAGAGATATTAAATACTTACAAAAAATAAAATTTAAAATAAATTTCTCAAATTAAATATGTTGTATAAACATAAATATCAGTTTCCAAATTGGCAAAGGTCTAAACCGGAAAATCACCCGGAAACCCTAACCGGAATACAATAGTGTAAGTCCGGCAATCTAGCGCTCTTAACCCTAGAGGCCGAGATGTAGTTTAAATATGTAGAATAGCTCATAGTAATATGGGTTTGTTTAAAAATATTAGATTGGTAAATTTTTGACCTATTTCGAACCCGTTCGGATACAGACTTCGAAAAGCGTGTCCCGAGGCTCGAGATATCAAAAATATACCAATAGTACCGTTAGACTCATAATTTCATAAGATTTCTAAATATATCAGTTATATAATTTTTCGGGTTATAAAAGTTACAGTTATAACCTTTTTATCGTATTTCCATTATTACCGGTAATTGATTAGTCTTTTGCACTATTCATTTTTATTTTATTACAAAATTTTATTATTCTTATAAAGTCTTATATTTTTAGATAAATATTTTATATGTTATAGAAAATTTTGTTTTTCTAAAATTTAGTTCGTTTCGGGTCTTTACGGGATCAGATTCTGTTTAAGACCCAATACTAAAAATAAAATAAAATAATTTAATAATTGAAAAATATTTTTATTTTCATAAAATAATTTTTTTAGAATTTTTCGGGTTATAAAAATATTATTTATAGCCCATATTCGCGTATTTTGATCATACCGGTAACATATTTGTTAAAATACTAAAATAATTCAAATAATTATTTAATTTTAATTATGAAAAATCTGCTACAATTATTTGGAATAATTTTTCTAATTTTATTTTATTAAGAAAGTACTCTTACAACCCATCTTTTCAAGTACACCTTTCACACATCACTTCTTTTTCACTTCAATCTTTTTACACTTTATTAAATCACTTCATGGCAGATTTTTTTCTTTCTTTTGGCTGCCATTGTCCTTTAATTACTCCTATTTTGACTAAAATAAATAAATTCTACTCCTTCTTAAAGAAGCTACACATACACATTTATTACACAAATTAATTTTGAGTCAAAATTCAACAAAACCCTCTCTCTCCTCTCCCCCAACATTCACGTGCAGCACATCTATTTTGGCTGCCTTGTTTTATTTTTTTTCTCTTCATTCATTAATTAAAACACTCATTTCTCTCTCTCCTTCATTTACTCCTTCTTCCCTCTTTTATTCCTTAGCTTTTTCTCTCTCTTTTTCCTCTCTTTTCCTCTTCATTTTGTTCTTGTTTCTTACCATAACCAAGCTGCCCCCATTCCATTCTTAAGCTTCCACACATATTCCTTGAAGATTTTTAAGCAAATCTTCATCTCAAAGCCTCCATAGGTGATATAGGTAAAGTGTAATGAAGGTTTCATGCATCAAATGACCTTCCATAAGCTTAAAAGCTTAGGATGATGATGCCAAAAATGAAATCTCCTTTTCTCTACTTTTATTATCTTGTATTCCAATTATTTTCTTGTTTAAAGTTGATATATATTTAGATCTAACTTTTTATAGCTTTGATTTTTGTTTATGCCATAGATCTTGTATTTGAGTTGTTATTTTTGTTATTCCTTATGATTTATGCATAGATCTAGCATCTACATGTCTATCTTAGTGATTCATGCATGTAAAACTAGTTTAGAAAATAGATCTAAAGTTTTGAGTTCATAGATGCATTAGATTTTTGTTTATGTTCATGAACAACTTGCTATAGCTTGATGATGGTGGAAAGTTGTAGGAAACCCAAGATCTATTTTGTTTTCAACAAAAATCAATTTTAAAAATTCGGATGAAAATGGAACCATAGTTAGAAAAGTGGTTTTTCAACTTCAAAATGTGTATTTTTCATTTAAAATGAAGGGCTTAGGGTATAGATAACATAAATGAGTAATTTTTATGAGCAAAGTTTAGATCTATGAGTTTAAAGTTTGTTTTCATGGGTTTCATCTAGGTATATGTTCATATTATGTGTAGATCTTAGATTTGAACTTGAACAAAATTTGTGAAATTCGTATTTTGGCAAGTCCAATATTTAAAAACCATTTTCCAAGTGTCAAAATATAATTTTTTCTTAAGAAAATGAAGGCTTAATATGTGTATATCATCAAGACTTCTTTTTACAAGAATCAAAAGTGATTTCCAAAAGTTATTTTCAAAATAAAAATTCTATTTTCGGATTTTGGCCAAGGCCTATTTTGAAAACATGTTTTTCAACTCAAAAATGAAGTTTTTATTTAAGAAATGAAAGGCTCTTAGGATAGGATATGTAAGGAATGGATTTTCATGAGCTTAGATAGATTTTATCAAAAGATATAACCAAAAATGAATTTTGTAAATTCGGATCCCAACCAAGACCAATTTTTAGAACCCATGTATCAACTCTAAAACTCATGTTTTATATGAAAAATGAAGTATATAGGTGGTAAATATCATTAAGCAATGATTTTTACAAGTTAAAATGAGTTTAGGCATGACTAATGTGTAAAACAAGTAGTGGAATTAAAATGGAAAATTTTGAGATAGTAATCAAATTGTCAAATTCGTAATTTGAGATGATGCATAAGTAATCACTTACTATTTGAGCTCAAATTGCAAGTTTTATGTGTTAAATGAAGTCCTTAGGTAATTGATATAGTAAAGCCTTAAATTTTAATGTTTTAAACAAGTTTTCCCCAAATGAATCATTCAAAAAGTGGATTTTCTAAAATTCGGAATTTTGAGTAAATCATATTGGAAAACATATTTACAAAGTGTAAAATGGAAATTTTTATGTAGAAATGAAGGTCATAAGTAATATATATAATGAAGACTCAATTTTAACAAAAATAATTATATTTTCTTAAGTAATAAATCCAAAACAAATGGAAATGATCAAAGTTAGAAAACTAGATTTTTCAAAAAGTAGTTATAGTTGAAGTCTTGCAAAATAAAGAGTTCCAAAATTTTCTTTTACCAAAAATCATCAAGACCATGCATACATGAAACTCATTTCATGCCATTCATGTTAGGAAATCACTCATATTGCATGTATAGCTAATTTATATAGGAATATTACAAACATTTACAAAACTACCTTTTGGAAGTTGAAATTGTTGCTGCCCTAATCTGATCCGAACTTTTAAAAGCTTCAAAGTTTTCAAAACTTGAAAATAATATTAGAAATAGATAGATCTTTCGAATTAGATAGAAATCGATATATAATTTACGAGATTCCGAGTTAAGATGACCAAGTTATGACCGTTTTAAGTTGGAATTTCCGCTTAGGACGAGAATTACGAATTTGATAGTTCGTATAAGATCGTTTAGATTAGTTTGAGTTGAAATACTTATTAGAGTATTTCTTCTTTTTTTTAGGTGATCCCAAATTCAACGATTCCCTACCACCGGATTACTATTACTAGAAGATCGGTGATCCAATGGCCGAGTGAGTTTTCTCCTTGCTTTGTTACCTTGATTGTGCTTGTAGTTAGTTGCATTAGAATCATAGGAACAAGATAAAAATCGATATGAATGGGGATGGGAGATATGATGAGACTGTGATGAATGTATGCCAAAGAATACTAAAGCATATCGAAACCACGATTTGATTGAATAACTGCACCGTTGATATTATTTCTATTATATGTGTGATATTGGTTGGTCACTCTAAAGAATGTATAAATATTTGTGACCTAAGAATAAAAATTAATTGGTCATGCATCGCATTGGACATATTGCATTTGGTAGCATGCTACTCCCACGCAGGTCGATCGGTATGGTCCGTGGACGATTCGTTTGGATAACGAATCCGGTGCTAGAGCTCATTCAGGGGTACTAAGGTGCATGTGGATGCATTCTTGGATGAGCCTAGCCGAGTCGAGTGCTAAGAGCCGAGGGCTTGGGGACTAGATGCGGTCGTGTAGACTCAATACCATTCCTAACCCAAGATACGTAGGGCGTAAATCCATTCTGTGTGTGGGTTCCGGATACCCATGCATAATTGCTTGCTCACGTGTTTGTTCATGCATAGCATATGATTGATTAATAACTTGTTTGTTATGGTACGGAACTAAGGAAATTCTCACTAAGCTAGTGTAGCTTATACCCCAATAGTTGTTTAAATGAGCAGGTTATTTCAAGAATGCAAAGTGGGGACCGAATTGGTTGAAGCCGGGAATGACTCCGGGATTTCGGCAAGGAACACGAATGTTTGAAGTTACTAGCTAGTTTTATTATTTGCCTTGTAATCGTTTTACGTAGTAGAATCTTTTGATGAAGTGTAATTGAAGTTTAATGCCTTGTACTATGAAGTATAGTGATTTGTATCTGAAGTATAGTAAATTTGTATTTTCTTTATATTGTCACTCAAGCTATATCAACATAAAATGTATTACTTCGATGAGTCTCCTCCATGTGTTAGACGCCTTGTACATAGTATGGAAGCCTTCGCGTGACTGAGGTAGTCATTCTTAGGCTTTAATATGGTGTACGGACTGCCACGTTTAGGATACCCTTCGGGTGACAACAATTCTTCATGTAGGGAAATAAGGAGTTATAATGATGGCTAGTAGTAGTCGGGAAGTCTACATGGGTATGTAGGAGTTGAAAAATTTACAAAAATATGATGGTCATATGAGTCGATAACCACCCAACCCCCGATATGGAGAGCGAAAATTCATGTTGTATATGATTTCCAGTTAATCATGTGTAGTTGTTTGTTCATATAAATGTTGCATATACATATACTTGCCTAAATACTTGTATGAATTATGATAATGTTTTTGAGGAAGGGAATTATCTCACTAAGTTAGTATTGCTTATATCGATTTAGATTTTTGTTGTAGTTGGACTACTTATGGCTGGTCCTAAAGGGACCAATATGTCAGGTACCAATCAAGACTACTAGAAGCTTTTGGAGGAAGTTTGCATGAAGAAGTTTTGGCATAGACTTCTAAAAAAAATCTCTATAGTAGACTTTTGTTTTATCTTTTAGACTTAGAGTATTTTGACTTTCAAGGTTGTAATCCTTTAAGCTATCAGAGAATACCCTTAAAGTGTGTAAGACTTGATCCAAGGGTTATGTATTTATATTAAAAAATTCTTAAATGCCGTTTATCGATATCTGCTTAAAATGTAATACCCCATCGGAGTCTCCTGCTATATTGAAAGCATGCCTTGCACATGATATCAAAGCTTTTAACTGAAGTAGTCATTCTTTAGCTTTAATATTGTGTGCAATAAACTTGCACGTTTAGAGTATCCTTCGGGATGTGATACTTACACAATCTAAGGTAGAAATCCTAGATACTAAACTAACAAATTAAGGCACAACACATATGTAATAAAAAGACATACATATTATATAAATATAATATCGTGTATGGTAACAACATATAGTATTATATATAAATGTTACAGCTATACCATAATATTCAACAATCAATATATACATATATACTATACATTTCACTATACCAAATGGTAAATGCTATCAAATAAATAGAAATCATACTTAAGATGTGTGTGTATATATATTCTTGAAATTGTTTTAAAACGATAAATGGAATGTACTTTAATATATGCCACAATGTACGTATTAAACAAGTTCAAAATATAGATAAATAATGTATTGCATATAACATATAATAATTAATATATAAGCACACTATTTATCGTATTAAGATATGCATATTATTTTAGAATGAACATATGTACATAACATAGAAAATACCATGTATTATATATTAATATAAGAATACCATGTTATTTAATATGCAATTACTACATGAAAACTATCTATGCAGAGACAATAATATTTAACATGTACATATTCGAGAATTTTTTGTGTAATTTCTTTAAATAATGATGTATAATAATGTCATAAAAACATATATTACATTTTACTATAGTGCACATATTATAGTAGATTTTATAAAATATGTGTAATATGAAATATAACAAATTTTAAAGTTATAGTTTATTAAAAATATGATATAGCATATAGACGATGTATTATTTAAATAATATTTTAGAGGTATTTCATATAAAAAATGTAATACATAATAGAAATGCATTTGAAGTCATTGAGAAAGGTTGAGAGTACTACACCCCAAGTATATACATGGTCACATAAATGATAGTTACTTAATAGTGTTTATTAGAATTTATTCCTACCATCAAACATGTTATAATAGTATTTATGAGAGTACTGAATTAGAGATCATTATGCTAATCAATGCTCAAGTGAATTACTTAAGATATAAGCCCTATTGACATTTAGCCCCAATATTATATATTTTCTTAATTTTTAATAGTTGGTTTCCATTCCTCTTGTAAAAGAACTATTTATTTTATTTGAGTAAAAAGCCTATGAAAAAGAAAAAAATTAAATTAAAAATTTGAGGAGATGAGAGGAGGAGAAAGGTAAACAAAAACAAGCGGTAATTAAGAAACGAATTAGGTTTTTTTTTTTTTTTTCAACTATTCATTGGTTGAGAAAACATGTCCTTTTCACAACATCCACTCTAACACAAAATCAGTGCAAAAACAACAACTTTCAATGAAAACATTAATTAACACAAAAAGGTGGTGGAGGTGGTGGTGGTGGTTGTTGTCTCAAATATAAAAACATTAAATCAACACAAAAAAACTAAAACACATACATAACATGCATTAAGATTAAGATTACACAAAACACACCCCTTTACACACACACCAGAACAAGTTGGTTGGTTTTGCTCGTCTTCAACACCGAAATCTCAGCGTCACCTTCCACACCATATTCGTAAGCTTCTTTCTTCACACCCCTCCCCATTTCCTCTCTAACTAAATCTCCCTCTTTCTCTCTCTTTTCTCTCTGTTTCTTTCTTAAAGATTATAATATTACACATATCAATCCTTCAACTTTTTTTTCCCCCTTTTTCCTTATTATCCTTTTTTAGGCTACGTAAATATTACATGATAGAATCACATGTAAAATTTTTGTTTACCTTTTACTTTATATTCAAATTTGAACCCTTTTACCCATTTCTTTGCTAAGTGTTGTTGTTCTTGTATTTCTAACCACTAAGTGGTCGTTGAGATAAAATTCTGGGTTCAAAGTTTGGTGCTTTTCGTATCCGATTTATTAAAAACTGTATCCTTTCATGAAGGTGTGACTAAAACGCATTTCTTTTTTTTTTTTTTTTTCCTTTTGGGTTGTTTGTTGATATTTTGGTTGATGGTTTATTCAAGATATAGGTATTGGATTATTGGGTATTGATTAGTTTTGTGATCTTTACACAAATGTATGGTTTCTCCATTAAGGGGTTTGATAAGTACTTAGTTACGATCTTGTTTCAATCTTCGGGTTCTCAATTTATTGGCTTTTGAGGAGTTGGTTATATGAATTTAGCTGGACAAGGTGGTTAGCTGGCATAGAGGAGGAAATTTTTTTAAGTTTTATGTGTCAGCATTAGGTTTGTTAAGTGGAAATTTCTTCGTTTTGTATTTTTTTGGGTGTGTTACATTCAGTAAGTTTGGATCATTGAAGGCCCAGTTGTATGTTTCGGGTAGAAAAAGGTTTTGAGGATCAGAATTTTTTTGAATAGTCCGTGGGTGATTTGCAGAATGGGAAGAGTTAAGTTAAAGATAAAGAGGTTAGAGAGCAGTAGCAACAGGCTAGTTACTTATTCGAAAAGGAGATCCGGCATTGTGAAAAAAGCTAAGGAATTATCGATACTATGTGACATCGACATTGTCCTTTTGATGTTTTCTCCCACCGGAAAGCCTACCCTGTTCCATGGAGAACGCAGGTAATTCATTTCTTTAGATGACTCATGCAAGATCCTTCCATTTGGCAAACATATTAGAGTTGGCATGTAGTGGTTGCTGCTTTGAGCCATGTTCATTGCTTTTCCTTTTTGCTTTGTAAAGAAACAGGTCAATATTCATTGTTTGCATTTAATGTTGATACCTTCAGTTTCTACAAATCGCTAATGAAAATTTGGATGTCTCCTTATAATATCAAGTAAGCATATGAAATTATCTGATATAAAGGTTGAAGTGTTCAGTCATGTTTCAAGGATTACATTGAAATGTTTCTGATCATGCGTATCTTGTAAATAGTTTAATGTTCGTAAGCAAATCTCAATGTGATTGATGGTCTTGTTCTTCTAATGAGTTACTTATCTAATGGGACGTCTGTTTATGTCAGAACAACAATCAAGTGGTGATATCAAACTATTGATATAAGATTTTGATTTATGAGGAGCAAATAAGGAGAGCAGATTGGTATTGAAAAAGAGGAGTTGAAATTAATAGCTTGTCCCACAAGTAGAATTTGCATTCCTTTAGTGATAGATTTCTTCTGATCCTACTTCAAGGTCTTTCAGTGGCCTTTGACCATTCTGTAAATTAACAAGTCAAGTTTCATTGAGATTTTTCATTAAAAAGGATGAAATGTGAAGACTTGAACTCTTCCCAAATTTTATGGGCCCGGCAGAGGCACCTGTTTTGTCACATAAGCTAGTGGTACAGTCAACCAATATATTCTATTCATTGAAATCGGGCGTGCTGTACTTGGTTTTGAATGATATTGGTAAATTGGCATAAGTACGTGCCTTGCTTAAAGGCCAACTTTTCTTTTCATCGATATTGCCTTTCATTATTCTTCCCATGTTAGATTGCTTTTAAGAGAGGACATACATCTCTCTTGTAAACGAACAAAGGAAGCTCTTGGTCAATAGCACAGTTTACCCTGTGCCTATACCCTTCTCTAAAATAATTAATGTGTTTGATTTCAGCAATATTGAGGAGGTGATAACAAAGTTTGCTCAATTAACTCCACAGGAGAGGGCAAAGAGGTGATGAATTGATTAGTGAGATTCTCATTATTGTCTACTGCTTTCATCTAACTAATTTCTTTTTCTAATGACAGGAAGTTGGAGGGTCTTGAAGTAAGAATTCTCATGATCTCTTCTTTATGTCATCATATGGTTGTCTTTTTCAAATAAGCATGTAAAAGTGACCTGAAATCCAAAACAATTGAACTTCATCATGATTTCTTTGAGAGTGTAGGCACTTAAGAAGACTTTCAAGAAGCTGGACCACGATGTAAATATTCAAGACTTTCTGGGCTCGAGGTCAGTGGACATTTCTTAACCATTTGATTGTTTCTCCTATTGAATTTGTCGGATATCTGAACTCTCTCTTGCTTCACTCCTTGCAGCACTCAAACAATTGAGGTATTGTTCTAAACCAGCATTTATTCCCAATGATCCAAAAAATGTCCTCAATGCTCCTCTCACTTTAGTTTTATAATTCATATTCTTGTTATTCAATACCTTTGTAGGATATGGCAAATCAAGTAAGGCTTTTGCAAGGTCAAATTACAGAAGTCGAAAAGAGGTTGAGGTACTCCTCGGAACTTAATTTTGAAGTTTTTTTTTTTTTATTTGTTTTTGGACTAATGAGTCATCTATTTCTTTATTTTGTATAAGCAAACAATATATATTAAATATCCAATTGCAAATCATAAAGGATGCGACAACTCAACACGACTTTGTTAAGATTACCTACAAAATTGTATCCTATATAAATTGGACATAGCACTACAAAGAATCTATCTACAAATATTTAAAAGTTAAATGCAGAGATTCTCACGGATCCCGTGCTTTAGCATGATTAATTTCTCCAGAAGTTGTCAAGTGAAAAGCCTTGTTGTATTTAGTTAGAAGAAGGGTGCCCTTCCCCAAAACACTCTTACTCACACTCTTCCACTACATGAGCATAATTTTGATATTTTGTTACAAAATGGTAGACAATATCTCCACTTTTATGTGATGGAGGGTGGGATGTTACTGAGGCTAACACTTTCTTGTACTCTTTACAGCTATTGGAATAATCCTGATAAGATTGATAACATCGAACATCTTAGACAGATGGAAGACTTGCTTAAAGAATCTATCAATTACATTCGCCAGCATAAGGTAGATTTCTTCCTTCTAAAGTCAGTATTTGTCCCAGACTCCTAGTGTTATTTTATTTTTTTGGGCAGTGCTCCCCCTTTTGCTCATCTGTACTAGTTAAGCTCTTCTGGAGTAGAAAAATTACCATATAAAATTACCTTCTCTCTTGCAGGAGAACTTGGGAAAGCAACAAATTGCATCCATGGAACGAACAAACCAGGTATTCTACTTTGATGCTTTCTCTTTCTCTCACATGTCTAATTTTTATTTATAATTATTTATTTATTTATTTATTTTCACAGTTGGAGAATGGGATGCCTTTATCGTATGTCATGGGTGGAATGCAAGAGGCACAACCTCTATCATGGCTCCCGATAAATGAAAGCCATCCTATGTTTACGAATGAGCCACACTTTCTTCCACATAGGTAATTGCTTCAATATTGGTTATATCTGCATAGGTGATTTTCCCCTCCTTTTGTGCGCCGATGCACATTGTTGAAGAACTTTATTGTCAAATATAACATGGTCAATATGTGTATGACGTATAATTGTTTGTATGCAACATAGTCCCATTTTTTGTTACGAGCCTCTAACTAAATAAGTTGATGTGTCACAGTGCTATGGAAGGGTCAGCACATGCATCTGTCCCTGGTTGTTCTACTTATTTTGGCGGGGATGCCAAGACAGATATTGGAAACCTGACTCAGATTGTTAATTTAGCACAAGAAGGTTGTGTTTTGAATGGATTAAACAGAAATGCATGCTTGAGTCTACAAGTTAATGAGCAATTCCAATATAATCCATATGGTGGCCTTACTTTCCCGGAGGAAAAGAAGCTGAAAAATGAGATGGAGATTAATGTACCTGGACATCATGTAGGTTATCACCTTCCTGGTAATGTTGAGCTGTCGAGGCCTATATATGAAAATGGGCACCATAGTTGGGCCCCTGCACCTGCAGCTTGTGGCATGGCCATGTATGGTGGTGCATATAATCAGGTATGCATCTTTTATCATGGTCAATATTGCTTGGCTCAATGTTTTGTAGTGGATCAGCTAGCATCCTCCATCCTTATGCTGTTGTGTTTTGGCTGCTTTAAGCACCCTTGAATAAACATGAGCAAAAGCCAAAAGGGATGGCCTTTCTGCATACTTTTGTTGTCTTTTGTTCTTCATGCAATGCTTTTATTGTTGATCTCTATACATATGGCATAATGAGACACTGGATTGAGTTTAATCTTGGAATTGACCATATTAAATTTCCTCTTTTTAACAGTCTGACTGGATCATGGTGTTCTGTACTCTAGCTTTGGAATTGTTTTCCTGGTCTTTTTTCTTTATTACTTTTTATTCTTTTTCCAGGCATTAGGTGAAGCATTGAGGAAATGTTCGAGTTGCATTCAGTTTATGTGAAAATGTTGTTATAATGAAAAGCTTCTAATATTGATTTTATGTCTAGCCTCATCATACTGGTGTCACCATATACCATTGAAAAATCAGTTGCTATCTTTGAACTAGTGGTCCTTTTTTATTTTTTGTGTGAGAGTGCCCCAAATCCGCTGTATTATGTAGCATGATGAAAACATCTTTGCCAATTATTCTGCTTTGGTTGTAAATGAAGCCGGCTTTCCTGCACTAAAGCTCTATTGCTCATGTTCTGCAGCAACCCAACTGATGACTTTGGAATCTAACATCTTTAGGAAGTTAGATGGAGGCTATGCCAACATCCATCAATTTGGTGTTTCGCGAGACAGCTCTTTCTAATGCTGGAATATGGTTACCTAGATGGATGCTTGAAAGCAGCACTCAGTTGGGACATTATTATTAATTTTTTTCCTTCTTTCCTTTTACTTTGTCTTTCAAAGATGTATATATATTATATGTATACACATAGAAAACACAAGTTCAGCTAGCCAATATAAGCAAAGAATGTTAGGGGGGATAGTTTTCCAATTCATCCCTGCCGCGAGCACTTGTATACCATTATGAGGAACATCATTGAAGGATGTATATTAGAATCTTCAAATAGTGATACAGACATCTTTACATGTATCTCGCATTCATATGTAGTTTGATTCACACGAGACCTTAGAGAAAAAGTTTGAGAACTAAATCATGTAGAGTGAATAATAATAATATTCATGGTAGTTTAGTTCTTTGTACATGAGAAGTGCTTTGTTACAACCATGCTCAAATACTACTCAAAAACCATTCAATATGGTTACAAGCAGAAAATTTAACAAGATTGTCTTGTCCATTCTACAAGTTCATGTTTTGCTTTCCTAGCCCCGTAGTGTTTGGATAATGGTGTTGTGCCATGGGTCTGAAAGGTGCTGCAAAAGGTTGTCAAATGGTCCCTGTCCTGTCACGTTGTGTTGAACAATAAATCCTAAGAAAGCCAACATTGCCAATCTTCCTGCAACATCAAGCACAGAATACTGTTAGATGACCCTCTCAAGGGCCATTTCCTGTTCTGACAAGATCTGTTTTATTTTCATCTATAATTTGATCTACCAATTTATGTATGATTAATGTAAATGCATGGCTTCAAAGTTCAAAACAATATCAAAGGAAACAAAAAAGGATAAACCATGATGACGACAAAAATACCTTTTATTACCGAAGCAAAACACTTGTATCCTAAAGGTTAAGGTTGTCGATTCCTGAGGTGAAATTAGCCTAAAAAAAAATTGCAAATATTATACTCAAAGGTAAATTTTTCAGTGTGACGTTTTTATGTGGTTATTTTGGAAATTTAAGATGTTGATGTAATTTTGATAGTTTTTAGAAACATCATTGTGATTTATCCTCACAAGAAATGGTAAAACATGCATATCTTATTATGTTGGTTCTTGCATTATTTGAAGTTTAGTAATTACCATTGGCAAGTTCCTTCTCCTTTGCCTCAAGTGTGGGAGTAAAGTTGAGAGGATTGAAGATGCTACCAGGGTAACCACATTCATGTGGAGGCAAGCTGTATTGCTTGAAGATAGGGTCTTGGTTAACACATCCTGGGTTCTTGATGTCTTGCCATCTTCTGATCTCAACATAGTGGAAGAGAATGAACTCGATTACGAAGAGGGTTGATGAAGATGCAAAGTACTCTGCCTTGCCAGCATCATACCATTGTGGCGCATTGATGATGCCAATCTTGGTGAAAACTTCAGGCAGTAACATTCCTACCACACCCAACATAGCCCATCGGCCATTGACAAGCTCAGCTTGCACGTACCATCTCAAGTTTTCAGGGTCTTCTGCCAATCCTAAAGGATCAAATCCATTGTCACCTGGAAGGCTGAATCACATAAAAACGAAAAGCAGCTAGTAAGTGCTCTGATTTCTTTGGTTTTTAAATTTTATCATTTTTGTTTGACAGTTTTCACTAGTCATTTCAATGCTTTGTTTTAAAAGTTTCAATGTAAATGAAGTGTGAACGGCAAAAGCTTCTGAAACCATAGAAAAAGATGTAACTAATTTTACCTTCCATTGAGGTATGCGGGGGAGGGCAAACCGGGCAACCACTCGCCCTTGGCCTCAACTTTGAAAGAGCTAGTTGATGAAGATGCCAAAGTCTTAATATTAACTTGTCTATTAAGTTTGCCAGAGGAACCAGTAAGGAACCTAGTATTAGAACAAGGCCGGAAGACGGCTGCTGAGGCTTGTGTGACGGTGGCCATCTTTCCGATCCGGGCAGTACTACCAGGAGTAAATTAAAATGGTGGTGGAAGTTCTAGTAGATGGCTTTTCTGTGTGCATGGCTTTGTATTTGATTTTGAAAGGCATTCATGTGGTGGTTGTTCCTTGTTGACATCCAACGGTTGGTTTTGTTGATTCTTGGGATCCAAGGGTCGATATTTGTTGAGAGGGTGTGGTTTCTTATCCCTTATCTGAATGCCATATCTGCATATCCATTTCTTTGTTTCTGTTGGTTACAAAAGATGATGTGGGACCAAATTTTTATGCCACATGAGAAGTTAGATTTTTGCATTGCTGTACTTGAGCTTTTAGATGATATGAGTACCCAGAAATCTTTTTTTGGCCAATAGTACCCAGAAATCTAGCCAGATGTAATGAAAATCTGGCAATGGAATTTTTAATTTTGGGCTCGAATTGAAAGCCCAAAGAATTCGGCCTTTTTTATGGGTCCAACTTCAGCTTGGCCTTTCGTCTGACTTGAGCTAGGCCCAATGATCCAGAGATTCTCGTGTGCAATAAAATAGGATTTGATTATTTTTATCACTTTGAACCGAGCGTATGATTTGTTTTAGGATCTATTTCCAAATATACAACTTCAATTTAGTTTGGCCTTGTTTTAGGATCTATTTCCAAATATACAACTTCAATTTAGTTTGGCCTTGTATCTCAATCAAACCATTGTATATTACTTAATAAAATCTATATGCATGACATGAAATAATATATCATCATTATTAAATTCATTTAAAATAGGATAAATATCAAATTTAGTACCCAAACTTTGTGAGGAAATTCAATTTAATACTTAAACTTTTAAATAGTTATTTAATACTTTATTAAAATTTTTTTGGCTATTTTTACTAATATAATAAAATTTGCACTGTAGGCACTAATACTTCTAATATTATCTAGCACTAATAAATTACTTCTATGAAACGAGCTAATGGTACTAGTGAGATAGTAAAAATAGTCATAAAAACTTTTATAAGTATTAAATTGACCACTTTAAAGTTGCGGTACCAAATTGAATTTTTATAAGAAATTCATATACCAAATTTGACAGTTTTCTTTGGAAAAAATATGCATTGACAAGTTGATGAAACCAATATATATGCATCTAAAAATTTTAAATACGGCTTAATGATTCATCTTATATATATACAATATATATATATATATAACTAGCATATAGGTTAAATTTTGAATTTGTGTATATAACCTAAAATTTTAAGATCAGAAAACCCAATATATATTTTTATAATCATCAATCAATTATTTTTTATGACTATCATTTTATAGAAAAAACGTCTTTTATTTATATCTATAATATTATGTGCTTTTTCCTAAACAGTTTGCTTTTGTTTTTATTTTTAACTAGTTGAAGGCAGATCCAAAGGACAAAACCACCTAATGCAGGTAGTACCTAATTGAACCTTTAACCCCTAAATAAACAAATACACACATACACCCATTACCGATGTGAGACTAAGAACCCCGCAATCGGGGTCCCAAGTACACTATGTTGCACACCCACATGGTTGAATGAACGTAAGCATTTTAGTTTTTTTGACCAATTGAAGGGAGATCGAAAGGGCAAAACCACTTAAGGCGGTGGTACCCAATTGAACCTTTAACTCCTAAATAAACACACATATACTTACATCCACTACCAATGTAGGACTAAGAGCCCCACAATCGGGGTCCTTAGTTTAAACAGTTTGTTTTAGATTTTTTATTTTTGTTTAGTATTCGACCTTCAACCCCTAAATAAACACACACACACACACACACACTCTTACACCCATTACCAATGTGGGACTAAGAACCTATAATCGGGGTTCCTAGTCTAAACAGTTTGTTTTAGATTTTTGGTTTTGTGTTTTGTCAACCCTTCAAGCCAAAAATAAATTAAAAAGGAAAACCATATCTTTAGTTCTATTTACTTTAGTTTTGCGCTTACTCTTATGGGTAGAGGTTTGACGTGTAGTCAACCTATCTAATACTTGTAAAAGAATGTTTTTAACACTTGTCACTGATAGTTTGCAATATATAAGGTAGATTTGGTATGATAAGCTTAAAGTAGGATGCGTTGGATCGCTTCTATCTATCATCCAACCTTTTTCATTATGGCTCATATGCTAAAAGAGATTTATATTGGTCGTTGATTGTGAATGTGATCTAACGAATGATATTGATGGTCAAACTCTATAAACATCTCAAGTTCCTCCTCATTTGAATCAAAAGAAATTGGATAAAAACACCAAAAGAGAACTTTCTATGTTAAGTATTAACTATCTTTTTTCATTCTATTCTCATCTTCACATTCATGCAAGCGGTAGCACTCCCACCACCATTGTTATATGCCACCACTTAATAATACCAACATGTTGACTCCTGTTTCTTATGTTGATCTATTTGGTCTTAGTACTATGCAACTATCTATAGATAGTAGCAATGGTGATGATGGGGTGGTAGCTATGTGATAACGGCAACAACAAAGATGGTTTAGCTCACTTCCTTACCCATTTAACCAACTTGTATATCTTTATGGGTTAAATAGGCCAAGTGGATCCATTTAACTCATTTATGCTAATTGAACAAGATGTAGATAATACAAAAAAAAAAGAAGAAATTTTATGGGATTTAAAATATATTAATAATTAATTTCATTATTATTTTAATTACTTATATAAGAATAAGTTTTTAAAGATAATTTATTGGATATTATATGATGTTTAAAACAATAAATATATGCTTAAAAAATTGTTATAATAGATGCGTATCAATTTATTATTATTTGTTACAATTAACACATGAGTTTATCTCAAGTAGTAAATTCCAAATAATAATGTTGTATTAATAGTTATTTCCCCTATAATTTTATTTTATTTATATAAGTGGCTTAGTGGGCCAACCCAATTAATACATGTGCTTGCTGGCTTTGGCTCGTGGTTTTTCGAGTTGGGTAAAATTGACTCATTTTTAAACGAATTAAAAAAAAAAAAAGTTAACTATAACCCATTTTAAAAATTGTTTATCCCTAATGCTTGTCCAATGCTAATCCTAGTGGCCATCTATTTTAGCGACTCGCCTTCGGTTTGTACCAACTAACTGGACTCAAAATGACCCATCCATAAATCGATGGGCTTTCCCCCATCCATCCTCTTTTCCAATTTGAGGAGGCCCGCATTTTTACATGTTGAGAGACAAGACAACACATCATTCTTTAAAAGAGAAATCATTATTTCAGAGAGAAGGTGCCGCTTGGAAAGGCAGGCCAAGCCGTTTCTTCTCTCTCTCTTAAATTTATTATTAATTTTTTTTTCATTTTCACATAGCTAGAATGGTAGAGAGAGATAAATAGATTGTCCATAGAGAGAGTTCGATTTACCTTATAAAGACATCTTAATCTTTATATCATATTTCCATAGTCCAAATACATAATTTTGATGGGTGTCTCAAATACATTATTTTAATACACTACTTACCAATGTAATAGTAAAAATTGATCTTAAACACAAGCTCATTGCAATCACGTGATGAGGCATCATATGATAAATAACAAATATTCGATGGGTGGAAATTCAAAATTTCAAATTACCCATCGCTGCTAGATTTATAATCTGTGACTACCGACCCCATGTGACACATTTTTTAATTTCACCATGCTAAATTTTACTAATTACGCACTAAAAGTGATTAACATAGCTTCATATTACGCTTGTGTTGTGCTCTAGGTTTGGAATTGGAGACCAGTAAAGGTCTGGCCGAACGACCATCCGGCCGGCGCCACGTTGTAGGATACGACGGTGCGGCCGTCGCTGGTGGTGACACTGAAGGAGAGGCTCTGGCCATCAAGTTTAGAGTTGCTCTGCCAGTTCTGACCCCAGTTCCTAGACATGGGTTGCCAACAGTTCTTGAACCTTTGATGGATACTGAGTAGACGTCCCCAGCACCTCCTACGTTGGTAACTAGGACTAGGCTGAAATAGGGGTGTCCATTTATGGTGAACCTTATTCCACCCTTCTTTTGGCATGGCACCCTACATATATCATAGTTTCATTAAAATAATTAGAATATGATATCCTTAACATGGCATTCTAGACAGAAAAGAGAAAGTCATGTAAATGAAGTGACGCGTGTATGAAAAGATTTATTAAATTTTAATGTACATGTAGCATGTAGACCATAATAAAATTTTAATATATATAGTTTATAAAGATTATGAGTAATAATTATTTAAAAAATAAAATATTTTCGCTATCATGTATATTAAAATTTTTTATTGATGTATATTATATAAAATGGCATGTAATGCTCAATGAGTATTTTTTTTTCCTTAAATTTTAACAGAGGTTTACCATGTGAAAACTGGAACATGAACTATGACTTACCTCCTGTAAGCCACAGGGACAATACCAGCTTTGTACTGAGCAATTTGTTGAAAAACAGGTTGAGAAAGATCAAAATGGTGCTGGGGAGGGTTGCACCAGCCACCGGCATTGTTGGGGAGGGCATTGTTGGGTGGGCAAAAATTGGTGGCTGTGACCACAATTGATGAGCCGTGTATGCACCACTTTGCATCATTCACACACATAATTTCGAAACATGCACCACAGCTTAAGCCATTGTTGAATAGTGCTGTGCTGAGTGCTGCCGTGTTTGTTCCATAGCCTTGGGCGTACAAGTTACCGTACCCACATGCCCCACCTGAAATTAGAACCAAAAACTAACTTTAATATTCACTCATCATAAGGGGGTAAGAAAAAAAAAATTAAGCTCTATTGCTGTTTCACTTAACTATATATCAAAAAAGTCCTATTAATTTAATATCTAATTAAGATTAGGAGACATGCATGGGACACATTGACTATACATTAGAATTCTAGATATGATTAGTTCTGGGCTAAGCTAGTTTCGCCCTACGATGCCTAAATTTTAAGACATTGATTATATATTTTAAAAAAATAATTAATTACTCATCTTTTGGACTTACCCATCGTGCCGGAAGCATCACCACCACCATAAAAGGTTGCATGTGCATCAATCCATTGTAGTCCATTACCTTGAGCACATAAGCTTAAGCTCAAAAATAAAAATCCCACAAGCAATGCTACATTAATCGCCATTTTCCCTATATTTATTTAATAAACTTTATAAAAAAAAAAAAAAGCAATAATAATTATAATAATACTATCTGGTACTTCTGACTAGAAAAATTGAGACAACAAGGACCTTTTTGTGTTGGTACTATAATGTAAGTGTTTTGTGTGTTGAATATGAGGTGGGTGGAGGGTTGATTTATAAGATGTGTGAATTAGAAGGACAATGTCTGTGTTTTAGAAAGGGTGGGGGACCTCAAACCGCCAAGTGCAAAGGGTTCTTTGTCTGTGAAAGAAGAGCGGTTCAATCTTGAAGCACGTGGTTTTGGCTGTCTGTGCGATTTGTTGCATGTTGGTGGTGCTTTTTTTCTTGCAGGTGTAAGGTTCAATCATGATTCGAATATAAATGGCTGGTCTCTTTTTGGTGGTTGTTTTGCACTTTTTTCTACCTAGGTTAGACGGTACCTTTAGACATGTTCCGGATTAGTGTATGGGTGTAAACATGTTTAGTTACTTGTCACCTATTTAAGTTTGGTTTCATGTTTATTTGAATATTGTTCAAAGGAGTTAAAAAATGAGTTATTTGAATTAGTTATCAAGTTAAGAACAACTTCTACAATCTCGTTACGGAACAGTACTATTATTAATATCAAAATTAAATTTATTATAAACAAATTGGTGTAAACGAATTTAATAGTTATGGTCATGAAAAAGATTTAGACTATTCAATAATATGATGAAACCAGTCTTGTTGCAACCATCACAAGATCATAATTTTTTTTTTTTAAGTTAAGTTTCAAATGTTCTAAAGTTTAGCTTGATTAACTTGCAGTCCAATTATGTTCTAAGTTAAAATTAAATGTTAGTTGAGTTTGAATCAAGCATGTACATTATTAATATTATTTATTAGGATAAAAAATGTTTTTCAGATGAATAGAGTTTAAAGAAGTTTAACTCCTTGTATAGTCAATATTTCTTTGGGCCAATTTAATCATCGTCGAGCTTAAATTCGAATTGGTTAGACTGATTTACAATCCTAGACTGATAGATTATTGTTGCTTAGGCATTAATAAATACCAATGAACATCTATTGAAATTAAATGGATTTGTTATAGAGAGAAAATGCATTTCCATTATATTTATTAACTTTGCTCTAATAAATTGTATGCGATTGTGCCGGGGTAACATAATGGTTGTGAATTGACTATAATGATACCATCGCCACTTAATTTAAGGTGAGTGAATTAAACCAACTAACCCTAACGGCCGCAGCATGGGTCAAAGGATGCCTAGGAAATCCAAGGGATAATAAAACATTTTATTTGAACTGCTATGCACGTTTACTAAGCTTGCAAACTTATATTTCCGATGATTTTGTGGCAGTGTTGCTCCCTTTTTAATCCACTTGTTTCCTTTGATACGGGGAACCTAATGGCAAATTTGATTCCCATTTTCGGATAAAGATTCCCATTCCCAAGACTATTCCCGATTTCTTCTAGAGTAGCCTTGACTTTTCCGAGTAAAAAATTTGTATTTTAATCTAAAGCTATATAAAAATTTATTACAATTGACGTATTAAAGATATATTTATAGATTATAGTAAATATGAAAAATTTACTATAATTTAATTTAAGGTGAAAGTGCAAAAATTCTCTCTTAATTTTGAAAACCAAGGTTAAAGTATAGGAACACCAATCTCAAATTTCCTTAGGTAATTTGCTAATGTTTAGGAAATCTATTCGCACCGATAACAGTGAAATCCTTTGCATTTTCCTCTTATTTCAAAATATTGGATTACTTTGATTATTGGCGATAATTTTATATTTTTTATATGAAATGACACTATGTAATTTAAAAAAGTTACCGCTCTTTACTACTACATAGAATTATGCCATTTTATATTTAGTCAGATAAAATGCTGTAAATATTAACATTTCTTACTTAAATACATCTCTCTTGAAAAATATTTGTTTTATATAACTATTAGTAATCTTTCTACCTTTTATATGAAATATTATAATTTTGAAGAGTTACAACTCCCTAAGGTGGCTACCCACAAAGTTAAAACAAAATAAGATAAAATTAACTAGCTAAGTGATCATCATTTTGTGGTGGGCATTGGGTGGTGGGAGGAGGGAGGTTTTTCTAGGGGCTCTAGTCTTCGCGGTTCTCAATCCTTAATGGTTGGTAGTGGACAATAATGATATGGCCTTGACATATTCTACTCATATAGTAAAAAACAGGTCCAATGTTAGATAATACTAAAAACCTCGAAAGTAGTAGGTAAAAGTTGTTCAAAAACACTTATGGTGTGAATCCTTGACAAATAGGACAAAAGATTGAAGTGAAGGCTCAGTCCCATACTGCTCAAACTCCCGAACTCACCGTTCTAAAGATCACTAACCTAAGTTTTATTATGGTTTTATCAACCTAAGGTCTAATATAATTTAAAGCTGTTGCGCCTTCAGATCACATTACCCCTAGAATATATGTAGTCAGCATGCATACAAGGCAAGAAAACTTAGAGATTGTTGGAATGACTTATGATCTCCAAAACTACTAAAAAAGCTCAATATAGATGAACATAAATTCTCCCTTATATAAAACTTGAAATTGCAAAAACTAAGAAAATAATAGATAAATTTACAATCTTTCAAGATGATCACACTAATGAAAGTTATAAAATATGTTATCTTTAATGATTAAAAAAATATGAATACTGTATATTTTATATACACATTGTTATATATATTTAGATAAGAATGGGATAGTGAGCTTTCGACATTCAATTGTTAAGTTTGTCGTACTGTGTGAGTCAGTGTTGTGTCATTATATATCATCTCAGGTCTAGAGACAAGTTGAGTAGGGTCCAACCAAGTCACTAGTAGTTTGTCGTCTTTATTGAGTCTCAGTCTTCTTCAAAAATTGAGTAATTGAAGATTGAAATTACTAAACTAATTCTTATTATTTTATATGTGCTATATTACATAGAGTATTAGTAGTGTAAAGTTAAAAGAAACATTTAAAAGTTCAAATTATGAAAATGAGAAATAAATATTGAATAAAATAGATGTTTATAAAGAAATAATACTAAACCTAAACAACATCAAATTCCAGATGTTTTATGAAAATGAAAATAACAAGAAACATCAAACCAATGTAATAAAAGAATAAAATAATGTAATCATATAAAACATGCAATAAACAAAACCTGAAACATAAAATGTTTATAAAATAATACTGAGTTTCAATATGCTCCACAATAATGAAAATAGTGATAAATATGAAATAAATGTGATAAAAGAATAAAACAATGTAACCATAATACTTGCAATATATAAACTTAATAATATGAATGTTTGACAGTTGAATCAAAATTTCCTTAGAAATAAAAAGTAATAGCAAAACTTGAATTAAAATTTAATTTAGAAATTGAACTTAGATATCTTAATTAAGTTAAGTAAAGTAATTTATAGGATAAAAATTAGATAGAGTGATACGATCAAAATAATAAATAGATTAATCAAAATTTGAGATTTCAAACCTTCTCTTCATTTAGCCTATCTGCTTTAACAATATTTTTCAACAAATCAAATTTTATTATATTTTATTTCAAACTAAACTTCTTTTCTTTCAAATTCGAATCTCTAAACCCTTGGAAAAATTCAATTTCAATGTTTAGAAATTTCTAAACTTTAAACTTTAGTCCATTTCATAAATTGAATTATTTAATTCTTTACTATAATCAATTTAAACCCCCTTTTTCTTTCAATTTGGGAATGACCTAAACTTTTCAAGTTCATTTACCTAAATTTATAATATGTCCTATATTAGCTAATTTAACCTAAATTTCTATTTTCTTAGTTCCCACAAATTTTGAGTTTAACTGCTTACTCATAAATATTAGTTTTAAGGTTGAACTCAGACTAAACATCAAATTTCTAAAAATTAAACTCTTAAGGTGGACTTTCGATTTAAGTAAAAATTTCTATTTTAATAAATCATTCGATTTCTTTCTAATTGTTTTTAATACTTAATATAATTATTTGAAAGATTTAAACCCAAAATCCGATTAAAAATTACCTTCTAAATTTCACTTTAACCTTTTCCTTTACTTTTTCCTTTCCATTTTCTACGATTCCTTTTCCTTCTCTTTTCTCTTTTCTTTCTTCTCTTTCTCTCTATGTTTCTTGTTCTTCTTCTTTTCTTTCCTTCTTCAATTTCCAACACCAAATCTCAATTTTAAGAAGATCATGAGAGAGATTGAAAATAGAAAGCAACATAGAAGATGGAGATTTAGCTTGAAGAAGCTACAACAATTGAGGAGAAGTAGTATTAGGAAGACCAAGTTTCTTGTGTATATCAAACAAGTAAGTTAATTGTTTTCTTTGATTTATTTGTTACAAATGCATGAGTATAATGGGTAAATGCCAGTCATATAGAGGATCTATAATAAAAATGGTAGATTAGTAATATTTGAACTTATATACTAAAGCCTAGGTGTGTTTATGCATGTTAAAACCAAGGAAGTTGATGAAATGATTTGATAATATATGTAGTAGAAATATAATTAAGAAGTGTTATAAATATCGATATAAGTATGTATGTTGCTTTTTGGTGTTTTAATTGAAGTAGAATGAAAACAAGTAGTTAAAATTGGAGAAAAAATTAGGGGAAAACGTAATAGGGGAATTACAAGAATCATGGGCGTGAAACAACCTTTAGTAGACTCGAGTTAGATAATTTTAAGCAATAACGGGCATGATTATATGCACAGTGCCTTTGTTTTGAAAATTTTGATCAATCACAGGCGTGATCTAACCCTTGTTAGCCTTAAGTTGTCACGCCCCGCCCCCAGGCGACGGCAACGTGATGCCAGGGCAGACAAACCCACCGCTGGCCCCCAGTGGTAATGGCCGATACCACTATTGCATCATGGTGACCCCAACCAACGCATGCCTCAGGGTACCACGGGCACTATAGGTATTGTTACCCTCAGGCAGAGTTGAATCCAGTCTGTAGACTCTAGGATTCGAACCCCAGACCTAAGGCTTTTGCCTGCCCCAAAGGCAGCACCTTTCACCAGTTGAGCTGCAGATCAACGGTGAGAGGTGCTGCCTTTGGGCAGGCAAAAGCCTTAGGTCTGGGGTTCGAATCCTAGAATCTGCAGACTGGATTCAACTTTGCCTTGAGGGTAACAATACCTATAGTGCCCGTGATACCCTGTGGGGCATGCGTTGGTTGGGGTCACCATGATGCAATGGTGGTGTCGGCCATTATCACTAGGGGGCCTGTGGCAGTTGTCTGCCCTGGCATCACATCGCCGTCGCCTGCGGAGGCGGGATGTGACAGTCACCATGATGCAATGGTGGTGTCGGCCATTACCACTAGAGGGCTAGTAGTGGGTTTGCCTGCCCTGGCATCGCATCGCCTTCGCCTACGGGGGCGGGGTGTGACATAAGTTGTTTTTGAATTTCACAATCTCAAAATAACGGGCGTGATCTAGCCTTTAGTAGCCTTAGGTATTTGAATTTTTCTTGACCACGGGCATGATAAGGACCTTAGTAGCCTCGAGTATTTGAATTTTTCTTGATCACGGGTATGATAAGGACCTTAATAGCCTTGGGTTGAAAATTTTAAAGTAATCACGGACATGATTCAACTAGTAATCTCCTCTTATCACTTGCTTTTTTAAAATCATAGGCGTGATTATGCCCTTGGTACATACTGATATAAGTTTTAAAGAAAATTATGGGCATAATTAAAGGTTTGTTAGCTTCAGTTGAAGATTTTTACTCAATTATGGGTGTGATTGTGCCTATGATAATGAGCACGGCCTTGAGCATAGCCATGCATCCCCTATTTTGCCATGTCTAAAAAAAGAAAGAAAGAAAGAAAGAAAGAAAGAAAGATGAAATGAAATAATTAGATGATAGATGGTATGATATGTTAATATTTGTACAATAAGAATGAGTTAAGTGAATTAATAGGTTTAGTAATTAATGAACTTAGTTAACATAGTTTCAGAGTATAAAATGAATTTAGTTAATAATCTTAAGTTTAACATAGCTTAATGAACTTTAATTAGATAGAATGAATTAGATTGATTAAATTTAATTAATTTGGCTCAATTGATTTAAATTAAACTTAAAACTTATAAATAGCTTAGAAATAATATAATTGTAATATGATAGGTTAGACCATAAATAAGAAAGAGAATATGTTGTTTCAAATGTATGTTTGTTAAATGAGTTTTTCATATCAGTTAGTAACTTATTAAGATACATATATGAGTGATAAAGAATAATGATGTTTTTATGATAAAAGATTATAAACAAAAGAAAAGAAAAGAAATGATTTGACACACAATAGAGAACTATTCGTGTCTAGCGGGATGATTTTGCAGCTATAGTGGGGTTTCTATTTAGTGTCTGATCAAATAAGTTTTTAATATAAGTCTTTGTTCAATCAAGTGTAGAATAATGAACTAAAAATGAGTTTAAATACTAAAATTTGATAGAATAGATACTAAGAAAAGTAATGAGGGTTTGTTATTTTTTTTTTTCCATAGGATGAACAGAATAATCTTTGAGTTTCTAGAACATTATTGTGACTTAGCCATGATGACAGGTGAGTGGCATTGACCTTATCACCTTGTCTGTGTTTGTAATGTAGTTGTACCTATATTAAAATAAACATAATTGATTATGTATGAGGATTGGGTACTCGTTTATTGTTTGATGATTGTTTTGATTACTAAATCATTAAAATAAAAGTAATCACAAAATGTTTGTAACGATTGTGTTACTGATATTGATGAGTGATCGTTAATTGAGTGGTCACTAAATAGTATAGACTAAATTTTATTTGTCCTTCAAATTAAATGGACATGCACTGCATGATAAGCGTAACTTGCATTCATATGGTGTTCACTTCACGCATTATCTCCTCGGCCCTAAGGTAATGCTTGGAAAGTTTAGTAAATCTAGTAAGATTATCATTGAGCATGTTAGCCCACAGGAACTAAATAGGCACCAAGGGACATTGCCTAATGAGAATTGAATAGAGATGACCAATACTTAATGGAGTTTGTGAGGTTCTAAGGTGAAGCTAAGGGGTAAATAATATATATATATATATATATATATAAAACAAGAGTTTAAAAATAAATCCTCTTTCCTTAGTTCTTTCTAAGGTAAAGTTGAGGTTATGTTACTAATATGTATATATAAATAACAAATGAGTTTAAAAAGGGATCCTCATTCCTTAGTTCCCAATTTTTCTTGGGCATGAATTATTTATGCTGGTCCTTTAACCCTCAAGAGAAGGTGTAAATCTTTATTGGTTTGGACTAAGGTCATTTAAACTATGCATATCATAAGGTTGAGTGTCGCATTGCATACGCTTATTAATAATACTTTCTTAACATTTGTTTGATGTGTGGTTTGGTCGTATTATCACTAAGCTGTGGATTAGCTCACACGCCTATAGCAATTGTGTAAGAAAGCATCGGGTATGGGCCAAGGATATGCAGAGAGAGATCTTCTTTAGTGATGTCCTTGAAGATAGGAATATGAACTTAAAGTGCAATCCATATGTTTAGTGTTTAACTTTGAAATTGTGTAATGTAGAAGATAAACTTAGAACTAGATTAATTATATGTTGTTTGAAAGTTTTTTAATATGTAAGCTACATCCTATTGCTATTTTGCTAGTAGGGATACTAAATCTCTGAGGTTTTGGTAATTGTGGGAATTCGTATTTTCTTAGCTATTAAAATGTTTTTATATAATTAAAAATTGGATAGCAAATATTAAGTAGAGTTTTGCAATTCTCTAACTTGCAAAACGATTCTCATATCACGAATGCATACGTAGTATGATTACTTTAGGTTAATCTAATAGACCCCCTTTTTGAGGCATTACAATACAGGTTTTAAAAAATGGTGTGAGTTTTTAGAAAATTTTAATAACATGGTGCATGCGGTGCAATTAACAAAAATAGTTTTTGACACGATGGTAATGGTTATAGCTATTCTTGCAAATTATTTTTTATAAACTCAATTTACAACTTAACTCAAACAACCAAAATAACCATATATTAATATTAGAATGTCGATTATTAATCTAAATCATTAAATTCTAAGCCTAAGTACACAAGTAACAACCAGTAATCCTGTTCCTAATATTTATGTGAGCTCAAAAATCCAATTCTTAACATAAAATATTTAAATAATGTTTTAGAAAATATTATAAAAAAAATTCATTACCTACATTTTAATTCTTTTTTAATGAAATTAAACTAAATTTTACAATATTTTAAATTTCTAAAATTAGCATGCACCTATGGGTTAGTCATCAATCAGATTTGTCAATTGAGAAAGATGATTGATTGGCCTAGCTTAGCCATCTCCTCTATCATTGGTCCAACTTGCTTTACGAGGGTTTTTCTTTAAGATTTCCTCGTAAAAATCCAATGTTGAATCCATTATTATTTAATCTAATCATTAATCCTGATTTTTTTGGCTAAATCCATAAACAACTAATAATTCTTGTCTAAAAATTGTAAACAGGTGTCAATCTTTCTATCAACAATCCTAAATAGCTCTAGTTTCTACTTTAACTCCATTCAAGTTTGCTTAACTTTACATTAAAAAAAATTTTATTTCAAATATTTCATATTCTATTTTTTTGCTTCTAAATTATATAAGAATCCACAAGTAGAACGATAATAAGAATGGTGTTAAGATTTCCAACCTTAACATGTAAGTCATGATTGTAGTGCTAACCTTGTAGCCAACCAACATCACAAGCCATCATCATCTATTCCTACAAAATCATGAAATTATATTATGGACATGTTTATAAAGTTACAATTTCAATAAGACAAACTCTTATTGTTAAGATGTTATAGTCAATGCTCTTGATTTCTTATCAAGAAGTGTTGTTATCCAAAATATCGTATTCATTCAAGTCATTATTCATGAATTTCTATTAAGAAACATTATAAGTATTATCATCAATTCATGCTCTTGATAGAGTAGTAAACAAAAGGTTATTAGATACATTACTTTTAAGAGAATTCTTAAGCATCTTGGAATTCAAGAGGAATTTATTCCTTTTGAAACCCCAGAGGATTTAATTTAGGAGGGTTTATTTAGTGAAAGGAAAATGTTTCTAAGTTAAAGGAGATATAAAATGAAAGCATATCCCTTGGTTCATTTACTACAATATCTTTAATTTTAGAATATTTTCTAAGTATTTTAATAGGTAACTATGTGGGTTATTAGGCCTTATGGTGGATGTTAGTAGACCGTTTTTCTAATGGACTGATCCAAAGTTGTGACATGACTAAAGTATGTTGTTGATGACGTATATTATTGTGTTGCTGACTATAGGATGACACAACTAAAGCATGTTGATATGACACATAATGTTATGTAATGGAGTCAGAAGTTACATCAAGTTCAAAGTTAGGTACACATTACTCTAAGTTGTGTTGTTTGATGGCTAAAAATAAAGACAATAGTCTTGTGCATATTGCATTAGAATAGGAATGCATAATTGTGGCATTTGTGTTTATGTTTGGTTTACATACTAAGTTTTACTTTGCCTAACCCAATACAAGGAAGTATTTCATGTATTGATTATGCTTAGATGGTGAATTCATATAATTACCTTAGATAAGGACCAATGCTAGTGAAAATGGAATATAAAGATCTAAGTTGATAGTGAAGGCTAAGATTCTAGTTTTTTCATATAGATGAAGTATTTTATAGATTTTGTTACATTTTCTTTAATATCAACTTTTATTGAGATTTTTTTTATCAATGGACATACATTTTCTTTAAATAAATATTTAATGTGACATTAAATGTGAGTTTCGTAGTTGTAATATAAACTGGTAATTTTACTTAAAATTAAAGGAATACTAGAGAGGGAAGCAAGAATACCTTTGTGATGTAGCTAAAAAGGGAAACTTAATGGAGGTGATTTCATTTTATGGGAGTTTTTTTTAATTCCTTAGGTCTTCCTTTGTATATTTAGGTAATTAGATTATATTAACAAGGCTGAATATTTTTCATTTAGATTTACATTTTAGATCATGATCTTTAATTACAAAATTATATCTTATTGATCAATTTTGATATGGATCCTTCACTTTAATATAATCTATTTGGTAATTTACATTAGTTCTCTTATAAGATAAACTAATTTGATAGATAATTTCCAAAAAATTGAATAAGATATTGTTAATACACCATACTATAAGTTGTTGAGATGGGGAAGCCAAAGCACGTGTGCATGTGCCATGCCAATCTCATTTCTTACTTATGTCATGCAAACGAATAATATTTAATATATAGAGCTTGAATTGGCCTTGATCCAATCTAAAATTGTGGGCCAAATCAAGCATTTGTTGAAATCCCATTTTTCATATTAAGCAATACATTAGTGTAATTTATGTGCTGAAATAAGTTTTCATCATAAAGTCTACCTAACAGAATTTTGATCCCTAATTCAATCTTAGCCCAGTTGATAATGAGTTTATTTTTATTTTTTTGCATTAATTGGTCAACTAACTCAAGTTAAGACATCAATTAAAGTTACTACTTACTTATATTTATCTTATTTTATGATTTACAAAGCAAATAAACCATGCTTCTTCTTTTGATTATTTAGTTAAAAAAATAAAAAGTATTTGGTGATAGGATAACCTTACCAAGTTCAGTCAAAGAAAAGAATATAGGTTGGCATCATTTTATTCCAACTATAAGACTTTATTTTCTTTGTACCAAATTTTATGCACTATCTTATCCTCTTTTCATTATTACTATTATTTTCTTTTTGTGATTCTCCTTTCTTCCAAATTTGCACTTTTCTCTATTTTCTTATTTTTATGCTTTGTTTTCTTTTTTTTTTTAATTTTTTATATCTTTTTTAAAGCTTTTATTTTTGTGGTTTTGTATGATCTATTTATTTTTTAGTGATTTTTTATTTTAGTAAAATTAATTATTCTAATATTGATTTTTAAAAAATGGTAAAATTGAAGTGTCTACACCCCTATAGTGTCAATTGTGGCAATAGAAGAGGTAGACAACTTAAAAGGATTATGAATACAATTGGATTGACATGGGCGAGAGAGTGGCATTGGTAGATGTGTGAAGGATGCAATGCATAGATTACAAAATTGAAGATGAATGTAAAGGTGACCATGTTGATGGGACTTATGGAATATCAAATTCAAAATTCCATCTTTTCTAAACAAGATTGACTTAGATGTGTATCAAAATGAGAGAAGAAGATGGAGTCAATCTTCGATTGCCGAAGCTATCTTAAAGAGAGAAGGGTGAAATTAACTATTGTTGAATTTTTTTATTATAATATTATTGGATAAATTACACAAGAAGGTCACAACGTTTGGAAATAAATTCATTTGAGATTACAATATTTTAAGTGGTTCATTTAAGGTCATAATATTTAGAGAAGTGGGTCAACTAAGATCATCATTGACAGACAAGTGTCAATTGGAGAAAATATCATTAAAACTCAAATTGTGATACGTATCAATGATGACCTTAATTGACCCACTTCCTTAAACATTATAACCTCAAATGAACTATTAGAAACGTTGTGACCCAAAATGAACTTACTCCTAAATATTGTGGCTTTTCAATGTAATTTACCCTAATATTATTTAGTGGAATCAACTTGTGGTTAGTATAAGAAGGAAATTTGAGTTATCTATTAGCATATGGGATTAATTAAAGGTTGTAATAAAGAAAATATTTGTTCATATTCGCTATTATAGGGGAAATGCAAAGCCTTATAAGAGGTCCAAAAGAGTCAAGGAGTATCTGAGATGCCATGATTCGAGCTAATGCAGATGAGGATAGGGAGGTTATTATAGTTAGGTTCTTGGATAGGCTAAATTGTAGTGGCCAAGAAAAAGAATAGGTTAAATTGCACAATTTTCATGGCATTACGACATTGTGTGAAATTAGAGGATATGACACACATGGATATGAAAGTATAGTGGTAACTTAAGATAAGGAGTAGTTGGTGCAAGATGAGTAAGAGGAAAGATAATGAGGTTGCTCTTAAATCTGATCATAAATGCCTACAAGAAAAGAGGAAGTGTCCCATAAATGTCAGGTTATATTAGGAACTCTTACTTGTAACTATGATATTAAATGCTTTCATCGTTTAGACATAAAGCATATAACTTTTCAATGTGTTAATAAAAGGTTTACAATTGTGCATGATGGGAAGGTGGAGATGATGAATACTAAAGATGAGGGGAATCCCCCATGTAAAGACCCGACCTACTTAATCCCCTTATGATTAAGCATGCTAAGTCCCCAACCACATATAATACCTAAGTATTATAAAACACCTAAGTATTATATGTAAGGTTGTCTTTAAAAGATAAGTTTGTATCGACTGTTTGTTTAAACCTGTTACAATACTTACAAAACTTGCAACTGATGCTACTCTTACACATGAGTAGATCAACATATATATATACACACATAACATTACATTAGTGTCAAGCCATGATACTTTTAAACCTTACAAACTCACTTGGAAATAAAGTTTACAAGAAATAACTTAAACTTATATCACAAACCATGGCTTAACCAACAAGCCCACAAACTACTCAAAAATTACGTCACAAAAGTCTTTTAGACAACTTAAAGAAAACATTATTGATCATCAAAGGGAATTTCTATCCGTCTCACTCATCCATGAAGGCTTCCCAATCAGTACCATAACCTATATCATCATAGCACTCATCATCGACATCACCTGCAAAGCAGCAATATGAGCCAAAGACCTAATACGCAATAACATAAGCAAATACGAATGGTAAGCACATTAAACTAAATGCAAATGCAACAATCATCAATTTAATTATCTTTGATTATGTGAATAAAACAACACTGGAGTATTCAAACTTCAATTTAAACTTGGGAATCTGGGGTCTGAGTAACAGCAGCTGCTCAAGGGGTTGATATAGATAGTCAAGGGGTTGATATAGATAGTCCAGATATCTATATCTTCTAAATCTAACCGAAAAGATTAGTAATCTCATTTAGGGTTAATAGCCGTTACTCAACTTTACTTAACTTAATTCATAATATCATCTAGTTCAACCGATCTCATTAACGTGAACTAAATCATATTATTTCCTCTTAAGAATAAGCAAATGTTACCCGAATACTATCCACCCTATCAATCACCCACCTAGCCATTTAAAAGAAGTCACCATTGCATCATGGAATGAAGTCATTGTATCATGACAAAAGTGGCCTAAGCGCCTAACTACTGTGTCATTACATCATGACAGGTTTGTTGCTCTCCGAACTAGATTTAACAACTCAAGCACAACCAATTTCAAACAATATTTAATTCATCTTTAGTTGAGTTCATTAGGATATGCCTAACTTAACAATCACAAGCAAGTTGTTATGTAACTTGATAACTAGGTTTATCAAGCAAAAGATCGATATTCGAACTTAGTTGAGTATGGAAATCTGTCAAAGAAACTATTTCATATAAATCATCATTAATTCAAAGTTATACACTAATTCATATTCACACATACAATATATATATATATAATATATAATTAACTATCATTTGTCTATTTCATTTTAGCCCTAAAAGATTCATGTTTACTTAACTACATATATTTAACTAGCAAACACGGGTTTTTAACTTGTTTGAAAAATGTTGCAGCTGGAAAGGAATAAAAAGTCGACCTTGATATTTTTGAAATTTGCAAAAGCTTAAAACATAAAAGTTATAGACCTCTTTTTAAGCTTTCCAACGCATTTGAATCACTTCAATATGATTTTGAATGAAAAAGTTATGATTAATTTACGAAAATATGTTGTTGTAGGGGAATATACACGACCCCGTGTATGTCAGTAGTGTATATCCATGTGCAAAGAATCTTACCTACTGTAGAGTCACGAGTGGATATACACAACCCGTGTATGTGGGTAGTGTATATCTAGAACGCTTTATTTCAAGCTTTTGATCTGTCACGGGTCTCCCTACACGACCCTTGTATGTCATGTTTCCCCTGTTTTGAAATTCTTTCCCTTCCTTTACATCTTTTATCAATTTTTACACATTTTATCTCCATCAAAATCATACAAGCTAGTTTCCATGCTTCTAACACTTCTATATTCATTTAACAACATCAAACACCATCAACTCTTTTCAAAACCCCATATTCACTATTCATCATCTTCCTCATACACCCATCTCCTATCAAACATTAAACCAACAACTACAACACACTCCAAAACTTATTCACCTCCATTAATTAACATGAATGATGAAAATCGTATTCAAACCATTATGAAACTACTAAGGCAAAAAATCATTCTTGTGCTTAAACAAAGAAGATAACAACCATGAAAGCATGCAAATTAACCTTGAGAAGCTTTAACTTGATAATTGAGTCTTGAGGAAAGAAATGCTTGACAAATTGAGCAAGAGAAATTAGAAGGAAAAGATGAAATGGAGGGGAACAAAGGCACCATAACTTTTTGGTTTGTTTTGGCTTGTAAACCTTGCCAAATAAAAGTTGTAATTATTCTTTAAGCTTGGACTTTTTTATGGCAGACTTTTTAGAGAAATAAAAAGGGATTTGTGCTTTATTTTTGGCTTTGTTTTGGGCTTGGTTTAGGCTTTGTTTGGGCTAAAATTTCTGCTATATCAAGTTTTGGTTTTGGGATGGTTTTGTTCTTTGAAAACTCAACTTAACATGCATTGAAACAATAATAAACAATAATATCAAACACACTAACACACTATATTTATTTTTAACACATATAACTTATCAACCATTTTTTATAATAGAAGTAATTTTAATAATAGCAAACATACACAACACCTTCACACACAAATCACAGAATACACTACTAATACTAAATTACACAAACTCATTAAATTCTATTCAATTAAATACTTAACAAAATTCATCATTCAATTAAGTTAACATATATATATATATTATATTAAGTTATGCATAAAAGTTAAGCTATTTCACCTCAGCTACAAATATTAGTGATGAAGCAATAATACAGATGGTTGAAAGGAATCTTGTAGTGATAAGATGCACTTTTAATACTCTAGTAAAGATGGAAGAAGTATGAATAATAAAGGATGAACATTTTTGTACACATTGTCTAGTTCAAGATAAGATATGTGTAGATAGAGCTGGGCATATGGGCCAAAGCCCGCGGGCCGGCCCGTTGACCCACTTAAAAAAGTGGGATGCGGCCAAAAAATTTTGGCCCATTTAAAAACGGGCCAAAATTTACTCGGCCCGTTAGCCCGCGGGCCAAAAGCGGGCTGGCCCGCGGGCCAAAAGTTAAAACTTAAAAAAAAAATCTCTTATTTTACAAGACTGCACAACATCCGTCTTTCATGAAACCATTTAAGGGTTTTTGAAACCCAATTTTGTATATTCTTCAAGAGCAGGAAAATAGTTATCTCAATTTCCCATTCGCATGTTACCATTTCAAAACATGTCCTTTTCATAATATATATAATATTGGGATTTATATTATTCTTTTAATCGTATACATATATATTAGTATTTCCATGATCCATTAGCAGAACTGCACTCAGTATCATTTAAACGATTATATATATATAAATTAATATAACAAAATATTTTACCAATCTGAAAATAAATTAAACGATCTTATCCACGAGATATTATAAAACAACCAATACATATCAATCCGACATTCACGAGGATAATAGACATAGTTTCCTCCCTTCATCCAATGTCAATTATTATACGATGATGTCCGCAGAATCCGTTTGGCATTGCTTTATTTGGTACCTGTCTTGTAATTGTAATTACATGTGATCTCACCGCCTGTCTGCCCGTTTCTCTACCGTCCATTTTCAAAACATGTTCTGAAAGTTAAGTAGAATAATAATTCCTTCTCTATTACTGTATTGTTCAACCCTATCCTATATTATTCCCACTAATTAGTAATCACATCCTAGTGTCCACCTATTTGTCTATATTGATCCAATTTATCTTTAAGTCAAGTTTTTTAGGGTCAATTTGACCTAATTCAATAACTTAGTCTCGCACTAACAACTTCAGAAATTAAAAAAAAAAAAGGGACATAAAATGCGGGCTAAACGGGCCAGCAAACAGGCCAGCCCGTTAGCCCGCGGGCTAAATGCGGGCCGGGCCCGGGCCAAGTGATTTTGGCCCGTTTTTAAAACGGACCAAAATTTTCTGGCCCTTTTTAAAACGGGCCAAAATTTTCTGGCCCGTTTAGCCCGCGGGCCGGCCCGGCCCGCCAGGCCCGTATGCCCAGCTCTATGTGTAGATGGTCATATTTGTAATTAAGCTTTTAACCCAATTTAATGCTATGAGCCAATCTTCTAGGTTGGTGATAGGGTTTAAAAGATCGTGTTCAATAAGGGATGTAGTAGGGAGATTTGGCTTGGTAGGCTCAGAATAGGGATTGTTAGACTAATTCATTTCACTCTCGACCTAATTCAGTTTTTTTGTGCATGAAAAGCAAACTTTAAATTATGGGCTAATTTGAGCTTTGTTTGGCTAAAATATGACTTATATAGAACAAAATAAGCCTACTTCTATTTTATATTAGATATTGGCTATTTTAATAAGAATATAGGCTCCTTTTTTATATTATAAAAGTCCTCATTGTATTCGAAGCTCATATCCAAAGCCTATGCTCGCATATATAAAAGAAGGAATGGATTTTGGTTGTTGGATTCTTGGAAAAAATCCAACGGTCGCATGCAATACTTCATCTCAACCATTCATCTAGGAGTTATCTAACGGCTACCATCAGTGTCTAGTATCTATAAATAAGAGGCTTCTTCTCTCATTTGGAGTCATTATGCATATTACTAAGATTGAGAGTAACGCGGAAACTTTGTCGAAATAATCCATAAAAAATCAAAGCAACTAATTTACAGAGAACGAGTTAAGAATGATCAAATCTATCTGATTTGATTTTTTGCCACACTCGCGCACTCGAGAAACTAGATTTGCCTATTCCTCCTTCCATGCCTCTCCTACGGCATCTGTACAAGTGTCTTCAGTTTAGGACTTCTCTCAGATTGACGCTATGCTTATTACATATGATCGGCCAGCTGTCGTAGTTCCACTATACAATATGTAATATTATCATTGATGAGGATTATTGCACTAATGTCGCTAGTGTGATATAGGTTAATATGATGAATTTACTTACTATAAAATACCTTCATCTATATTATTGCAATGGTTTAATGATAGTGTAAAGGTAGGGGTGAATAGACATGCTCTTATTGCATTTTAGATTGGAAGAAATAATGACGTCTTATGTGATGTTTTACCAATTCATACAAGCCAACTTGGTAGTATGTTCAGACAGCAAATTATGTTGGGTTTAGGACTCTTATGGCAATGATTTCGAGACAGGTTTAGGAGATCAATTGAAGTTAAGAGAGGAAATCCAGTTGGAAAGAGGAAGTATGCTCGAAAGTGTATAGAACTATAGAAGGAACAACAAAAGTCCAATAAAAATTGAATATTAAAAGGACCAAGAAAGAATGGGAGTTAGAGAATAAAAGTTCGTTCTATGCCAATGAGTAATGAGTGTGTTAGAGCGTAAGTAAGCATATACTATTGATAGTGCTATTTCACTTAGCATTTCTTGCATTTTGCAAGAACACTCCCTATCAATTTTGAAGATGCTTATGAACAAGATGGTAAAGAAGCCACAATAGTGTATTCAAGTTAGTTTTCAAATTACATCAATTTAGTTCATTTTACACTCAAAGATAATCAATTTGGAAAAATACAAGAGGACCGACCAAAGCAAACCAAAATATGATCAAGTTGGTTAGAGTGGAGGCCAATTTACCTTTGTTGACCCCTTGAGCTAGCTTTATTAAAATTTTTCTTATGTATTCATTTTCTTTAGTTTTATTCTTTTGTTATTTGGTTTTTGTTCTTGTGTTTTGTTTTCCACGGTTATTAGGACTAATTTAATTTTGAAAGTTTTGTATTGCCATATAATGTCCTAGCTTGTTAGAAGATTATATATTATGTTTCTTTTTTATGTTAAGATTTTTAAGGTTCATATATATTTATAAATATATGCAAGTCAATTATTGAGCGAAATATGTACAAAGTTGGATAATACTTCTTGTCTTTTCTAAACTTATCAAGAATTAATTTCTACGGCATTCATTCACTATCGAAGTTCCTGACCTTTGTAGAGACGATAGGTTTACTGAGATTCAGTCCAGACACTTTATACCAAGATTTTTGGGATACATACGGCAGATTCACAATTAATAAAAACATGTGATTCTAGGTTTTCTAAATGGTTTAAGGTCTCATTCCTGCTTTAATTTGGTTTTATTTTTTCAAAGCTTTTGCATCTCCATTATATATAAGTGATAATTTAATTGATAACATAATTCTATTAAGTATATTTAATTACACGATATATAGAAAATAATATTAAATATGTTTAAAGCAAAAAATTGTTTAAACTCTAATTATTTAGAAGCTAATACATATTAAATATGGAGTTAATTGATTTTTTTATTTTAAAATTTATAAACTGTTGTGAATTCTAATATTCAAGTAAAGAAAAAAATGGCAAATATTAAAACTAAAATATGAATTATGACCTTTTGTTATGATCATTTTCATACACTGATAGGTTTATTTATAGGTTAGCACACCCTAACATTTTATCTTACTAATTATTAGTAAAATTAACGAAACCGTTTGTTCCATGCTTCCTGACAAATGCTAGTCCTAGTCCCTACGTTAAGACGATGCCAGTATACATCATCTATGGATAGAGGTCATCACGGGATGGTTCTAAACCGCAAATTGCCCCACAACGTTTCTGACGATTCCGTACCCGGGAACCGCCTCATCGGGAAGGTTAAGAACCGGTGGGTCCTCCGCAAGGAATGGGCGGCTCTTCCGGGTCGAGAACCGCCATCCCAGACCTGGAACCGGCGGTTTCGACCTAGCGTGTATAGACAATTAAAAAAAAAATGATTTATGGGTAGTTATTTGTTGTTGTTGTTGCAGTTAGTGTGTTCATGTTGTTGTGGAAGTAATATGTAATGTCTGGCGCAATGAAATTTGTTTATTATCGTTTGCTTGTATATTAATCAACTACTATGTGTTCCGTAATTGTGTTTATTATTTGCTAACTATTATATTTTATTTGAAAATTTTTAAATGTTTATTTTGGGTATAAATAAGTTGTAATTGCTTTTGTTGATTTTAGGGTTTTTTTTTCATTTTTCGATTAATATATAAAAAATGGTTTACGGTTCGTGTAGAACTGGAACCGGAACCGGAACCGGAACCGGAACCGCCTCGACTTTGGCGATCTGGTTCCGGTTCTGGTCCGGAGTCGACCCGAACCGTGCCGACATCTATATGCAGACAACATTGGAAAATTTTGCTGCATTTAAGTTTTCGAATTCATGAACTGATTAACTATTTCATTTCTATTATAAAAGCCAGAATAGTAATTTTTGAAAATTAATTATTTCGGCTTTGAAGGAGGTAGAACCGTAATTTCATTCTACCCTCATTAATAATTATTACTAAAATTATATTTTTATCTTTTAATATATTTATTATATTCATTATAAACGAATCTATCATTATGCTATTTATTCCATTCTATTCCCTCTTACTTTGATTCATTCCATTCCATAACAGTTTTTGCATGCATACCAAACATGACTTTGCCCATCTACTTACATAGGTGTAAAATGATGCGTGTAAACCCCAGGAATTTCCACAGTATGAGATGACTCTAATTTAAAAGTTATGAACTAACTAGTAAACCTAGAAGTTACCAAAAACCTAAGATTAGATACATAACTTGAATTTGGCCAAATTAGGATCCATAAATTAAATAAAGTACTTCTTTGACCTCAACTGATACCAAAAATGAGATTTCGTATCCTGAATTGATAATTCAAGAGATGATTAAAGGAAACTTCAAATCCGGAACCCGAATCCTTGTCAAACATACAGATTAAACAGAAAAACCTAAGTATAGAAATTAAGTGATTACATTTGTACCCAACAGAGACCTGAAATTAAAATAAGGATTAGTAATGAACCTGTACTTGGATTTAAACCCTAAAATTCGAGACTCCTAGTTAGCAATAAACTATATTGATAAGATTTCATAGTAGGTATCCAAATCTAATATATAGAACTAATTTAGCTTATATATCAGTAGTAATATTAAGTAAACGACCTAATATGTTTATAGTTAGGAAATGGCAACTTTTAGATAAACCGTTAGAATTATAAATACACAATAAAAATATAAAACTGATGAATAACTCAAGATCTAGACTCCAAATTTGAAGTTGAATCATATCCGTATTCAAATTAGGGTTTTCGTGAGCCCTTGGAGCCTGAAACGAAAATTGACCCAACTAGCTTAGAAACCCTAAATCGCGGGAGATAAATCTTTCTTAAACAAATAAATACGTACAATTAAAACTTAAATTTATACTGTTTGATAAACTAAACATCATGCAGAACTCATTAAAAATATTTTTTATATAACTTACATATATAAGCTAAATTATACCTTATTGGTGTAATAAATTCCGAAAATTTAACTAAATAATATCTAATTAATATTTAAGGGTCTGCTTGTTTTGGCTTTTTCCCGACAGATACAGACACTTTTTCAAACTTTTTTCTAACAAATTATTTATCAAAAAATAGATATAGATAAAAAAAATTAACAGTTCTCATCAAAAGATCAAATAGAATAAATATAGATAAAATTTAGATGCAAATCGGGTATATTTACACATATCATTTTAAAAAAGATACAGATACAGATGAAAAACAGACAATCCAAACAGACCCTAAATAATATATACATATAAACAACTTGTAGGAGACGTTTGATCATTGTTTCAATGGCTTTGATCTTCTTAAGAAATGTGAGCCGAAAATTTCTTCAATAATGCAAACAAAGTCAATACAAATCTAATCTTAAGCCATATAAACATGCTAAATCACCCACCTATTAATGACAATAAAACAAGCTAATCAAACAACAACAAATACAAGCAATTCGTTTCAATTGTGAAGGAGGAACACGGTCGAGCGTTACATTTTGTTATATATACATATATATATATATATATACATACTAAGGACATTGGAAGGACAAGCAAATGGACTTCAACCTATCCCAAACTTTCTAGAATCAAACTCCTTATTATTAGTAGTCGAATCAACCTGGAAACGGATTTTAAACCCAACAACCAACCCAGTTTGAAATTACGACAAAAACTGGGAAAAACGCTTAAAAACGAGCTTAAGGTAAGTCGATTTAATTTCGTGTGTTTTCTTTCGAATATAAGGATTGGAATTTATTTCTAAACATCATAGGAACCTAACCAAGTCCATTAGAAGCTTCGGATTTCATCGAGGAGCCACAACGAAGGTGATTTTCGAAAACCCTAACCGAACTTGATGATTCGAAAAAGCTAGTAACATGTTGTTGTTTTGTTGTTTTTTTAGATATTTAAGTAGTTTGATGTCTTAGGAGCTCATAGGATCCAGAAAACCGACTTCCTAACTCGGAATCGACCGAGTCTCATCAGGGAAGACGATGAACAGTATTCCCCGATGAGCATGGGGAGGAACACGGGACGTGTTCCACCCGTGTACCTCTCGGAAAATTCCAAAAATAAAAATAAAAAAAAGGAAAACGAAGTTAATTAAATTTAATTATAGAATAATTAATAATATAAATAATTTTGGAATTATTATTAATTCTATATTTATTTATTTTTCTGAAAGAAATATAAGTAATGTTGGAATTTAGTAATATAATATCAGAATTTTTTTAAAATTTAAAAATAAATTATTTTATAGTATTATTAAATATATGATATTTAAATATTTAATCGATTAATATAATCAGAAAAGAATTTTTAGAAATATAAATTACTTTTATTAATTAATTTACGTATAATAAGTTTTCTAACTATAATTGTTAATATTCTTAATATTATTAAAAGAATTTTTAGAATTTTTGGAAATATCTTTTCTGAAATAATATTATATATGAAATTAAGATTAAAGTTATTTTAGTAATATTATTTAATAAGAACTTACAATTAGTATAAATTAAAGTATAAGACAATTAATACAAATACTAATATTATGAAAAGTAATTATTTTACTTTATCTTATTTTGGAATTATTATTGTTGTTATTATGCTTGCTATTATTATTATTATTATTATTATTATTAATTACGATAAAAAGAAAATTTTCGAAAATAGTTGTAATTAAATTAATAAATCCTTTTATTAATGAGCTTATTTTCATTATGAGTATATTTAATTAGTTTATAGGAAAAAAAAATTTTACGAGCTTAGTGAATACTAAAAATGTATTTAAATAAATAGTTGTAGATGATTAGATAACAATGGAAATTTAAATAATCCAAAATTATGAGTATAGAAATATCTATATTTTACAAGAAAATTTTATTAAGTAAATAAAAAGAAAACTAATAGTTTTAAGCAATAAAAAATGAATTAACTAAATTATCAACTTCCCGAGTACCCAATCCATAGATTCAAGTATCAAAACCAAAAATTAATTAAGTAAACCGTAATAACAATGATTTAGAACTTAAGATTATTTTCAAAGAATTAGTTAATGATAAACCAGAAGCCCAACAACCCATTAGAACACTTAAATATGCATAGGAGCTAGGTTATATAGTTTTGTATAATTAATAACTATATCATTCATCTCAATGGGTAACTCGGGTATTGGTGAGGACTTTCCTGACGATTACTACGACTAAATAGCATGGCAGGTGAGTAACTCAGTCTTATCACATTGGTTGTGCTTGTAGAATTAGGGAATTTTAAATAAAAGATAATAAAATTAGTGTACTGTTTGGCTTGTGAAACTGTGTGTGGTATTATATTGATTGCCAAGTCACTCTATTATAAGTGATAACAGAGTGGTATATGTCTGTATTGCCTATATAATATAATTGAGTGTTTATAATGCTTGATAACCACCAAATTGATTAAAAACTACTGGAATCATAAAGCAAATTTGTCATGCATTCCATATTTTACATAAATAGCATTTGAGTAAGCGGTAGCCTACTACGTGTTAGTTTTTCGGATCTTTGGTAATGCTTGAATTATCTAGGCAAGATAGCTATTAGTTAATTGCAAGATTACCTTTGTTCTGTTAATACCATAGGAACTAAATAGTAAACGAAGGACGCCGCTTATGGTATTACATGGAAATAGCTAACACTTAGTGGAGTTTCTAAAGCTAAAATAGGAAATAAATGGTGAAACATGATAAGTTTAAAGAGATAATTAAATTGAACATTATTATTTCCTGAAAGCTTAGTCTCTCCTGGTAGGTGGACCATAGATTGTGATCCTTCAACCCCGATGAGAGGGCGTAAATCTTCATCCTATTTGGATTCCGGGTTATCCAAGCTTGTAATGTTCATATGTTTGATTGGTGCATTTCATATGATTGATAAACAACTTGTATGTAATATGTGGTAAGTTCTAGTTATTCACTGAGCTTGTGTTTTAGCTCACACTCCAACAGTCTTTCAGGTTTACTCTACGACCCTAGCTCATTACTAGCAGGAGCATGGTCCCGGTAAAAGATTAGAAGTCAGAAGCTTAAAGACTAGTATAGGATTAGTTTATTTGTATCTCTATTAATCTTTTAATGCAGGTGATGTGCATTAAAGTTATTAGCTAAGGTTTTGTGAAGATTTATCAAGCATATGGTTTGTAATATCTTATTTGTGATAGTTGTTACTAATTTATGCCTTATATATGTTTGTTCATCCTATCCAAGCAACTAAAAGATCCTGTTTATTGAAATCATGTCATTCCTGGAAGGTAAACTAGTAATGGAAATCAAGTGTTTCTTGATTACTATTATTAGGATACCCTCGGGGCATGACAATGCGCAAGTACAACTAAAGCTATGAAGCAAGCTAAGCAAACTAATTTGCCCCATTTTAGTCCACAACACAAGTTATGCGGACCGGCTTACTTTGGCACACATAGTACAATGGGAAAAAAATTATTACCCACCTGCATTCGTGTAGGTTAATGAGTTAAACTGGCCATCCTATTAACCCGGTATGATGATGATGATGATTATTATTATTATTATGCAAAATATTGGTAAAGTGTGATCATATTAAAAGTAAATGTTATATTCAATTAAAATAAAGAAAATATTTACATATAGGTTAAAAAATAAAAATTAAAAGATACATACGAGATTAGAATAAAAAATTCTTATTTAACATTAATTTCCACTTTCTTATTTTTTAATTTAGTTATTTTTTTAATCTTATTTTTACTTTTCAAGTAAAATTTACATATAGTTATTTATTGTTACTAGCTTTTGTTTATGGTTTTAAATTTTCACAGGTTCGCTCATGTTTTAAAGAAAACTCCTGTGGGTAATCTAACTCATAGTTATGAATGCAACCGGTACGGTTCACTTAAGACCTGAACCTGTCTCGATTTCCTATAGGGCCATCCAAACTTGACTTGTGATCCCATAGTTTTTTTTTTTATATTATATATATATATAATACCCAAACTGCTCTTATAAGGTTTTGACCCTAACTCACCCCTCCCCCCCCCCCCTTCCTTCGTTGACCCGCTTTAATTTCTTCTTTTCTTCTTTTTTCCTTTTCTGATATTTGTCAATTACCATTTTCTTAATGATAAACTTATCCTATAAGACCGCAATAGTTATGACTCTGCTTGAATAAATTTGAATAAAAACATTTTTATATACAATTCAACTAGTAAACAAGTTGTTGGCATTCATAATCATTAAATATATTATGCCCCAAAATGATCAGGATCGACACATTTGAAAACAATTGAAAATGGACATCAAAATTATCAAGCATTCCCAAATGGCAAATATTGATACAATAATATAGGATTTTCCTCCCTCCTCTTTTCCACCAAAGATACTATAAAGATTCAAAAAGAATACATGGAGACTAAGGCAATTGACTACTAGAGAATAGTGATTAAAAGCACTTGTTTCTTATAATAATCTCTCATTTAAAATGATTGAAGCTCCAACACCGAAAAGCCCATGGTAAAAAAATAATTCAGTTGCTCTATTATGCTAGCTAGAGATCAAGGTTCAACGTTTTCTTCCTTAACTTTGTGAAATTCATTGATCATGTAACGCCCTAACTTGAAGGCATTACAATCCGTCACGTATCCTCTCTTATATAGGACACGTAAATGCTCTAATATCTACAATAATACATTTATTACTTGTAAACACACATAGGGTATCTCATAGGATACGAAACCTATTTAAACTAAAAACATACATCTCATAAAATATGAACTCCTGGTTCAAGCATAAAATCTAAGTCGGCATTACATAGCCAACAAATTCAGCAGAAACTAAAAACTGTTTACATAAAAAATCTTTTCATTGAAACCAACCTAAACATCCAACTACAACTTGAAAATATCTAAATATTTCTTCTTCTTAGAAAATTGATATATGAGGCCTAGCTCTTGGTTGGATAGTCGGGTCCACTATCACCATCTCCGTTATCAAAGAATAACTCATATCCAGGAAGATCATATATTATATTCTCTTCACCTGTACTTGAAATTTAAAAGAATGAGCGGCGACGCCCAGTACGATAACTCCAATCCAAAAACAAATGCATATGCACATACAACAGGTAGATAATTCATGCAACTTAAACTAATGCAAACAGTCATATTATTATCTTTCTTAAGCCAACAAAACAACACAGTCCAGTATTGGGTATACTCTAATCCTGAACTCGAAGTTACTCAGACCCCATTGAAAATCAAACAACTCTTTGAAAATAATAATCATATACATATCTGGATGATTGGTTACTCCCCAAACACCTCGAATCCAAAACACCTAATTCTACCGAAATCATATCAAGGCACGAGTCCACTAAGGACAACCTCTCACCAAGATCATCAGGGTGCCTCACCTATATCACTGTCTACCAGGTCTTTATTGGTCAAAGTCAAGCACAATCAAACAGACAATTACTAAATCGAATATAATTAGGTTTATTATGAAATTCTGTTCTTACAACCATTTAATCAATAGTAAACTTACAAGCAAAAACAATAAGCAAGGATTGATCATACCTTTCTCAATTTCAGGAATACGAATCCAAATTCACCAAACCCAATATTGATAACAACACTAACACGAATCTCTACAACTCTCGTTCAATACCAACAATCAAACACCAAGTCTCCAATTATCCTGTCAATAGCATATATACATAAACAGATGTATAAAATATGGTAAAAGAAACAAACCCTAATAATACATGATCTCCTAAAACTCTAACCTGATAATGAATCTCCAAAATTTGCACCGTCTTCTCTGATCACAACTCACAACAAGTCCACAATACCAATAATTCACCAAAACTCTAATATTATATGACAACAAGAACATATAAAGATAATCTAATCACACATTATTTAAATTCATTAACGAAAAGACGAAACTTACTGATTTAGGTCACCAAAACCTGACTCACATCCACAAATTCGGATTTCAACCAAAACTAGGGTTTCCTTCATGCAAACAATCACAAAATCTTTAGAACTTGCATGAAATTTGCATAAATCTTGTATGAGAACATTATACTTGTTTTAATCATAAAACTCACTCTTTATCCAATCGAGATAGATTAAATCCGAGATCTAAATCCTTCCCACTTTTTTCCTTCAAGAACACAACAAAACCCTAAGAAAACTTTTACAAATTTGTATATAATCCACTGGAGAAGGTTAAGATCACTTACTTTGGTTCAAAAACACACTTTTGATGGTTCTCTAACCCTAGATCTTCAAGAACACTCCAAAATTCTCTTTGACGAAGGAAACATATAAGTAAACGTTTATGTCAAAAACCGTTTTTTGCGTCTGTATTTATAGAATTTGATCATACGCTGGCACCTATGCCGACGGCGCACGTATAAATCTTGCTGGCGTATACCTTACGCTGGCAAAAATTACATGAGCATTGGCGGCATTCATCGAGGCTTTGAATTCCCAAAACTTCGATCCAACAACATACGTCAACAAATCCATGACCTACACTGGCGTTCCTATCCGGCGTTAAAAGAAACTCTTGCGTACACCGGCAGCGTTCCACCCAGTGTTAAGAAAATGCTACTGATCCCTTCCTACGCCGATATCATAGATTCCCCAGATGGTGACGTTGAATCTGTCAAAAATTGCAGAAATCCGAACTTCAACATTCATTCTAATCAAACTTAAACCTTTACAACTTACTTATTTTGACTTTAAACTCATCCTATATCATCTTATAATTCATAATTTTTATATTTTCATCTTTATTTCCATATTTTACAGATCATCTTTCATTCACATGGAGTACAATAATCCCAAGGTTTTGTCCATGTGTCCATATGCTTTAAAGTTCCAATTCAATGCACTTAGGACAATCATAACAGTTAAGGATTGGCTTTCTTAATATAATGTGACTTGTTAGGTTTCACAATAACACATTACAAAACAAAAGTTAAGTTTACTAATTTTTTAATTCAGTAAAAACGCATTAATACCTGCAACATTCTCGTCCTCGATGTCGATTTCTTGCTGAAGCACAACATCCTCATTATGAAGCTAAGTTGAAATCGATTTTCCCTCTACCAAACTAAAATCAAAGAAAAACATATTGAAATGATGAAATTGAATTCACACATTAAGAAAAGTTGAAAAAAAAGAAGACATAAACAGTATAGTTAACCGATATCTATTATTTCACACCTTGATGGCCGGTAGGTGCTTGTTCGATCTTCAAAGGCGACTGGTTGCTGAGGGTGGTGATGGTAATGGAGAAGCCATAGTGGTGATGGAGAGGCGGCAGTGACGACAGACTGGCAAATGGCAATGAATAACAAGAACTTATACTTGTTAGCGTTTTGCTTTTGAAAATGAGAAATACTAAGAGTGGCTAGGAAATGTATGAATGTGATGTTATGTTCAGCATTATGTTTAAGGTTTTGTTTTTGAATTTTAAAATTGATTTTTTGATTATTTTATATTAAATTGCATATATATTGATGGGTTCAGGCTATATATGGGGTCTTTCTTATGATCTGAACTTGCCCTAAAACCTTAGAGGGTTGACGCATAATCTTCCAAACCTAACTCATGACCCTATAGAGTTTTTAACGGGTCAAGTACCCTATAGTGACTCAGCTAGTTGCATCCTTACTCATAGCAGGTTAGCCTGCTTTAGTCGTAGGTTATGTAGGCGAACCAAATAGACTCGCATAGTAAAGTAGTAAAAATTTTAGCTTAACTTACTTTTTTTTTATAAGTTAAATAGGTAGGCCCGTATAACCTACCCCATTTATATAGCTCTAATCACAACAACAAATTTGCACTTAACATGAAAATAAATTCAATATTGTAGTAGGTGGATTTGATTGTAGTGGTTAGGTATGTGTAGTGTGTGTCTCGTGCTATGCATGGCCTAAGAGTAGTGATGTGAGACACATATAAGGAATGACTAAGAGTGAGAAGGTAAGAAGGAGGGGTAGGCAATCTCAGATAGCTCAAACACATTAATGATAAGTGAAGCTATACAACACCAACCCTACTGTTATGTAGGAGAGACATGTATGTTCTTAGCTCTAAAATCTATTTTATTTTTTGTAAGAGTATTTTGATAGCATAATGATGTTTTTTTTTTTTTTTTCATTTTCTAGATCCCCAAATGAGGATGAGCTTTGAATATTTTATAGAGATTAGCTTTTGATAACATCCATTGGATTGCATTAACTATCAATGAGCGTGATGACTCCTCCTATTGATGGGTTGTCACATGAGCTTTTTGGCTCATAAAACATCTTTAAGTGCATTAGCTCCTTAAGAAAGGTTTAGAATAAACTAGTCGGTCTAATCCAACATCCTTACTGCAAGTCCACCATACTAAATCTCCTTTAGTTATCCCAATTTTATGAAATTTACTTTCTAGATCATGTTACCCAAATCAAAAAGTTAGGTCCAAATCAACGCTAGGTCTTGACACCCATAGTTCTGATTTAGCCCTCGACAAATATAGTTTATGTTTATTTTATATACAATTAATTCTTTTTTAGATTGACCATGTAAACGTTTAAGTCGTTAAGAAAAAGGCACTTTAACACTATGTTCTCTTATTTTGAAATTAGATAAAAGAGTAACAGAATATTGTGATAATACTCATTTTTTTTTTATTTCTCAGTTTTAGTATATTGTAACAATTGCTTTTATTTATTTTTTTAATATTTATTAATGATAAAACGGTGATAAAATATGAGAAATGATTCAAACTTGAGACCTCTCACTTGAGAAACCAGTGAAATACTACTACGCTACAATATCATTGGCAAACACTGATAAAGATTAATTGTGAAATTTTGAAGATTGAAAATTAATTACTCAATTTCGAAAATAATGAACTAAATGTGTATAAATAAATATAAAATTATTTGATATTCTATTCAAAAAGAGAGAAAAAAAAATAGAGTTCACCTAATCCATGGATGTTGTCATAAATGCTCTGTTTAATTCTTAGTATAGGATGGGAAAGACATAAAGACAGCACATGGATGATTCCATGTATGATTTGTGCAGATTTATGGATGCGGTGAGAGTGGTGACGTGTGAGTTGTATGAGTATCGTACTATACGTGATTCGTGAGGAGTGATATACGATAACATGTCAAGAATTATCAAGAGAAAGATGGAATAGGAGAAGGAGTAGGCAATCACAATCGTTTCAAATGTATTTGTGATAGGTGAAGGAGTTATCAAATATCAAACTCCATTAGTAGTGATAAGCAAGTATTTGATCTCTTGACGTAGAATTTCAGCAGCACCTCGATGTTTTTATCCCATTTCTTCCTTTTAAATGAGAATAGATTGGGGTATTTATAGAGTTTGATCATCAAGATCATCCGTTAGATCACGGATCATGTTGACAATCGATGGTCAAGATGAGTCTCTTTAAGTAAATGAGTCATCATGAGAAAGGTTAGATGATAGATGGGTCGGTCTAAAGATCCTACTCCAAGTCCATAATGCTAAAACTCTTCTGATCATCTTAATAAATGAACTTGATTTGCTAGACCTATCACGCAACTCACGAGTCAAGTATAAATAAATAAATAATAATATTTATATACAATGCATATTTATGGGTGCTGTATTTGTTGACCTGTCGCATTTAATAACCCACCTCTATCGTTTTATTAACTACATACACATATGTGCCGCTGCATCGCCACTTGTGTCCTGAAAAAGCTGCTAAAGTAAGTTTTGAAAATATGCACTTTTGCATGTAGAAATTGATCTCTGTTGGCGACGGCAAAGAAAGATCTTTCTATTGGGAAAATCGTGAACCTAGTTTTCGTACATTGCATGTTAGTTAAATATGGCTTGTGGGGGCGTTGGGAGAAGGCCAGTTGCCGGCAGATCCCTTACATAATTCAAAATATATAACATAAGGATATATACAGCTTTTTATAAAATTAAATATCTAATAAATCCCCACAAAGTGACATTATTTATTTATTTTTACTTTATTTATATAAAAAATACCGAGAGATTCTCCTCAATTGATAGATTTAGAAATTAAGACATATATCATTGTGCTATCGGAGTAAATTAATGCAAGATCAAATGAAACTCAAGATAAAGAATATGTTGCCCTCTTCTTAAGAACTATATACTTCTTCTCTCTATCTTTTCACTCTTAGTTATCTCTTACATATGCTTCTATAATATCTCTTCAAGCTCATGTGTATCATAAGATCGCATGCTGTATGAATGTGGCCACAACTAGATGCAACCCACTTTAATATATTTTCTAATCGTTACTCCAATAAATACTTAAATTTTCCCTTTCCAACTCTCATTAAAGAGTTTGGGCATTTGGAATGAGATGCAACACAAAGAAGATTACATGAATGCTTGCCACAAACTCAAGTTATTGGTTATTCAGAGGGTTAAATTTGACTTTTAAGGTTTGAGTTAAGTAATTACTCCAATTCAACTCTCTACACTAAGATGATAGGGCGTAAAGAGTCAAACCTAGTTATCATGGGATGATCATGGAAATGTAGTATGATGGATTTTAAGTACGATCCATTGAATCGACTCATTCATTATTTAAATTTTCTCAATATAACCTATGCACTATAGAAAGCCTTAATGGATTTGGGTCTATAAGAGAGTTTGTTTCAATATCCATATTGATCACCAATTATTAACGCGATTTACTACGCAACATTAACAATTAAACTCTATAAATACCTCTAATCTCTCTTCATTTGGGGGAAGGGAAATTCACTACAAGAAAACTGACATTTAGAAATAGAAATTTTACATTAAAAAAAGGGTAAAAATAAGTTATATTTCTACAAATAAAATTAGTGACAATAGTCTTGTGCCCGAAATTTATATTTAGAGATAAAATTTTTGTCTCTAAATCACAAATTTCTTATAATGATTCTAACCTTACGTTGTGTCGAATTTCTACCTTTATCTCTACTTTGTCAAGTCTAGTGAAGTTTGACCCTTTGTACCCCCTCAATTGATAGTTGACAACTCCCTAATCTGTCATGCATATAGTTGAACTAGTAGTGATTGCCTTTTTCCCCCTTAGACATTCTTCTCTTGCCCGTCCCTTACGTGTCATTGCATGTCACATCTCTTGAAAAATGTGTAACATAATACTCACACGGCTTACACGTGATCTCTTGAATTAAATTCATACACCTATGGTTAATAGCACACTCAATATTCCCATGTGTTTAGAGCCTTTTGTAGTGATCAAGGTTATATGATTAGCAAAGTATATAAGGTATACAACATATCTTACTTTACTAACTACAAATTATACAAAAGTAGTTAAAACTCATGCTATATATGGATTTTAATATAAAAAATATATAGATATTCATAAAGGAAATAATATATTTTTACTTGAAATATGATATTATTATAGTAATTTAATTGAGGTTTTATATGATTATTGGTGTTTGTTTCTTTTCTTTTCTTGTTTTTTTTTTTCCCACATGTGCATATGGAATGTTGTGTACTTCTAGACAAAGGAAATTAAAAACATTAGGGGCATTCAAAAAATAAATAAATAAATAAATAAACCCAAAATAAGACACTTGAATACGGGTTTGGAGATAGCATTTCATTTTGTATTAAACTTGTGTATGGTCTAATGGTTATCTCTTATTACTTTTACATGGGAATCCAGGTTTTAATCCTGAACATGATAAATTATTGAATTTTTTTTCCTAAGATAAAAGATACACGAAAAGCAAGCTTTAGGGGAGTTGAATTCAACTCTTAAACATGAATCCCGATCACTACACCATAGAATCACATGTTATATTATTTTTATAATATTTTATTTAATTATTTCAAAATCAGGTTTTCAAGTGTATTATAATATTTCTTTTTTATTATTTTGGATTCTTTTTCGAGGGGCCCAATTTTTGGGATTTTGTAACTAAGAATTTTTTCCTTTACACCGAATAATGTGTGTTGTATGAAACTTAACACATGTCATCTTGGGTGTGCAGTGTGTCCCGAAGTCGGTGTTTGCGTTCCTGCAAATGATGACAACGCATTGTAAAACCCACATTTTACGTTGATTATAAATACAGGTGACATAAAAGCCTGCATTATTGAAAATTCATTGGTGTTTGACTTACTTCTTTTTTATTTTTAATTTTAAAAGTAAAGGAACACTTTCTATACAAAAGGTTATACATAGTAAAATAATTTCTATTATAAGATTAATTTTTTGTATAACACAGTATTATAAAAAATTATAAAATAGATAGACCATTACCTTCGATTATAACAAGTTCAATCACATTAAGATTTAGGGATCAAGGAAAAAATTATTATTTAAAAAAAATCCAAAAGTAGGGCCACTTAGGGAAAAAAAATCTAAAATAATAAAAAAATATTAACCAAATTCTTTATGTAAAAATAATAAAGGCCAACCGTTATACTATAGTAAGAACTCGTGTTTTCACAATATGATTTCAATAACCCTATGTTTAGGTTTTTTTTTTTTTTTTTCTCTCTCTCTCTCTTAAGTAATAGGGTTACCACTCTTTAAAAATATCAAAAATCGTGTCATTTTATATTAGACATATAACAATTGCAACTCCTATCATTCTCTACATAAAAAAGGTGTAGATATATATATACACATATTTAGAAAAGGTTCAAATATTATAAATTATAATAGAATGCCAATACAAAGCTCTCCTGATAATTAAATTCTCGATTCATACCGCATAATTGATTCTCCGAATCACCCATATCCAAAATCCGACTTACGATCCTTCCTAATTCCCACATTAATTCGAGGAAAAAATATTTACAGAACACAACATATATTGTGGAGTATTTATAGTAGTTGCAGTAGTAACTATGAAATCTTTATTTATTTTCGTCTAATATAATAGATAATTATTAGGAACGGCAAGAAGAACTTTCTATATATCAATGTTTTATTTTAATTTTTATCCATTATTAAGTATTTGTGTACTTTGTTATTATAGCAATTCCATTATAATCTTATTACTTAGGAAAACATATCATGGTATTTAGTTGATCGAAATTAATAATGACTCTATAAGGAATCTATATTATATATAAAAAAATAATAATTATTCATTATTCAAACTCATGAATATATATATTTTTTAAATATCTTTATTTAAAAAATTATCAAATAAAATCCTATTAAAATCTATTATATTTCTTAAAAATAATAACTCTATTACAATCTTGTTATTGATCGAAGTAAACGGGTAGCAGGTAACTTAGAGAGCGGGTTTCCGAAGCTTTTGATATAGGAGTGGGCTGAGCAGCTAGGTAGCGGTTTCTCTTCCAGCTAATAGTTTTCTTGGAAGATCATGGGCGTTCATGGTCCACAGTAGACACCTGCACTACGAACTTAAAAGTCTGCACTCTGCTGTTTCCTGCTCACTTCATTTATACAGAAATCTTTTTGCTGCTGTGATCTTCGGACTTTCTGTCCTCAGTTTCTCGTTGTTCTCCCAGCATGCTATCGATTCAATTCAGACGTATATGTTTCAAATTTCATGATAACATCAACATTGGTATATTATTTTTACATTATCTTTTCAATTTTAACGAGATCACTTTGGACCAACCATAATAATGCCCTTAAGTGTTAAAAAGCTAAGAAACATGAGAAGTGCTATGTTTATGATATGTATTAAAATTGTAAACTAATAACGGCAAGAAATTTTTTCGATTTTTGCATAATTATTTGTTAGAATTAATCTCTTAATTATACTAGTAAAAATTTTATTTTTTTTAAAACGCATGACACTGAAAGCAATTTCTTACACTATAATATTAGATAACATTTACTAATGGAAAATTCGAAATTATCATATTTTGGTGAATGATATATCATCCAGTTTGTCCGAAATTTTTAATTTTTAAAGTTTTTATTTTGTCGAAGAACTTTCCCATTCCCATTGGATCTTGATATACAAAGGTTTTTATTTAGTAGAAACAATTTAAATTTATTTCGTGGGTCACAGTAAATTCTTTCTTGAAATCAGTCTCTCATAAGTTCTCATATCACTGGGTTACACATTATTTTCAGAACTCCCATGATCATATATATATATATATATATATTGGACTCGCCTGAATGGCATGAAATACTTCAAAAAATCTAAAATCAGAATGTACTTGGTAATCTTTCTTAACTCCTTTCTATGTAAATAATGTACTAATCAGATATAGACTCAACTCAAGAGGGCAGACTAATTACTAAAATTTATTATGAAAGAAGGAAATGTATGTTATATTTATATATAATATTAAATATATATCATAAGCTAGCACATGAAATATGAAATGGGTTTAATTGAATACGCAAATAGTCCACTGCCTGGATAAATAAAGACATCTGAATGCATGTAGACAATCGGCAAATTTTGTCCACACACTTTTCAACATTAAATGCCAAGTCCCAGGACACTGCAGAGTTGGTTGGCATAGCCGCATAATATTTTGTTTCATCGGAAAAATTTTAACGCAACAATTGTTGTATCACAAAAACAAATTCATCTGACGAGCTTCTTACATCAGCATTAGCAATGAACAAATATTAGAAAGGGGCTATGTGACATCATAAGTGTTGTTCTAACTTAATAAGAGGTCTCGAGTTTGAATCGGGAAACGTAGCTGCATTAAAATTCAGTAAGGAGAGTTTTCCCGCTTATTAGAAATTGAGTTTAAATAGATTTGAATAAGTTAAATGAATTATAGGATATAATTAGACAAGTTAACATAACTAGATTAATAATTAACTAAGTCGAATTTGAGATTTGAAATCTAAATTCTCTAAACAAGTCATTAAAATGTTTAGAGGATTCTTAAAATCTTGATTCTTAGCATAAACACTAGTTCCTAAATCTCTACAAAATTTGAGTTCATTTGCTTGTATAAAAACATTAGTTCTTAAACTAGAACTTAAATTAAATATCTTTTTATCTAAAATAAATTCCTAAATTAAGTTCTTATTTTAAGTTCTTAATTTCTAACCTATTAGTTCAGAAATCATCTTTTACCTTTTTCTTTTTCATTCTTTTCTTTCGTATTTTCCTTTATTTCTCTCTTTAGCTTCTTCTTTTTCTTCTTCTTTTCCCTTTCTCTTCTCCAATTCTCAAGTTCAAGAGGATTAAAAGTAGAAATCAAAGTTAGAAAGAACAAATCATAGTAGAGGAAGCCCCACACTAAGAAAGAAGAGGAGTTCATGTTCCCTAAAAGCTAAGTAGATTTGTTATATGTTGTTTTGTTTATGATATTGAATTTAAATGATATATAGACATTAAAAATGGGATCAAAGTACTGTTTACATATGTAATTATTGGTTAATTTTATTTTGGAGTTTGGATTGTGAAAGAAGATGAATAGTAGTTTGGGGTTTGAAGAATTGGGTTGTTTAATGTGTTGATTGAAGTGTTTAATGTGATATTTGTGAAGAGCATGCATGTTTAATGATGTTGAACTCATATATCAAGTGGTAGGAAGCTTAGTAGATGATTTGAAGAAGTTTTGATAAAAGTAAAGTATGAAAAACTATGTTTTTGCAAAGCTGTTCTGTAGTAAACACCTCCTCCTGAAACTTCAACGCTGCCGGAGTAGAGCTGGTGTTGAAGTGATCAGAAGGCATTTTTTTAATGCTACATCCAACGCTGCCGGCGTTGAGCTTTACACAGTCGGTGTAGAATTGTCGGTGTTCGTTTTACAATGTTGCCATTGACCTCCGATTGAGGTGATTCAAGTTGCGTTGGAAAAGCTTAAAAAGATATCCAAAACTTTCATGTTTTGAGTTTTTACAAATTACAAAATTATCGATGCTTAAATTTTAGTTCTTTCCAGCTATTGTGTTTCTCAAACTAAGTCAAAAACTTGTGTTTTGCTTGTTAAATGTGTTTTTGCTTAAAAAATGGATCTTTTTAAGCAAAAAATGAGATAGATAAGTGATATTTGATGTGTTATATGAGTTAATTGATATAAATCAACATGAGTTTAGTAGATTTGTAGATTTAATAAATAATTTGAATTAAATATGAAAGTTAGTTATAAAATGAACTTAGTCGATAATTCTAGGTTCAACTTAACTAAATGGACTTGAATTAACTAAAATGAATTAGATTGTTTAAGTTTAATCAACTTGACTTGGTAAATGACTTAAATAACTAATTCTAATAAATTTGGCTATGATTTAGTTAAAAGGAGTTTAATGGTTAATAATTGATTTAAGTTAATGAGATAGAATAACCTTAGATTTATATGGTGAATATGTTGTTTCAAAGTTGTGTTTGCTTAAGAAATAGATGTTTTTGTGAATGAATGCCTTGATTTTGCTTTTGTTGATAAAAGACCATAACCAAAGTGAAAAGAAATACTTTGACAGACAAAAGGAGAACTGTCCGTATTTTGGTGGGACGATATTCGCAGCCATAGCGGGGTTCCTATTTAGTGTCTAATCAAATAGGGTTTAATAAAATGAGTTTGAGATGAAAGGATAAATAGCTTAAGTTCTTGTATGAGTTTGATGAAGTGGATGTTAGTTTAAGTTATTATAAGTGGTTAAATAGTTTAGATTCTTATAAGAGTTCTTTCTTGAACCAGTGGTAGATATGAGATATATCTTCTGAGATAGATTCTGCCCTACCTTCTAAGGCTTTGTTTAGATTTCATATTCAAGGTAAGCAGTAGCTTGCATGTTGGATGCTACGATAGGCATCTAAAATGAATTAAAACTTAAAGACGACTTAATTAATTGATGAATGCTGGTTATGTTTTCCGCCGTTGAAATTCGATTCTTGCCCTGGAGTAGAAGATCGGTATCTGGTCTAGGGAGCGGCATCTTATCATGATGCAATGACACGGTAGTTTTAGGCGCTTAGGCCACCCATGTCATGATGCAATGACTTTCATAAGTGGTACGGCAGGTAATCGATGGGGTTATTTGTATCGGCATAATATTTACTTAAACTTGGAGAGAAATCCCAAGGTTTAGTTCAACGTTTATAGGAACGATGAACTATATTCATGTTGTGAACTGAGTTTAAGTAGAGTTAGCTAACGGTTGAGAACCTTATATGAGACTATTATTTTTCGTCTTCGGATATATCATCTAGGAGATATAAGTATCCGGGCTGCTTATATCAACCCTCTGAGCGTCGTGATCGTTACTCAGGTTCCCGTGCTATTCATGTTGTCTGGAGCTTTAATACTCCTGTGCGGTTTGTTTACTTTAAAGGAAAGATAATAATCTGTTATTGATGCATTGCATTTATTTAAGCTCGCGTGCCACTTCGTATGTGATTATGTTATTGTGTGCTGAGCTTCAGCTCATTCTTCTTCTTGTTGTTCTTTTTACAGGAGTTATTGTTGATGATGATGTTAATGATGATCTGATGAAGATGATTGATGTGATGATGCTTGGCTTGGGCTTTAGGCAATGTTTGATGAGTGATGTGGTTAGGGTCGTGGATGTCATTAGTATTTGTTTTATTTATGTATTAAGAGCCGGATTTATATTCTAAGTTGTAATATTTCTTAAAAGGGGCTTGTTGGTGCCTATGTTTTGTAATTAAGTTTTTGTAAAGCTTTGTTTAAGTGAAAGTTCTTCCATTTGAGTGAGTGAAAGTTCTGAAGTGTTTTTCTTAGAAATTGTTTTATAAAATAGATTTTCAGCTGCTAAATCCAATTGATTTAGAAATTCAACTAAACGATTTCAGAATCTAAAATTGAGTAGCAATGTTCAACATAAACAAAATCTTTTAAAAGAAGCCTTAGTGTATAATACTTTAGAGTATTATACGAGGCAGTAGCGCCTTAAGTTATTTAATTAATTGAATTAAATTTTTGGGGTGTTACAATCGGCCTATACACTGGTGCTACCTACACTAGCAGGGCATTTTCAACAACCATATTATATGCCCTATAGCACGTTGAGCCAGTCATCCGATCACCTCCTCCATTGACTTAGCCTATATCTAGATCTCCAGGTGGTACGACCCCACCACTGGGGCATCATCTGGCATTGGCATTTATACCATGGCTACCATTGATACCGGTCAATCAGTTGTTGTAGTAGCAACCCTTATACAGCTTGATTCCTTATTATGTTAGCATGGCTTCCCCACTTGGTCCAAGTTCATCCTAGTATGCTCTTGGAACGTTATAAATACTACTCATCCCTGCATTCCACTATTTCTACCTATGCTACACACACAGTCTTGGGCATGAGTTCCATTCAGTTCAATCGGCGTTGAAGGCATGGATAAATAAGACTTTTGCTATATGTTCTTTGTTTGATCAGACTTTGAGATTTTTGTATCTTTATTTCCCTATTTTCACATACTTATATATATATATATATATTAGTATTATATGCTCGATTAGTGTTTTTAGTATGTTATTACATATTGCGTACCTTCTTATTTTCCTCGTGCTAAATATAACATATATTCACATGTTATCCTTAGATTTTAGGTTCTACCATGTGTTACGGGTGTAATTTATAAAATAGCATATATAATATAATAATTGTAAATATATTGGGGATAATGTAAAAAATGGTACCTAACTTTTCCAAAAAGTTGAATTAGATACCTGAAGTTTGGTTTTGAATGATTTGGTACCTAAAGCAAGTTTTCATTAATATTTTTCCTACTTGAAGTTTGATTTTGATAATTTTAATACCCGAAACAAGTTTTTGCGTGCATTTTTCCTACTTAAATCAAATTTAATTAGGTAGGAAAAATATACGCAAAAACTTCTTTTGAGGTAAAAAAAAAAAAAAAAATTTCAAAACCAAACTTCAGATACTTAATTAAACTTTTTGCAAATATTCAAGCATCAAATTGTTTAAAACCAAACTTCAGATAACTAAATGAACTTTTTGTGAAAGTTTAGGTTTCATTTTTGACATTAACCCAATATATTAATATGTACAATTTATAAATATTATATCATTAACAATAAGATTATTATAATATATATTCAAATATTATTTTATAAAAATATATATGATTACCAATAATATTAGCGTAATATATACTTAAAATGCATTTAATTTTATCAAATATATATCACTTGTAAAACAATAATTAATTATTAATATAATATTTTATTATGTAAATGTAAATACTAATATATATTCAAATTTAACAATAAATATATATACATTTCATATGTATAAATTATTTTCAAAAGTAATATAGTAATTTATTTTTTATAAAACATTTTTAAAATTTTCGGGTGAAAATTTGAATATATCCACTTGTGTAAATTTCCCGCTTGGTAGGAAATGGAATTGCCATATTAAGGCAAAATTTGCCTCAGCAAAGGGGAAATTATGGCAAGTGAGGCGAATTTTGCCTCATATGAGTAATATAAATGGCCTCGCGAGCGCCAACTTCCCGCATTCAATTTTTTTACCAACACAATTGTGTATATCAATTTTGTAGGTCGAACCATGTGAATTTTTTGATGATTTTCTATTGTTTGGTCACCTCCGATTACAAATTTTCTAGCATCAATTATATAAGGTATTTAATTTTATCATTTTTTCTACATATAGATAATTTTAAATATTAATTAATATATTATTTCTTTATTTTTTTCCAAGTGTTTGAGTAATTTTAAATCAATATTCCACAAATAATGGTATAAAAAGTTATTTATTTATATGATTTTAGATTTTTTTAATAATATAAAATCTTAATAATTGTCAAATATAATAATTTTAATAATTTAAATCTAACATATATATTATAGTAAATCAAACTTTTTATGTAAAATAAATAAAAAAATATTTATATTGGCTCAATTATATATATATTAATGTTCTTTACAAAAATCTCGAAATAAAAAAAATTAATTGACTAGTACGTTAAAAAAGACTAGGTCTCTGCCTTGGCATGTGTAGATGCGCTAGGCCAAAGACCTGGTCACCTCAATTTGTTTCATAGAGACGACTTTCACCTCTTATTTTAAGGCAAGTTTCGCCTTCAGCCATTTACTGAGGCGAGATTCACCTATCTATCCAATAAGAAGGTGACCTTCCTAAGGTGAAAATTTGACCTATTGAGATGAAAAATTTCGTCTCACAAACTCTTATTCCCATTGGTGAGATTGCATATACAATATACTCCAAACTAGTCTTTTTTTTTTTTTTTTTTTTGAGAAAAAAGAAATTCATTCTTTGAAGCGCATATCAAAATACAGGTATAGACAATAATGACAAATTGCATTGAAAGAAATGGAGATCCAAACTAAAAATAGAAAATGTTCTAGATAAAAATGGGTCATAGTGAGCTAGAAATGATTCCGTGAAATGAAATTTAGCACTCTAACTAGGAAAGATCTTATATAGGGAAAACAAACCAATAAAAATAAAAACTATTGAAAAGAAACCTAAAAGTGAAAATAACTATCATGTGATTTTTTGTTTGTTGATGAAAAATTGATTATAAACATTTTGATTTGAATTAAGACGTTTTCTTATTGAGTTAATCACATAGTAAAAAATGTGGTAGCACCAAGAGAGAGAGTAACTTTATCATTGCCAAAATATAGTTTCTTAAAGAAAACCGTAGGGCCAAAATATAGTTTCTTAAAGAAAACCGTAGGGCCAAAATATAGTTTCTTGAAGTGCATGAATGACTATCATTGCCAACATCCCTAGTCATGGCATAAGTGTGGATGCCATATCCTTCAAAATATAGTTTAAAACGAGAAATGTAAGTAAATAAACCGAATTGGGACAGCATAGTATTAAGTCAATGTCCACCCTCATATAAAATTTCAAATCTTGAACTTAGCATTTTGGGTAGACACTCAATTCCATTAAACTTACTTATATGTAATTTATCTAAAACATATTTTTTACTCAAATTAAAATAATACTAATGTCGAAACTCAACTAAAACTTGATGAATATTTAAGGTTGAATCGAATTTGATCTAATCCGTAAATTTATCAAGCTAAACATTATAAAACTTGAATTTGATCCAACAAACTACTCAAACAGCTTGATTTCAAGCCTGATTGGATAGTCTAAGATATTTACATCCTTATCTATATCTAGTGGCAAAAAGCCAATAATGGTGATGGTTTCACGGAGATGTAATCCTGCCAAGTAATTATAACGAACAATGACTCTTATTTTTGAAATTTTTTACTTTCCTTCATAGGCTTATTTATAAGGTGGGTGTTGTATATAATTACTAAAAAACATTCCATTGGTCTTATTGGTGTCAAAAAAGACAGTTAGTAACTAAATGATTGAGTAATGGAAAAAATGTGAAGTAGTTTTCTCTCTATATATCATAAGGCATTACAGACCCATATTGACAGGCATTTTCAGTCCAAAGCAACTCCTTTCACCCCATTAACATTTGCGGCAACGGTGCAACTCCTCTTTATTTTTTATTTTCATCATGATATTAGTGAATGAAATACCTATGACTCTATGTGGAGTCTTATATATAAAATTACTTAAAAAAAAATTGTATATGAAACACATAGTATTTAAAATTATAATATGACTGACTTATTAATAGAATGGTAGAAAGACTGAAAGAGTTGATAAAGAAAAAGATATAACTCAGGAATTAGTGGATTGCAAATTAATTTAAAAATAAATGTTTATAGCATGAGTCTGTCCCAACTTCTAATCACCATGTGTATAGAATGTATGTAGGAATAAAGGAATTGTTTTGAAAATAAAAATGGCAGTTAAGGATACAAATGCAACACTTAAAGTATCAAATAAGGTTATTGATTTTAGCATTGTTGATAAGATACAGATTTTTTTCTTAAAACGCTTTCCCAGTTTCATACTTTCCTCCCATTACTAAGCACGCCTCATGAAATTTATAACATAGAGGGGGGGAAAGACCTTCACCCCATTCTTTAAGCCATGTGATGTGAATTGCAAGATGATAAAAACTAAATAGTAAATACTAGTAGAAATGAATATAAGAGGAAATAAGGACAACCAGTACAAAAATGGGAGGGAAAAATGGAGATGCGGGGTATCGATCCCGTACCTCTCGCATGCTAAGCGAGCGCTCTACCATCTGAGCTACATCCCCTAGATGTCTTTTCATTTAATATTGAAAAATTAACATTTTGTTGTTCCCAACCAGGCCACTTTTTACATTTACTTAGAGACACACAAATAAGCGAAATGCATGGTTTTAATAAATATTCGATCAACATTTGTATCCTTAGATTGCACTGGATTTAGACATATATTATAAGGAAATGACATCAATCATAATATCTGAACTTAATAGGAATATTTATTTACCATTTAAACTTTTAAAATTCTTAAATTTGACAACTAATTTTCAGGTCACTATTCATACTTGCTTAATTATGTGACACCATTTATATAATCATGCACTCCAGACATTAATAGCTCGCAATGAATCAAATAAAACTCAGGATGGAATTGAATGATGAAACGACAAAGATAAGAAAAAGGATTGATGAAAAATAAAAGCATTGTTTTTTTAGTTATCTCTCTATGAAAAATAAGCAAACTTCTCCTCTCTCTCTTTGAAAATTCACAATTCCATTATTAATTTTAATAGAAGTAATTTCATTGATTATTTAATAGCTCAAACATTTCATCAACTGTAATTGTACCATTAAAATATTTAGGGTAAATGTCAAATTTGATATCTGATTTTTGTAAAAAAGTTCAATTTGATACCTAAATTTTGAATTAACTAATTTAATACCTCCTTAACACAGTTTACTCCATTTGATCACTTGGAAGGGGCAATATATCATTAAACTTTTACTAATATCCATTTAGCATTGATATGTTGCTTCTTCAACATATTAAAAAAAAAACAAAACAATACAAATGATGTTCTTAAGATAAGTAAAAATAGTTATAAAAAATTTGATTAAATACTAAATTAACTACTTTAAAGTGTATGAACCAAATTGAACTTTTGTGTAAAGTTCAAGTAGAAGTAGGCAAAAAACTAACCAAACTAAAACAATATGTGAATTGAACCAAACAAAACCAAAAATAGGATTAAGGCCATAAATGGTCTCTAAACTTTGATAAAATATGCAATTATGTATATGTACTTTCAAATTGATCAATTTCATATCTAAAATTTGAAATCAATCAGTTTAGTATTTGAAAGAGCTTTTGGAGTATGCCAATAGTACCTTTGTCAAGTTCTTTACATACTAAATTGATTAATTTCAAACCCTTTTAAATACTAAATTGATTAGTTTCAAAGTACAGGTGCTAAATTGTTTGAGATACCTAATTACATATTTTGTCAAAGTTCACGTATCATTCATAACATTATCCCTAAAAAATAAGGTTTTTTAAACAATATGGTTTAGAAAATTTTCAATCCGAATCAATCCATAAATTTATAGTTAATTTAGAAGAGTGAATCAAATCAATCCGTAAAACAAAATCAAACCTTTTGGAAAGATATAACAATATTTTATTTATAATTATAATTTTTCTTATGATTATTGATTAAAGATCGCATATGTTCTTAATTATGATTTTGTTATAATATTTATTATTTGATGAATATTGGTTGATATTAACTTTTTCTTTAATTATTTTTTATGTTCAAAATATATATATTGTTTTTTGTTAGTTGTTTTAACTCTATAGATTGTAGAATTTGTTTATTCAGTAGTGAGACTTGTGATGTATTAATTGTTCAATGTATTTTGATAGTAGACACTTTTATTCATGGATGACTTTTGTTGATATTTTATATGTCCCAAATTTGTTTGTAGAACTAAATGGTTTTATGGAAAATTATGTATTATGGCTTACTATGTATTAATTTGTAAATATACTTTGTTTGTGCATAACTGATTGGTGACTTAAGGATTTTAGGGTTAATATTGTAAGCTCCGAAAAATTCCAGTAAATAATTCCAAAATAAGCATCGAAGATAAAATCCAAAAATGACTCCAAATTAAAACCGAACTTCAACTAATCCTAAATTGCGAACGAACCCAGAAATTTCTTAATCTTGAGAAAATGAGATTCCTTAAAAATAAAATAAGAACTCAAAAGTTTCTAAATTCAAAACCACTACGTACGACAAATTCTATACTTAACTCTGAATTGTAAAATCGCATAATATAAAACCCAAAAATAAAATTATTAAAAAGTAAATAACGATTGACTTTCGGAAATAAAACTCAATTCAAGAATTCCGAAAACGTTAAGGGATATTAAATACTTACAAAAAATAAAATTTAAAATAAATTTCTCAAACTAAATATGTTATATAAACATAAACCCCCAGTTTCCAAATTAGTAAAGATCTAAACTGGAAAATCACCTAGGAACCCTAAGTAGAATACAATAGTTTAAGTCCGACAATCTTGCGTTCTTAGTCCTAGAGGCCAAGGTGTAGTTTAAGTGTGTAGAGTAGCTCGTAGTAATATAAGGTCGCTTAAAAATATCATATTGATAAATTTTTGACCTATTTCGAACCCGTTCGGATATAGACTTTGAAAAGCGGTCGTGAGGCTCGAGATATAAAAATATACCATTAATACCGTTAGACTTGTATTTTCATAAGGATTTCAAAAATATCAGTTTTATAATTTTTTGATAATTAGAATTATCTGATTTTGCGATTATATTCGTATTTCATTACTACCGGTAATTAACTAGTCTTTTGCACTATCCACTTCTATTTCATTAAAAAATTTTATTATTTTTATAAATCCTTATATTTTTAGATAAATATTTTATATATTGTAAAAAATTCTGTTTTTCTAAAATTTAGTTAGTTTCAAGTTTTTACGGGATCAGTTTCTGTTTAAGACCCGATACTAAAAATAAAAAAATTAATTTGATAATTCGAAAATAATTGAAAAATATTTTTATTTTCATAAAATAATTTTTTGGAATTTTTCGGGTTATAAAAATATCAATTATAGCTCATATTCGCGTATTTTGATCATACCGGTAACTTATTTGATAATTCACTAAAATAAATTAATTGTTTATCTTATTTTAATTATGAAAAATTTGCTACCAAAAATTTGGAATTCTTTTTCTATTTTTATTTATTTTTATTTTATTTATTAAGAAAGTACTCTTACAAACCCATACCTTTAGTACACTTTTCATACATCACCTCTTTTTCACTTCAATTTTTCTACACTATATCACTTCTTGGCAGAAATTTTGACCTCTTTTGCTGCCTTATGTCCTTTGATTTACTCCCAATTTGATTAAAATAAATCTCTTTCAACCCTTCTTTAAGAAGCAATACTTACACATTAATTATACATTACATTTTCAAGTCAAAAGCTAACCAAACTCCCTCCCTCTCTCCTCTATAATTCACGCCTGCTATAGTGAATTCTTGGATGCCCATTTCTTTTTTTTTTCCTCATTTAAATGTCTTAAAAACTCCTTCTATCTCTCTCTCATTTACACCTTCAAACCTTTACCATTCCTTACCTTTTCTCTCTCTATTTTTCTTCCCTTTCTCTCTTCTTTTGTCTTGTTCTTACAAGCAAAACAAGTTGCCCCCATTTCAACTTCTTGCTTTCACATTCCATTCTTGAATATTCTTTAAGTAAACTTCTTCTTAAGCTTCCATATATGATATAGGTAAAGTATAGTGAGAGTTTCATGCATCAAATGACCTTTCATAAGCTTAAAAGCTAAGGATGATGATGCCAAAATGAAACACTCATCTTATCAATGATTATTCTCTTCTATCATTATTATTTTCTTGCTAAAAGTAGTTATATTTTGTAGATCTAACTTTTCTTGTAGCGTTGATTTTGTTTATGTTTTAGATCTTGTTATTTGAGTTATCTTATTATTATTTTGTTTTATTTTCAAGTTATGTTGTTATTGCTAATGATTTGTGCATATATTCATCATTCACATAACCATCATAGTGTTCATGCATTTTTAAGTTCATACATGCATTAGACTTTTGTTTTATGTTCTTAAATAACTTGTAATAGCTTGAGGGTAGTAGGAAAGTATTAGAAAGCTCAAGATCTGTTTTAGTTTCAACAAAAATCATTTTTGAAAATTCGGATAAAAAGGGAACCATATTTAGAAAAGTTATTTTTCAACTTTAAAATGTGTATTTTTTTACTTAAAATGAAGGGATTAGGGAATAGATATCATAAATGAATGATCTTGATGAGTAAAGTTTAGATCTATGAGTTTATGGTTTACTACTATGGATTTCTTTTATACTTATGTTCATAGAAAGTGCAGATCTTGGTTTTGAACTCAAATAAAAATGGAGAAATTCGTATCTAGGCAAGACCCTCATTTAAAAACCATCTTCCAAGTGTCAAAATGAAATTTTTACTTGAGAAAATGAAGGCTTAATGTATATATATATCATCAAGACTTATTTTTATATGGTTCAAAGGTGATTTTCAAAGATTATTTTTTTTTAAAACAAAATTCTATTTTCGGATTTAGGCCAAAGCATAGTTTATAAAAATGTTTTCCAACTCAAAAATGAAGTTTTTATTTAAGAAATAGAAGACTCTTAAGATATGATGTGTAAAGAATGATTTTTTCTAAGTTTAGATGGATTTTATCAAAAGATATGTCCAAAAATAAATTTGGTGAATTCGGATCTCAACCAAGACCAATTTTGAAAACCCATTTTTCAACACCAAAATGAAATATTTGCTTAGAAAATGAAAGGCTTATGGAATAGGTATCAATAGGAGATGTTTTTGATAAGTAAATGGTAGGTCTACTAGTAGAGATTCTCAAAAATAGGAAGAAATTACAAAATATGAAATTTGAGTTTTATCCAAATTTTGTAAATTCGGATGGTTCCAAAACCATGCCTTAAAAACCCTTTTATCAACTTCAAAACTTGTATTTTATATGAAAAATGAAGAGTTTAGGTCATAGATATCATCAAGTAATGATTTTTATAAATTAAGATGAGATTTGCTAAGAAAAATAATAGAACAAGGAGTAGAAATAAAGTAGGAAAATTTGAGTTGTTTGTCATTTTAAGAAATTCGTATAATGGAGTAATGGTATGAAAACTCCTAATTTTCAAACTCAAAATAGAAGTTTTATTAAAGAAATGAAGTCCTTAGTGGGTAGGTATGGTTGAGCCTTAATTTTCTAAGTATCAAATGAGTTTTCTTAAAAGAATCATCACAAAAACAATTTTTATAAAATTCGAATTTTGGGATGAACCAATTTTAAAAACATGTTTACAAAGTGTAAAATGGGAGTTTTTATTGAAAAACAAAGGCCTTAGGGAATATACATAATGAAGGCTTAATTTTAACAAGAATAAATAGTTTTTATCAAGGAATTTTTCTAAAAACAAGTGGGGATTGTTAAGAATACAAGACTAGCATTTCTAAATTGATTTTTCATAAAGTCTTATAAAGAAAAAGTTTTCTAAAAATTTTTTTATTCAATTTCATCAAGAATATGTATATATATATATATATATATATCTCATGACATATCATTTATAGTAGTATCTTGTTCATATTACATGAATACTTGCTTTGGATAGTAGACACTTCTTGAACTTTCACAACATCAATTTTTCCATTTGGATTTCGCTACTGTTCTGACCTGATCAGATCCTTTCAAAGCTTCAAAGTTTTCAAAACTTAAATATGATATTAGAATTATATAGATCTTTCAAAGTAGATAGAAATCGATATATAATTTGCTAAATTCCTAGTTAAAACACACAAGTTATGGCCGTTTTAAGTAGAATTCCCGCTTAGAACGAGAATTACGAATTTGATAGTTTGTATGAGATAGAATGGATTAGTTTTGAGTAGAAATACTCATTTGGGTATTTAGGTGACCCTAAAATCGACAATTCCCTACCACCGGATTACTTTTACTAAGAAACCGGTGATCCAATGGCCGAGTGAGTTTTCCTCTTATTTTGTTACCTTGAACGTGCTTGTAGCTAGTTGCATTAGAATTAGGAAAAGATAAAATTGTAATGAATTGTAATATAATCTTGGTTGAATGAATGATAAGTATATCGAGGTGAGACTTGTTGTAAAATCATTGTATGAGTTAGCATAGACTTGACTTGTCTGGAATTCTCTATGATCACTCTTAACCTATATAATTAACATGCCATGATTATATGAATAAACTATACATGTATATCACGTAGTGAGTCGCATTGCATTGGCTGATATACCTTTGGTGGGACAAAAGTCTATTAGCGGATAGACGAGGGGCCTATGTTCACATTAAGGATGTGAGATCGCTTAAGTTAACGGATGTGGGGTAGGCACATAAAACTACCACAATAAAACAACCGAGGTTGTATAATTAAAAGAAGGAGATCGGGATTATGGTTGCATGACTTATGGACCACCCCACTCAATATTGGAATTATGGTTGCATGACTTATGGACCATCCCAACCCCGAATGGAGGGCGTAAATCCATTCACATATGGCTACCGGAAAATCATATGCTTGTCTGCTCATGTGCTTATTCATGCATAGCATATGGATGAATTATAACTTGCTTGTTATGGTACGGAATTAAGGGAACTCTCACTAAGCTAGTGTAGGTTATACCCCAATAGATGTTTGAATAAATAGGTTGACAGGAGAATGCTACTTAGGGAAAGAGATGGTTGGAGCCGAATATAACTTCGGGATTTCGGCAAGAAGTAAGAATGCTTAAAGATATTAGCTAGTTTTTGTAAAATGTTTTGTAATAGATTGTGTAGTGAAATCTATGGATGAATTGTAATTGAAGTATAGTGAAGTGTATTTCCTTTACATTATTACTCAAGTTGTTTCAATATAAAATATATCACTTCAATGTGTCACCTTCATGTGTTAGACGCCTTGTACATAGTATGGAAGCCTTCGCGTGATTGAGGCGATCATTCCTAGGCTTTAATATTATGTACGGTGGACTGCCACGTTTAGGGTACCCTTCGGGGCGTGACAAATATCATAGATACTACCTAAACCTTGCTAAAATATTCAATTAACTACATCAACCTTGGTTTATTTAATTTAGTATTTAAAACTACTTTTCGTGGTCATAAACACTACCTCGTTTAACTCCATTATCTCCGTTGTCAAAGTTGACATTCATAACCTATCATGTCTTGATACATATCCATAGCAATAAAAAAAATTACATGTGTCTTTTTTCTCCTCCTCCTCCTTTGAACTCTCTTTATCTCTCTCCCCCTTTACTTCTCTATCTAAAACCAAACACAACCCACCACTTCTTCTCTCTACAAATCAAAACAAAATCTCGGTCTCTCTCTTTCTTCTTCTTCTCTCTCTATCGAGAAATCGGAGAATTTAACAGATGAAAAAATAAAATTGAAGGGGCTAAAGTTAGAAGTACTTTAGATCATGGGTTTCAACTATTAGATATTTTTGTATGTAGCATGGTTGGTCGATGGGGGTCTTTGGTTTGAATGGTTTAGGTCGTCATGTTAGTCAGGTTAGTTGTGTGAAGGTGACAGTGAATGGCTAAGTTTACTCACATGGGAAGGATTAAGATGTGGCTAAGGGTTTAGTTGGATTTAAGAGTGTGCGAGAGTAGAGAGAGAATGTACATAAGGAAGAAGGTCTGTTAATTTTTGTTAATTTTCATATAAATTTGTAGAGAGAGTGTGGTGTGTTATGTTTGGTTTTAGAGAGAGAAGTGAAGGAGATAGAGAGAGAGAGACAGAGTTTAGAGAAGAGGAAGAGGAGGAGAAGAAGAAGAAGAAGAAGAAGAAATCCATGCCATTTTATTTGGGAGGGTTAGGTACATGTGTTGCGTTACTATAGGCCATTAATGCCAATAGAGCAAACGGAAGTAACAGAGTTGGTGGAAGTGGTGTTTATAATAACGAATAGTTGATTTAGATAGTAAATGAACTAAAGCAAAGTTCATGTAATTAATTGAATATTTTAATGTAGTTCATCTAGTGTTTGTGACATTAGCTCAAGATTTTATGAAGGACTATAGATTACAAGTGTGATGAATTTATGAAGTATAATGTTGTGATTTAAAATATAAACTTTGTGGAGTAATTTAAATATTTGAATATCCTCATAAATATAAAAGATTATAATAGTACTTGTAAACCCCAAAAAATTTTCATAATTCATAGAAAATAATTCTAAAAGTTTAGAATTTAAATCCCAAAAATCGACTCAAGTTAAAACCAAATTCTAAATCAAGACAAGCGCCAGAAACGAAACCCCAAAAAAAAAAAAATCGAACCAAGTTAAAACTTAATTCCAAATAAAGATCAAAAACGAGTTTTCTCAATCTTGAGAAAACGAGAACCCTTGAAACAAAATAGAAAGTCCAACTACCGATTTAATCAACGTTCGTACATCAATTAAATCATCTAACCGTTTCCTAACACGCAAATCAAGACAATATATCCAAATAACGATCAACAGCAAAATCTTAAAACCTTCGATAAAATTTAGAAATCACAAATTTCAAATTCTCACCAAAAGTCAAACTGAGTCAACTCATAACCCTAGACTCGGTTAAACGATTCCGAGAAATAAAAACTATTAAATAATCACAAATAAAATAAAATATAAATTTCGAGCTAAAATTCTAAAACGATCAAGACTCGAAAATTATACGATCTTACGAATATCTCGACGAAAACGGAAATCAAAACGGAACCCTAAAAGTCAACAAGCCTATAACGAACCCTAGTGTTTAAGATCCGGCAATCCCGCATTTTCAAACCCTAGAAAACGAAATTAAGTTAATGACCTAAATAGTTCGTAATAACATAGGATAACATAAAAATATCAGATTCGCGAATTTCGAGTGACCTTCGGACCCAAACGGGATCGGTTCTCGAAAAGCGTGTCCCGGAGCTCGGAATATTAAAAATATTCCGTTTATACCAATAGACTCGTAAAAATACAAGGAATCCAAAAATATCAGTTTTAGAATTTTTCGGTAGCTAAAAATTACAGATATCGCATTATTACGCGTATTTTTATTACTACCGGTACTTTAATTGTCTAGTCTACTATTCAAAGTACTTTTCTACTATTCATTACTATTCACCTATTTCTACTTTTTCTTACACCTATTTCTTACACCTACATACCTATTTTCTTACTTTTTTCATTTCCAATACAACTTTAATCACATCAAACTTTACACATTACTTCTTTATTACACAAAATTAATCAAAATTGTACAATTTGATCTTCCCCATGCTTGTACCGGCGCACACTCTCTCTCTTCCATATCTATTTTATTTTATTTTTCTTTTATTTAATTACCTCTTAATTCCTCCACAAAATTCTATAAATACCACCTCTCCCCTTCTCATTTCTTCACACCATTCCAAAGCAAAGAAATTATGCCAAAATCCTCTCCAAAAACTCCTCTCTATAATCTTACAAGAACTCTCTTCTTGTAAAGAGAAAACACTCTTCTTCCACTACTAAAGAAAGTTTCTTTCCAAAGCATCACTACTTACCACTACCAAAAGCCTTCAAGCAATCCTTCTTTTCTTCTAACCCATTTAGGTAATGAAGAACTCATATTCTATTCTTTTTATGTCAAGTAACCTTATATGGTTTTAATGTTGTTTCTTAGGTTGAAAAACTAAAGAAAACCACATTAAGATCATGTTCGGTTCTTGTTCATGGAACTACTTTCATATATATATATATATATATACTTGTCATTTATTACTTGTTTATATTTTGATCTTGCTTATATATAAATATACATATGTATATTATATTTATTTAGAGCATATAAGCTCATTTGTTATTTATTATTTCAAGTTATGCAATTTATTTACTTTATGTTGATATTAAGACTAGTCTTTCTAGTCTTAGACTTGTCCATATCAAGTCAAAACAATCTTTTATTTATTTTCTTTAATCTTTCGGGACTAGTCCATTCTTAGTCCCGGGATGCCTTGATAAAGCTAAGGCTCCAATACGTGATCGGGATTCCTTGATGAAGCTAAGGTTCCCAATGCTTGATATTTTATTTTCTTGCTCATTAATTATTTTTAGTATTTTCTTATGTTCTTATTATTTTATATGCTCATGATACTTGCATTTGCATAATGTTAATGTCTCAACTAGTCTAAAAATAAAATCTTGTTTTACTAAATGAACCCAAAGCTAAGTTTCCAATTATATGATTTACCACAAAAACATGAAGTTATTATCAACAACCTAGAAATAGAATAATACAAGTTTTCTCAAGTTTTCTTAAATAACAAAGATAGTTTTACCAAAGAAAACATAGATAAATATTTTCCTTGTATTTTATGGTAATCTAAGAAAAGTAAATCGTTCATATTGAAAGTTTAAGACTTAAATTCTTTTCTAAACTAAGGAACAAACTAGTTTTCAAAGTTAATATAAAAATCAACTCATAAAGAACCCACTTAGGAAAAGTAATGATTTTTTTTAATTCTAAAAGAAAGAACTTGTTTTCAAAAGAATATAAATAAAGTAAGGTTAGCAATAATGGATTTTATCAATAAAGATGATTCTTTTCAAAGAAATGAAAGAATAAGTTTTAGAAAGAAAAAGCTTATATTCATCCTAAATACAAAAATTATAAAAAGGTTTTCATCAACTTAATATACTTTTGATGAATTTGAACTTTAATCACTAGAAGGAAAATTTAATACAAGACTAAAGGATTAAGGAAAAATTCAACTTGCTTTGGAAGAAGAAATGAAGAAAATAAAATAAGAATATACTCATTTATAACAACCTAGGAAAAATATAAAGTTTCTTTAAATACTTGAAAGGAAATTTTCAAAACTAAGGTTTAAATGAATTGTTTTATGAAATAAACTGTTGAGACACTACCATTAGGATTTTTGCATATAAAGTGAGCTTACCTATATATTCAAAGTGTTTATCAACTATATATTTATACATATATATTGTTACAAAAAGGATTTTCTTTAAAATGAAGTTGAGTTAGAAAATGGATTTTTGCAAAAGTTTAGGAAATTCGTTTTAAATCTGTACCTGACGTTTTCGGAACCCAAATGACCTTTTATGACCAAGATAAGTTTAGAAATGGATAGAACTTTTCGAATAGGTAGAAATCGGTATATTATATGCGCGATTCCGAGTTAAAATGACCAAGTTATGGCCATTTTAAGTTGGAACATTCTTCTATACGAACTTTAACGTTCTTTGACATTGTTTTGTCAAAATTCAAGAAAATCTTCAAGAAAAACTCATTATGGGTATTTTCTTTGGTTAGGTAATCCCGAGGAAGGATTCCTTTACCACGAGAACAATTACGATTAAGTGGAGTGTGTGAACGACTCATCCGCTTAGAGGAATAGACGACAATGGCATTGTGAGTGTATTCCCCGTTATTTTTCATACTCTTGATTGTGCTTGTAAAATTAGTTGCACTAGAATCTAAGAAAAATCAAAAGGAAGTGTATGATAATATGTTGAAAGAATACTAAGTATATCGAAACTCGATTTGTTTATAATAAAGTTGTATGTGAATTAGTATCTTGAAATGTTTGAAATTGATTGATCACTTGAAAGAATTTAAACGTAACTACTAGACTTTATTTAAAGAAATTATTCATGCACTTCATATGTTGAGTCACATTGCATTCACTACTATACAATTGGTGGGACAAGTGTATAATAGTGGTGGTAGACATAACCGGTATATCATGTAAGTGGCGAGTAGGAGCCGGTAAGAACTACTTAAATTGATGGCTAGTAGGAGCCTGTAATAACTACAAGTTTTTGATGGCTAGTAGGAGCCTGTAATAACTACAAGTTTTTGATGGCTAATAGGAGCCTGTAATAACTACAAGTTTTTGATGGCTAGTAGGAGTCTGTAATAACTACAAGTTTTTGATGGCGTATAGGAGCCGGTAAGATCTATAAAAGTGATTTTAAAAGTTGTGGCTGTAATTGGCCTGAATACCCAACCCGAATGAAGGCGTAAATTCATTCAACATATGATTCCCGGAAAGTCATATGTCTTGTATGCTCACGTGGTTGTTGCATTTCGTATGTTTGAATAATAAACTTGATTGATAATTTTCCTCGAGTATGAATTTTGGGATTTACTCACTAAGCTAGTTGTAGCTTATACCCCTATAGATTTTGTTGAAACAGGTGTATTCGTGGATTAAATTTGAGGATCATGACATTAAGGAAGTCATGGACGGAAGATTAAGGATATGGAATCATACGATGAAGAAATTTTGTAAGGTTCTTTATATGCGCTAACCTATATGATTAGGGACGTATATTTATTTGAAGATAATAGAAGAACATGACCTTAAGAATTGAAATGTGATATGCTTATGTTTTATATTAAATATTCTCTTTGCCTTGTTACTTATTTATAATCAATCTGAATTGCGCTACTCTGATGCGTCCCTTGGTTGTGATGTACGCCTTGTACATAATATGAAAGCCTTTGCATGACTAAGGTAATCATTCCTAGGCTTTAGTACTGTGTACGGCGGACTGCCACGTTTAGGGTACCCCTCGAGGCGTGACAATACTTTTTTTAAAATTAAAATTTTGATTTAATTCATAATTCGAATCGAATTGAACCAAACTATTATTTAATGGTAAAGAAAATCTATAATCCGAACCAAATCATTATTTGATAGTTTGGTTTGACTAGAAAAAACACAAATTGTAAATTATGATCTTGTTGGGTTTTTAATAATAATCAAACAAAACCGATCCATGCTTACCCTTAAGTTCAAACACTAAATTTGACATTTTCCCAAATATTTAATATATTAATTATTATACTTTGACTGGATGGTCCTTTGACGGCTTGGTAGAAGTTCCCTCTCCCCATATCATCTCTTCACACACACACTCTCTCTCTCTAAAAAAAAAAAAAAAAACTCTACATTTAGCCATAAATCTAAATAAAAGAACAAGAACCCTTCATTTAGAATAAGGTACCAAATTTAGCAATTTTGAATTAAAATAGTAAATTGAATATTTATGAAAAAGTTTAGGTATTGTGTCATTATTCTTATCTTATAACACTAAATTACATAACATTTGGTTTATCAAAATAAAATAAGATTGGAAAAACAATTCTTCTAATGTTTTTTATTTAATGATAAGGGTATTAAAAAAATAGCCCATATTTTACAAGAAATAGCAATTTCTTTCATGAAAGAAAAATATCCTTATCTAATCTATTATATTATGATATAGATATTTGTTATAGTATAATATTTCATAAACTAAATAAAAGAATAATTATTCTATAGTAATAGAATAGAATAATGATTATGTCATAGCAAACTAAATATAGTGTAATTTGAAAATACACATGGTGGATTGGAAGAAGATACCTTGCTTTGTTTGTTTTTCTTTATGATATTTTGGAATCATTTTTAAATTGATATTTTAAAAAATATATATGTATATACATACAAAATATAAGTACATATACATCTTGCTTATGAAATTGTATTAGACTTATTTAGAATTTAATTTATTCAATTTTACTAAAAGACGAACCAAAGAAAATA